>OZ026530.1:44895846-45338693 GCA_964019695.1 Loripinus fragilis | reverse complement strand
CAAACAAACACATGTCATCTTTCCGTTTTACCATAAGCTGCACATAGCATAAAACATAATATAAGCCGCGACATGAGATTTCCAACAGTGTAGTATGTGCGAACAGAAAAGCCTCAGATCAGCCTGCGCATATGCATAGTCTGATCAGAGCCTATGCTTGTCGATTGAATATTCTATGGATATAAAGCTACTGACTGAACATCATTTGGAGTTTCTAAGCTTAAAAAGAGGCTGCGCAGTCTCGTCTGAGTCCACACTTGTCAATATGCCACATTGTTGGAAATCACATGATGCGGCTCGATTATGTATGTTCAGTTGATTTCTTAAACTCTGTATAATGGATAGTATTTTTTGTTGTCTGCTTTTAGAATACATGTATACAGGCCTTTAGTTAAGAGTGCGAACCAAAATATTTATTTTCTTATTTCTCAACCAAAACATATGCTGTGGGTACTCAAAATAACCGCCTCAATGGACGGTTCTTTTGAGCAACAAAACATGTTCAAACTGATGGATTAGAAAATATTTACAATTTTACGCTCAAAATATTTGATTATCTAAACCTATAAATATAGTTATCACTGTCAAACAGCTTTGATTGAGATCGGCCCAACATAGTCTGATCTCGCTCTAAACTGTTAGCAAAGGTTATCAGACAAAGAGGAGCATGTAAAAATATCCACAGGTTTAGATAAAGAAAAAAATCAGCGTAAAATTGTAAATATTTTCTTTCCCATCAATTTTAACATATATTTTGGGTGCTCAAAAGAACCGTCTTATTTTGAGCACCCACAACATATGTTTTGGTTGAGAAATAAGAAAATATTGGCCAGCCGAAATTATAATAAAAGCATAATAGGTAACCCTGAAGCTGAGCCTAGTGGTCTGACCTGACTTGAGAAACAAACTCATTCTCGAAAACAACTATTACTGAATATAAACAAAAGCTAGGGATTTAGACTGATACAGTGCAAATTCTAAAAGTCTGTAATTTGTGCCTCCTCAGATCGCCTGAAAGCACAGAAATACGAACTATGTTGGGTATCTAAGTAGCGACGGCTATTTTCAATGAAGACACCTAATTCTGATGCGATAAACGATCTGAGATTTTGATAAATTATCTGCCAGATACTGATTAAGGAGCTCTAGCGATAAGGCGTATATTTTCCCTAGTTGACATGATTACAAAAGCTAAAGTTTCAAATAGCCCTACTGATTCTAAAATTCGTCTGTTTGTGTAATATGATATGTATAGTTAGCATCAAAATACGTTTCAAAGCGATTCATCATTTACAAAACCTTGAAAACTTGAGCTTTCTACTCCAATCCCTCATTTTACGTCTTCATACTGGGTGTCGTTTAGACCAGAATTTTAGTAAATCCATTATAGGTTTTCAAAAAGTAAAAGTACTAAATTATTAAAGATATAAATGCCATTCGTTTCCAAAACTTTGCATTCCTTCTGCGCATGTGTACAAAATATACTTAAAGTATTATGTTTGTCATTGAAAAGATGAAACTAGTGTCTTTCAGTTTGTTTTAGATGCTTTCCCCCCTAGACCCAAGATGCCCTTTGGACAATTGAACCTCATTATATAAATATACAACAAGTGTAAAGGGTTTCTTGGGTCTAGTGGGTGGGAGGAAGGGGTTGTATAAGTGAAAGAAGACATCAATCATCTGGCAAAAACAGACCACTTTGCAAGATGGTTGTTTTTATTGTACATCAACTGTATAAATATATATATGTCGTGATAAATGTAGGACGATTGTTATACATCCGGTACGAAGTATATTGGGGGTAAATAGTTTTTGCCGTTTTCTGTAATTATGTTTGTTTGTCTGTCTGTCTGTCTGTAAACTTTTTTTCCGTCAAAGATTTCTCAGCAACTACTTGGGTTAGGATTCTGAAATTTGGTACAAAGCTTGATAGTGATGAGTTGTGATGTTAAACAAAAAAACAGCCACATATTGCTTATCAGTTCCTTAATTTGTTCATTTTTCTTTCTCTCCAGTGGAAATTTCTGTCACAGATTTCTCAGCTCCTATTGGAGCCAGTGTTTTCAAATTTTGTGTACACCTTTAGGAAGACAAAGTGTATTGTGTAAATGGAAATTAAGATGCTTATCCTCATTTTGCCTTCTTTTTTCAATTTTTCATTTTTTCCTTCTTTCACTCTTATATAATACATATAGACATTTTTTCTGTCAAAGATTTCTCAGCAACTACTTGAGTTAGGATTCTGAAATTTGGTACAAAGTTTGATAGTGATCAGTTGTATTGTGTAACAAAAGATCAGCCACATATTGCTTATCAGTCCCTTTATTTATTCATTTTTATTTCTCTCCAATGAGAATTTCTGTCGCAGATCTCTCAGCTCTTATTGGAGCCAGTGTTTTCAATTTTAGAAATTAGTGGACACCTTCAGGTAGGCTAAGTGTATTGTGTGAATGAAAATAAAGATGCTAAAGCTCATTTTGCCTTCTTTTTCAATTTTTCCTTCTGTCACTCCTATATAACACATATGGACATTTTTTTTCAGAGTTTTCTCAGCAACTACTTGATTTAGGATTATGATATTGTTTACCTTATATTAACGGTCTATTTCCCACACATGTTACTGAATAGCGAGCACAGTTGATGATCAAAATAAATTCTCATTCAAAACGAAGAAGATATATTACACGCAGTTAGTAAAACAAATGTTTTAAATCTACGAACCAGCGGCCAAGGGTACATAGACGGCTCGTCTATATGTATTTGTTGAGTGTGCCTAGTGTCTCCAGTCGTTATTTCAACAAAATAAAACGAACGCCTTATTTAGGGAAATAGCCCGCCTTATCGCTAGAAATTCTTTAGGGTGTTATCCTTTAATATTTTCCGTTAAATTATCGATCAAACTATGGTTGCATTCAGAAATGGAGATGTAAACTTCTTTTCGAAGAAACTGTATTTGAATTTTAGTCACTGCCTAACCCAGTTGGTTTAAATCTTACACATTTAAGTCTCATTTGCATTTCCATAGCTTTCCCATATAAAATAACGAAATAAATGTCACATGATCAGGCTTGCTATGCGTTCTCAGAGCACTGCCAATTCTACTTAATATTCTATTTGATTATAAAATGACAAGATACGCTCTACGGGAGAGAACATTCACCAATACTGTACATACGACCTGTCCACAGAATACTTAACGATGTATCGTTCTACATTCTACCTTTTTTGTCTCTTTCAGGGGTGCAATTTAGAAATTGGCTTCCTTCCAAAAAATACCACTGACTAAATGAGATGATTTAAACACTGTAAAATGCGTTTTCAGCATGCAGTATGTATTTCTTGACAAGATCATATAAAGGTATCATCATTTATTCATATAACTAGAAGTTAAGATCTCCAGTTATCTATCAGAATGTCGTCTCGACCTATTACCCCGTCTACCATAACCTGAAACTAAATATTTGCAGTCGTTATACACATGTAAGATTGAAATAAACTGCCACCGGAATTTTTTTGCCAAACCAGTTTTTGGCAAAATGACCTAGTACTTTTAGTTGACATAGAAAGCTAAAGTGACTTATTTCCAGTAGAATAGACCCTACTGAGGAAATTCTATAGGTTTTTGGCTTAAAATCTGTAATGAGCTAGAAAATATTCCACGACAAAGGTCAAAATCCCCACGGGGATTTGCAAATCCCCGCGGGGAAAATATTTCCCCGCGGGGATTTTTCACCATCCCCGCGGGGATTTTTTCCCCGTGCGAAAAATTTCCCCGCGGGGATTTTCGAAAATTCTCAAACTCATCTTTTTATTCAAATATGACAAGATCTCATGTTAATGGTGTGTAAAAATGAATGTCCACCAGTAATAACAATTTTTCATTTTTCCCCGCGGGGATTTTTCCCCGCAGGGATTTTTCCCCGCAGGGATTTTTGGAGAAAAAATCCCCGCGGGGATTTTTAAAAATCTGTTTAAGGGTCTAAAATCCAGCTGAGGTTCACTCTTGCAATCTGTTTGACACATTTGAGTATGTTTCAAGTATATATTAACATTTTTATTTTCCCCATGGGGAAAAATCCCCGCGGGGATATTTCCCCGCAGGAATTTTTCCCCGCAGGGATTTTTCCCCATTGGGATTTTTTTCTGCACAGTATTCATCCTTAGAGGATTTTATTCGATGGCAAAGTATTTTTTCTGCATTTATTCACATTTATATTGTATATGGTATGGATCCAGCTCAGTTGCTGCATGTTGTAGTGAAGCAAGCAGGTAAACTGTATTTTAGATTTACTTGATCACAAACCCAAAGACAGTTTTTCATATTATGCTGCCCATATACCTGTATTCACAGTAAAGCTGCACCTGTTAGGGCCACCTGCTTGTTCCATCTCTTTATTCACTTTGCAAAGAGTTTAGATCCAGAGCAGGCCCTACATCTCAGGTACAGATTACAGGATCAGGATCCAAGCTGTTTGATATTGTGGTGTTTTTTTCTGAATTTGCTTGGGCATAGTAATAAAACTAATATTGTTAATATCAGCTAATAAAAATAAATCATTTGTCTTCTTTAACAGTTTATGTTAAATAGTTGAGAGGTTATATGATTTTAGCATTAGTGTTGTCTGCTGATTCTTCATGATTTAACTTCTTCAAAACAAATTCAGTCAATATCAATAGAATGACAAACAGTTGGATTCCGACTTTGTCTTAAGGGATAATTAGTAGGTTTGTTTTGACATGCACAGTCAAACAAACCGTGCCTCCTTTAAGCAATAACTGCTTGAATCCAGATCAGGCCCAACAATGTGTTAGACCGGATCTTCGTCCAAACTGTTTGCTTAATATTTGTTTATCAGCAGACAACATTAGCGGATAAAAGGTCGGAGAGGCGATATGCATATGACTTAATTACTGGCAATAGTACAGTGTACTGGGCTGACCGGATTAGTACTCTATGTGCCAGAACAACCACCTAAAACAAGAAAACTGGACACTTTAGAGTACTCCACAATAAATCAAGTTATACAAATAATTACACCCATGTAGGCAGTGCTCCACCATCTTTTTTTGGAACTAAAAAATCACCACCCTCTACCACCTGACCGCCCCCGCCCCCCTTCAGATTTTTATATTATGCTGCCTAATAACTGTATTTACTGTAAAGCTGCACCTGTTAGGACCACCTGCTTGTGCCATCTCTTTATTCATTTTGCAAAGAGTTTAGATCCAGATCAGGCCCTACATCTCAGACCTGATCAGAATCCAAACTGTTTGACATTGTGGTGGTATTCCTGAATTTGCTTCGGCATAGTAATAAAACTAATGTTAATATCAGCTAAGTATACATAAAAAATTCCACTTTAACAGTTTTTGTTAAATAGTTGAGAGGTAACATAATTTTAGCATTTATGTTGTCTTCTGATTCTTTATAAAATTACTTTTCAAATATTCAGTAATACCAACAGAAAGCGAAACAGTTTTGATCCGGATCAGGCCCAAATGAAATATGTATTCATAATTTTGATGACTTTTTGGCCATATGCTACACTACAAACTTCGCCACGCGTAGAAATCATATAATAATTATATGATTCTTATATAAAAACTTTCATATATTACATGTTAAAAAAGGCAGCCGCATGCGGATCTTATAAAACAGATTATATTATTCTTATATAAGAATGATATAATTTTACGTAAATTGAAATACACATGATAATTAGATGATACTGATAATCATTTTCACATAATAATTATATAAAAAATTATATAAAAATCATATCATTGCCCTTTTATATAAATATTATATATGTGCCTTTATATAAATTTAGCCGCATGCGGATCTTATAAAACAGATTATATTATTCTTATATAAGAATGATATAATTTTACGTAAATTGAAATACACATGATAATCAGATGATACTGATAATCATTTTCACATAATAATTATATAAAAAATTATATGAAAATCATATCATTGCCCTTTTATATAAATATTATATATGTGCCTTTATATAAATTTACATAAAAAGGCAATCACATGTGAATGATGTGTAATGCACAGTATATGAAACTTACATAAAAATGTTTACAAAACTTAATTCACCACACATGAATACCACATGTATTAGTTTACTTATAAATCTTATATGACTAATTTTGTGTAATAATCCTACAAGAATCCAGGCCTCCTGTATGAACTTCTTTATTGTTCAGCATCTCAACAGCCAAGCCTGAGGTTGTTTCTTTTTTGGTTATTTTTTCATGCTCAATCAACTAAGATTGAAATTTCAAATGCTAAATGAAATGCTGATAATAAAGTCTTTTCCAAACTCTTAGATGTTGTAATTATAATGCTAATAAATGATAAAATGAATTTGTAACATTTATGAGAATGATTAATTTCATGCTCAATTGAGTTGAGCATGAAAAAAAGCTTGATAACCTTAGAGCCAGGTTTGTAGGTAGAATAAGAGCAGTTTCTACTGTACCAGTTCTTTTGTTTTAGATAGGTATTTAAACAAACCTATTGCAGTGATGCACGGATTACAGACAAAAGTCCTCAAAATTTTGAATGGAGATATGGGGACAACATTGAACCATGCAATAAAATGATGATATCACTGTCAGACTGATAAAGTATAAACATTACAAAAACAGATAACAACATGTATTTCGATCTTCTAATTTTTTTTAATATATCAGCAAAGACATGTTATAATGAAATACATATATATATAGCAGGAGTGAAATTTGAAATTTTCCAAAATCCTGATTTTCAAAATTCATATAATAAATTTTAAAACATGCTGTATGCTTATGACAAAGTATTAACAAATTAAAGCTTTAAAGGTCAGTTATCTTTAGATTTAGTCTGAAAACAAATCAAAAGCAATAATAATCTAGGAATTCAGCATTTTGAGGCTGACTTTCCATAGAATAGAAAGTCAGCCTCAAAATCCTAAATTCAGGAATTATCCTGAAAACATCAGAAATGGGGCGAATTAATCGTTAATGCTAATGCATTATTAATGCATTACTTTTTTCCAGTAATTCAAGGTAATGATTAATTCACCAGTTTTGAATTACTTTAATGCTAATTCAATGCATTTCTTTAGTCAAAATTCACTGCATTACTTGCATTACTTTGAATTACTGTCTAACATAAGCCTTGCCATATACAGACTGCACAATAGAGAAATGAGATACACAACAAAAGGATGTGTTTCCATAAGTTATTTCCAATCACAGTTTCCTTTTGTTCAACTTGCTTGTAAAGACTTCTATTTGACTAAGGAATATGCAAAATGATCTGTGAAACTTGCAAGTAAAGGTTTTGATTTTATATCAATAATGTGAAACAGCTTACAGTTACTGGCAATCCCACATGAACCTAGAATAGTGAAAATGTAGTTAGGAAGTGTTGAAATGTAAGGTATTTTATCCCATTTTATAAAAGTCAAATGTTTTTAAAATCTATAAATCATTTTAAAACTAATTAAATGAGTTTAAATGGTGTGAATATGTTACAATCCGATATCAAAGAAACAAATGTGAAATGTTTTGATCACACTTGATTGTTCTGTTCATACATTTTGACACTTGAACACTGACACTAACAGTGTGTCTTTTAGGTCAGTTTTGCGGCAGGGTAAATATATTGGATTCAAAAAAAATTAGAGATTAGGGATTAAGATACAGCCTGCACTTTGTTGATTGGACTATCCAGTCAAGATACTCAAATTGTTTATTTTCTTCCCATAAAATATACTTCCAAATAAGAAACTATTTTGGAAAGCTTCGCAGTGGTATAATAATAATATCCAATGAAATATGATTACATTGGTTGCCCTATATTAGAGTGACTGGACACTTCATTTTTCAGCCATATAGGTATGTCCTGGCATGTGTCACGTGACTAACGCCTGGTGCGCCTTTTATCGTACACACTCAAAATGGCTATGCAGCTTGTGAAACCGCTGCATTTATAGGTACATTAAAGAGTGTACTTCGTCGTAAATATCGCTTATTGGTAAATATTGTTAATAACAATCGAAAAAACATATATGATATATTGCTAAATGCTTGGTTTCTGCAATGTAAAAAACTAATCCGATTGAGTTATGACCGTGTAAATATCAGCCGATTTTAAAAAAATTGCGGAAATCGGCAAAAGTGGCTTCAAAAATACCTCTTTCACTCTGACGAGTAAAGCTTTAAACATGGCTATATCTGTGTCTCGATTTATCAATATTCATAAACTAAGATGTCCAATGATTCATAATTATCGGAATTATATAATTTTGGTGTTTATAAAGGTGTTAAAAAATTAGGTAAACAATAGAGAAATTACGCATCGAGTTTCCCTCCTTTACCTGTGTAAGATACACGACAGTGTTATTTGAGTTGAGTATTGGTATTTTATTGGTGTTTCTAGTCACTCTTATATAGGTCACTGCTCCAATTTTCAAAAAAATTATGAAATTCCAACAAATGTTACTGATAAGATTATGAAATTCACTACAAAAAGTGTACATATTGTAGCCAGTGTGGCTCATTTGAAATATTTATATATATATATAAAATATCTATATGCGAAATTTACATGTTTAAGGTATGCACATATTTTGTTCAGTGTGTTAAAAAATGTGCGCGGCCTGGGCTTCAGAGTTAACAGTATTGTAGGATTCTGTTTCATGTAAATGAAAGTAATGCTTAATTCAATGCATTACTTTCTTAAATAATGCTAATTCAATGCATTCCTTTTTCAAAATCAAGTAATGCTAATGCTAATTCAATGCGTTACTTTCCAAAGTAATTCGCCCCATGTCTGGAAAACATTCACCAAAGGGGTAGGCATGGTAGGAGAGGCATAACTGACTTTAATATTGTCTATTTGTATTGTATGACACTATCTTCCTTGTCTTTAAGAGTCTACCGTATATCTTCCTACAAAAGTCATTCCAAAAATTAGAGCAGGTCTTCTGTCTAAATAATTTCTTCTGAGCTACCAAAGATTTCTGAAAAAGAATAAAATAATAAACATTATTTAGGAATATTATATTGACTTTATCATCGATGTATAAACTCTCGCCAATCACTTGCAAACTTAAAGCCCTTCTGGCTTCACCATTAATGATTGGTTAATTGATTAAACAGAGAGTTAAAACATCTAACAATTCACAACTAGAGAACCATAGGTTTTGAAATGCTGAATATGACACAAAAACAAAAGAATTTTGATTTTCTTGACCATTTTCTAGCTAACATTTTTGGGGTCTAGAAATTCTAAAGTCATCTGCTTAGTACATCTGCTGCTTATATCAGTGTATCATAGATGCAATTCTATGAATCCAGATCAGACTGCTTCAAAGGGAGCAGTCTGATTAAGGTTATTGTTGCAATACATGTATATTATGCCACAAAGTACTTATAAGCAGAGAAGTAAGAGCAGAATGAGTGTGAAACTGAGGTCATCCAATTCAGAATGGTGTGGTACTTGATTGTATCGATTCCTGATCTTTGCAACCTTATTACTTTCTATAGTGAGGAGAATTTACATGCTAGACTTATGAAATCTCGTGCATACCTAGCATGTCCCTTTGTTCACATGCTAATTTTCCAGGTGATAAATATCTTCAGTTTGTGTTGCTAAGCAACATTTAAAAGAAGACTAGGTAAACATAAATGGATGGCTTAAACTTGGCGGTAATCATGGCAACAGATTTAGATATATGATATATTTTTCAATTGCTCCTGTAATCTGTCTTTAACCCCTACCAGAAAAGAAACATTTCACAGTGTACACAAACACAATTTATAACTATTATCATGGAAATAAAGTGGCATTTAATAAGGGTCTACAATGTTTGTTTAGATAAAAACAAAAATACATTATTTAAGTAAAATTGTGACCAGTAACCCCTTGAAAACAATTACATATTTATTGTATCAATGTACTCTGTACAATTTACATTCAGTTTTTAAGCGAGTTTTTATGCCCCCAAAGGAACTTTGGGAGGCATATAGTAATTGCACTGTCCGTCCGTCCGTGTGTCCGTCCCGCTTTCGTGTCCGGTCCATATCTCCTATATTCTTTGAGGTAGGAATTCCAAATTTGGTGTGTGAATGCATCTTGGGATGGCGGAGTGTCGCGTACCATTTTTGGGTCACTGTGACCTTGACCTTGACCTCTGACCTAGTTTTTAGAATAATCGTGTCCGGAGCATATCTCTTATATTATTTGAAATAGGAATCTCAAATTTAATGTGTGGATGCATCTTGGGATGACGAAGTGTCGTGTACCATAATTGGGTCACTGTGACCTTGAACTTGACCTCTGACCTTGTTTTTAGAATAATCGTGTCCATAGCATATCTCTTATATTATTTGAGGTAGGAATCTCAAATTTGGTGTGTGGATGCATCTTGGACTGACGAAGTGTTGCATACCATAATTGGGTCACTGTGATCTTGACCTCTGACCTAGTTTCTAGAAACTGCATTGAGTCTGGTGCATATCTCCTATATTCTTTGAGATAGGAATTCCAACTTTGGTGTGTAAATGCATCTTGGGATGACGGGGTGTCACATACAATTTTTAGGTCAATGTGACCTTGACCTCTGACCTAGTTTTAAGAATTATTGTGTCCCGAGCATATCTCTTAAATTCTTTGAGTGAGGAATTCCAAATTTGGTATGTAGATGCATCTTGGGATAGCGAAGTGTCATGTACCATTTTTGGGTCACTGTGACCTTAACCTCTGACCTAGTTTTAGAATAATCATGTCCAGAGCATATCTCTTATATTATTTGAGATAGGAATCTCAAATTTGGTGTGTGGATGCATTTTGGGATGAGGAAGTGTCGCTTACCATAATTATGGCACTGTGATCTTGAACTTGACCTCTGACCTAGTTTCTAGAAACTGGTGCATATCTCATATATTCTTTGAAATAGGAATTCCAACTTTGGTATGTTAATGCATCTTGGGATGCCTGAGTGTCACAAACTTTTTTTGGGTCACTGTGATCTTGACTTCTGACCTAGTTTTCAAGAATTATTGTGTCCAGAGCATATCTGCTATATTATTTGATGTAGGAATCCCAAATTCGGGGTGGTGATTCCTCTTGGGATGGCAGAGTGGTGCATACCATTTTGAGGCACTTTGACTTTGGCATTGACTTCTGGCCTCATTTCTAGGTTTTTGTGCTATATTACAGCTATCTTTCCTCAAATGTGTCTTATGCTAGACCAATTCCTTTGGGGGCATTCGTCACGTGTTTGTGACATTTCTTGTTATTTATTTTTTTTGTAAAAAGTAATCATAAAGTAATCACTAAGTAATCATGATTGCATGCTATTTAGCAATGTAATCAATTATATTACTATTAGTAGTTGTATTCATAAAAATCCATGATTACAGATTAATTAATGATTACTGAAAAATTTAATAAATTACAAGTAATCATGATTACAGATTACAATTAACCAAAGTCTGTTGCACTTTGTTGGTGTAGACCACATGCTCTGTGTCCTCTGATCTTATCTACACTATTTGCCTATGTCCCCCAAAAAAAGTAAACTTTAAGACTTTTCCTACTATTTTAATTCCAGCTGATGACCTTTGCAAATAGGATGGACCCAGATCACGCCCAACAAAGCCTTGGGCCAGATTTGGACCCAATATGTTTGATAATCTCAAGATATTTTTGAAAAAGATGACTTTGAAAAAAAACAACGCAGACAACCAAAAGGCATGCCAAATTACCCAATAGGTGTCCAATCTGGGTCTGCACTGTTTGGCTTTAACCCTCAAAAAGGATATTAGGCTTACTTTGGTTATTTTGTTTGTTTGATTTGATTCTTTACATCCCATAAACAACCTTTCAGTTATAAAGGGACGGGCCTTCCTGCGTTGATTTGTCTGTTTGTTTGATTTGGTTATTTACGTCCCATCAACAATCTTTCAGTTATGTAGGGACCGGTCTTCCTTGGTTGAACCAGTACTAAAGTAAGAATTAATGTGTCTTGCTTTAGGACACAACGCAGTGACGCTGGTGAGGCTTAACCCTTGGCCACTCAGTCTCAAGTCATGCACTCTACCACTGAGCCACTGCGCTCCCGATTATGTTGGTTATGGCTGTCTACTAGTGTTTTCTGCTTGTAATCTTTGCAAAAAAGGTTGAACCAAGATCAGGCCAAGCAAAATGTCGGGCCAGATCTGGATCCAAACCAGTCAACATTCTAATGGTAGAGACCTTCATCAAACCCCACATTGTGTATTTCTGATCTGGGGCTACACTGTTTGCATATACCAGTTGGAACCAGATCAGGCCTGACCAAACAAACAGATTGGACCTATGATCTTGATCCAAACTTTTTGCGAACTGAAGGTGGAGACAACGCATTCTGTGGTATCTGATCTGGTCTACGCATCACAAAAAGGATATCAGGCTCACATTTTGTTAACTATTTGCCTTCTACACTAATGTCATCTGCTGATGGATTAGATCAGACAAGACAAAACAATTGGTCTGATCTGGATCCAATCTCTTGGACGCTCTAAAGAAATTTTCGCAAAAGATGACTTTGGAAAAAATCAGGAGACGACAAAAAAGCATGCAAAATTACAATAGACAGATAGTTTAAAGGAGTTCTTTGAGAAAAAAACCCCACATCTTTTATACATTGAGATACTTGTCATCTGCTGACTTTTTCAAAACCATCTCTTTCGAAAAATTTCTTCAGGAACACCCTGAGAGTGTCAAACAGTTTGGATCCAGATCAGGCCCAACACATTAAATGTCATAAAATAGTCAGAAAAGGTGCCTGGTTATTGACACTTGTATACTGTATACTGACTTAGCCAGGTGTTTTACGTAAATCATTCAGGAAAACTATGAGAGTGTCAAACAGTTTGGATCCAGATCAGGCCCAACACATTAAATGTCATTAATTTGTCATAAAATCAAATCTAGTTGTGCCTGGTTATTGACCACTTGTAATGAGCTGTATACTGACTTGATCATGTGTATAACATAAATCACATAGCTAATATGTTCAAAGCCCAAACAGAAGTTTTTTTATACCCCCGGTACGAAGTATATAGGGGGTATATAGTTTTTGCCTTTTCTGTAATTATGTTTGTCTGTCTGTTTGTTTGTCTGTAAACTTTTTTTTTCGTCAAAGATTTCTCAGCAACTACTTGGGTTAGGATTCTGAAATTTGGTACAAGGCTTGATAGTGATGAGTTGTATTGTGTAACAAAAGAACAGCCACATATTGCTTATCAGTCCCTTTATTTGTTCATTTTTCTTTCTCTCCAATGGAAAAATTTTTCGTCAAAGATTTCTCAGCAACTACTTGGGTTAGGAATCTGAAATTTGCTACAAAGCTTGATAGTGATGAGTTGTATTGTTTAATAAAAGAACAGCCACATATTGCTTATCAGTCCCTTTATTTGTTCATTTTTCTTTCTCTCCAATGGAAATTTCTGTCACAGATTTCTCAGCTCCTATTGGAGCCAGTGTTTTCAAATTTTGTTTACATCTTCAGGATGGCAAAGTGTACTGTGTAAATGGAAATTAAGATGCTAATCCTCATTTTGCCTTCTTTTTTCAAATTTTCACTTTTTCCTTCTTTCTCTCTTATATAATACATATGGACATTTTTTTCTGTCAAAGATTTCTCAGCAACGACTTGAGTTAGGACTCTGAAATTTGGTACAAAGCTTGATAGTGATTAGTTGTATTGTGTAACAAAAGAACAGCCACATATTGCTTATCAGTCTTTTTATTTGTTCAATTTTCTTTCTCTCCAATGGAAATTTCTGTCACAGATTTCTCAGCTCCTATTGGAGTCATTGTTTTCAAATTTAGTGTACACCTTCAGGAAGGCAAAGTGTACTGTGTAAATGGAAATTAAGATGCTAATCCTCATTTTGTCTTCTTTTTTCAAATTTTCATTTTTTCCTTCTTTCACTCTTATATAATACATATAGACATTTTTTCTGTCAAAGATTTCTCAGCAACTACTTGAGTTAGGAATCTGAAATTTGGTACAAAGCTTGATAGTGATTAGTTGTATTGTGTAACAAAAGAACAGCCACATATTGCGAATCAGTCCCTTTATTTATTCACTTTTCTTTCTCTCCAATGAAAATTTCTGTCGCAGATCTCTCAGCTCCTATTGGAGCCAGTGTTTTCAAATTTAGTGTACACCTTCAAGTAGGCTAAGTGTATTGTGTAAATGAAAATAAAGGTGCTAAAGCTCATTTTGGCTTCTTTTTCAATTTTTCCTTCTGTCACTCCTATATAACACATATGGACGTTTTTTGTCAGAGTTTTCTCAGCAACTACTTGATTTAGGATATATGAAATTATTTGTGTACTTTCAGGTAGGAGAAGTGTATTGTGTAAATGAAAACTAAGGTGCTAATCCTCATTTTTGCCTTCTTTTTTCAAATTTTCAATTTTTTCTTCTGTCACTCTTATATAACACATATGGACATTTTTCATCAAAGTTTTCTCAGAAACTACTTGATTTAGGATTATGAAATCTTTGACAATTTTTTCTTTTCTCTGAAAGTGTTACAACCTCTGATGGCTACAGCCGGGGGTATGTGAGCTTTGCTCACTTCTTGCTATATTTAAACTAGAGTGCAGTGGTCTAGATAAGGATTTGGACCAAAGGGTATTTCACCCCCTACTTTTTAATTTAATGAGTATTTTACTCCATATTTAAAATATCAAATTGCAGAATATGCAAAGCCTTGTAAAAAGACCCAATTATTTGCTTAACATATTTTGAAGAAAAGTTGCTTGTATCAAATGCATGTTGCATTTTTAGGAAAACTTCCAAGATTTATAAAATTGGTGTATATATATTAGTTTTTTTCTTACTCAGAATTAAAAAAATCACCACATAAATTTAATATCAGCACTGAAACCTCAAAATGCAAAGGGTATTTTCACCTAGTGTTGTTCGATTATTGGATTTTCATAATCGATCATCGAAAATAATCGTTCAGGAGTTTTTGATTGATGATCGATTATAATCGAAAATGATCAAATGAAAGGGAAACACAGGTTCCATCCCATAGAATGTCTACCCTTGTACTACTTGAAACTCTTATCTTTATAAAAATTGTTAGCGTCAGTGTCATGCTATTTTATGAACAGTATCAAATACCACAACTGGTACTGACAGCAAACTCAAATTAACAGCCATTGGCATTTTAAACCCTTTATAAATGCAATTGGATTTTTCCTTCTGGTTTGAAACAATAAACTTGTGAAGGTCCATTGTAAACACCAAGGGGTCACAGGTTATCATTCCCAAATAAATATTTCTTTCTCTGAATATCTTTTATATCCTTAATAGCAAACAGTGTATACCCTGATGAAATGCCTAATTTTATGGAATTTCACCAAAGTTTTCACTCTTTTTGGGAGTCATTAGCATACAACGGGTTAAGATTGCACTGAAGACTTCTTAGTCATGACTTTAAAGGGGATAGAATACACAGCAAACCAGGCTACAGTTTATTTCTATATTCCTCACATTCTATAAACCTTTGAATTTACGGATTGCATTTTCTTGTAGCAAAGTTGCAAATTTTGAATAGTAGCCTACAAGAGGGTCAGGTGTGAATCTTTCCGATTATAATAGATTATTACAAAACACAATCGATTAGTAGAATCGAAAGAAATTTTCGATTGATCATCGATTATAATCGATCATCGATACAACACTATTTTCACCCTTCAATTTAATTTTCAATGCTGAATTCCAAAAAATCAATGCTGAAATACCCTTTACCCCCTCTTATCTGGAGCCCTGTAGAGTGGATTAGGTTTGATGACTTCAGAGTAAGGTGCTTGGAGTACACCATGTATTCTCTGCTCAGCCGCCTGCTGGTTTCTTTGAACTACTCCCATTTCATTATTGTCGTATTTTTTTGACCCTGAAGTTCAAAGGTAGTGACCTATGCTAATTTTATATAGGACCTGTTATTGAAAGTTTTCGCCTAATATACTGGAATAAATTAGGTTTTCTAAAATTCAATGTATCATAACAGTAGGAATTTGACAATATTGTCCGCTGTGGTGTAGCGGCCTAAGCCTTGGACTCTTATTATAGAGAAGGCAAGTTCGAATATAGCAAGGAGGGTTTTTTTCCAGTAAATTACTTTCTATGTACCGACATAACGCAAAACTCTAGAAAAGCGTGAACATGCTTAATTTTTGTGCAATCGTGTATATGTACACGTGGTTACACATGTAGTGGCTAGTGAAATCGAGATTGGTTGACCGACATTCTTGATTTACTAGCAACTGAAGTGTTATCCTGTGTACATTAAAAAAAACAAAAACAAAAACAACATCATTTTCTCGCTTTCCTGTGTTTAGCGCATACCATCATCATTTTCTCGCTTTCCTGTTTTTAGCGCAAACCGTTCCTAACAGGAAAAAATTAAAGAAACGCTCCTTGTGATATTCGTACTTACCTGCTATGTGCTAGGAGTCCTGCTCCTAATCCACTACACCACTGCGGACGATCATATTGAACTGTTACTTATATCAGATCGTCCATTTCAAAAAAACAAATTAGTTGTGTATATTCGGCGAAAACTACCGATAACAGATCGGAGATAAAATTAGCATATGCCACACCCTTTGAACTACAGGGTCAAAAATATATGACAATACTCATAGTTTAACATTTGCAAGGGTTTTTAACACTTTGGCATCTAGTGCCATCTGCTGATAACCTAAAAAATGCAAACAGTGTGCATCCTGATCAGGCTCGACTGATCTGGACCGGAACTGTTTGACACTCTGATGGTATTTCTGAAAGAATGTTTGTAAAAAAAATCAGCCGATGACAAAAAAGCAAGCAAAATTACCCAGAGTACAAAATGGACACATATTAAATACAAAATCACAACTTTGGTGCAATTCACTTTTATTCTTATTTTTTCTCATAAAACAATTTTCTTTTTCCAGCTGTTAAAACTTTATGATGCTATGCGACCAGATTATATGCATGGATGAAGTGAAAGAAATTTACCTACCCCAGATCAAAATTCTAGCACTTAAAAGTTGGTATTTACAAGAAACAAATAAACCCTGACAGACCCTCTTGCTAGGTACTCTAATCTATTCCTAAATGCTTACATAAATCACCATTTACATGCTGAACATTCCACAACAATTGAATTCTATAGTCCCTTTGGCATACAGTGTGTTTTTCTATGTACATGTAGTATTAACACCAACAAAAATGGAAATACCTACCACATCCGCTCTATGTGCGTAAATACGGGTCACAACATGTCTCCCATAATAAGTCTATGGGGATTTTTCCAAAGCTCAAGGTCCTAATGGTTGGATCTTGGCGAATTTCAAACCAACAAGAGATTTTATGGTTGTCCTTGTTACCTGCAAGAATAAAAATGAAAGTGTTAATTCTGATATAATTATGCTCCCTTATAGTCTGGGTCTTGTCATCAGTTTTTACTACCAAAATTGAATTACCAAACCATTTAAAATGCTTTTAACTCCACATCATCTGTGATGGATTATCGCACACAAATTGATGTTAAAATTTCTAAAAAATTGTGGACGGACACCGGAGTGACTTGTATACTATTAGCTCACCAGCGGCAAATAGTCGTCTGCTGCTGATCTTTTCATACAGTTTGAACCCAGATCAAGCCAGACAAAACATTGGACCTGATCTAGATCCAAAATGTTTTACACTGCATGTCCCTGCTGAAAGATTTTTAGAAAATTTCATTTTAAATAAGTCAACAGATGACAAAAAATCATGAAAAGTTTATGCTCTGTTTTAACCACATTGACCTACAAGACTATAAACTGATTCTTTGCATGCAGGGGTTGGAGAAGTGAGGGGTGGTGTAATTTTGTTTTCGCTGTCATATGCTTGTTAATGGTCTGTTTATAAGTTTTCTCAGTATCTTAGATCCTGATTACAATAAACATGGATTTGCACATATTGTATTTGAAGTAGTTGCAGATTGGAATCTCTATAAACTCTTTGCATTCTGGGTACATGTAATTGTTTATTCTTTTTCTTTTGTTGTCATCTGCTGACTTCTTTTTCTTGAGGTTTTAAGTAGCATCTAGTTCCTGAAGATTCTACATTTTGATGATTTCCACACAACCCTCACCCATCCACCCCCACCCAAAGCATACAATTTCAGCCACCTAAAGGGGACTCATAATGCTCCAATTGGCACTATTTTTCCAAAAATTCTTCATCTCTCACACCCTACCCCATCCCCATTGCGGCTTAGTTGTATTCCTGCAAAACACAAAACCTACTATGCCAAAGAGAAATTAAATACCATACTGTTTACTTTCTTGTTAATGAATAGCTTAGGAAAACAAGCAGTAAGCCCAGGCTCAATTGAAATAATTACTTTGTCTTTCTTGGTGTATGTTTTTAAGACTCATACAAATTTCTCGTTACACTTTTTTTTAAAAAATGGACAAGTACAGTACTCTTTTGAAAATAAACTTATCTAAAGCCCTGTACATATATGAAAAATAGATAACTCTGGACATTATTATTATTATTATTATTATTATTATTATTATTATTTTTATTATTAATCATAGTTAGCTCTAAGGGCA
Organism: Loripinus fragilis; assembly: GCA_964019695.1. Taxonomy (NCBI): domain Eukaryota; kingdom Metazoa; phylum Mollusca; class Bivalvia; order Lucinida; family Lucinidae; genus Loripinus; species Loripinus fragilis. The sequence goes on along the minus strand of OZ026530.1, from coordinate 45,320,029 downwards.
CAGTGCACTTTTAGGGTGGAATACAGCCAATACTAGATCAGTATGATAAAATTTGAAAGTGGACATATATGAGTTACCTGGCCATAATGAGATATAATTCGCGACATCTGTGTATTTACCTATCTGTAATTTTTTGATTGCAGATACTGTAAAAGTATAGATAAGAAGCTACTTATATACTTAGATTCATATAAGACTATATACTCAATATGAAGGACAAGTTTCAAACAACCAATTTTTTTTCCTGTATAAATTTACAACAGGAAAAGGTTGAAAAATATCTTGAAATCAAGTCTGTGTAGTAAGTAGATTTCTCAGCAGGACAAGGGTAAACCATGGCATGACTTTAACAATTTCCTTGCCAGCAGCATCTTTTGTCATCTGCTGATAATATTGGAAAACAGTTTGGATCCAGATCAGGACCAACAGAATTATCTTGATCCAAACAGTTTGACAACTTGATTTTGTTCCCCAAAGATATTTTGAATGAAAGAAGTCAGCAGACGACAACAAAATCGCAAAACAGTATGCAGCATGTAAAGATATACATAAAAAAAATGCTTACTTTTTCTCCTCTTTTGTGTTTTGTCCAGCAATTTTAGTTCCTTGCTGAGCATTAGCATATTATGTTTACCAAGGTCAGAGAAGTCTGGTCAGACTTTACAGGACTTGACATTCGCAAATATATAAAGATGTGGGGGAGGGGGTTCGCTTTGCCGATTTATTTCATTTTTATTAAATATCCTGTGAAAATGAAACAATTTGGTCTCACTGAGACCAAATTATTTCATAGCATATTTTAAAGTGGGTGTAGCGGAGGGGGTTCAAACAATACACTCCGGATCCGCCACTGAATACCACCTTAGTGATCACACATTTCAGTTTTAAATGAAATCCACGACCCTATAATTTACTATTACCACTTTTTCACCTTGTAAGCAGTTTAAATTAGACATTTTAGTGTCCAGGCTAGTCCTGATCCATGCTCAAATCAACTGAGCATGTAATTTATCATGCTCATAATGTTAAAATGCCAACATTGTTGGCATTATATTTATTAGCACAATAATAACAACATCTGAGAGTTTAAAAGTAAAGCATTTTTTTTCCGCTATATTTTATGAAATGTTGTAAAGTTGTATTTAAATTCTGAAAATGCTGCCTGCTCATTATGTCTGCTGCATTGATTCATATGCATTTAAGACAAGTTTTATCATGGAAGCAAACACTATGAACCCTGATCAGAGGAGCCGTCTGAAATGGGTTCATATTGTAATAGAAGCCACCAAAGTACATCAGCAGATAAAAAATCAGCCAATATTTGAGCCGCTACATGATATTTCCAAAAATGTGGTATGTGAAACCAGGGAAGGCTCAGACCAGCCTGCCCATATGCACAGTCTGATCAGAGCCTTTGCTAGTCGCTTGATTATTCTATGAGTGTTAAGCTACTGACCGAACAGCCTTTGGAGTTTCTAAGCTTAAAAGGAGACTGGACAGGCTCGTCTGAGTCTACACTATTCAAAATGCCACATTGTTGGAAATCGTGTCCCGGCTCATTTATCATAAATAGCAGGAAAAGGGTTAGCTCTGTATTATTTCAAACAACTGACCATTGATCTTTTAATTTTATCATGTTCAAATGATTAGAAATTTTCTGTTGTCCGTCCATCATTTCATTGATTATTTCATTATGTAGTATTAGGTAGCCTTGCTCCTTGTATTCCATTTAATGTGTATCCCCGGTATAAGCATATCAAACAAAAAGGGACCCAACTCTTTTAGTGCTGTATTTATGAAATTGAATCTTCCAAATGATGATCTGAAGTAATTTGTCTTGTTATCAATAAATAATTTGCTGAAGAAAGTAAAGACATATAGATAACATGTTTAGATAAACAAAAATTTTCAGCGTAAAATTGTAAATATTTTCTTACCCATATTTTTTGCGAATGTTTTGGGTGCTCAAAAGAACCGTCTCATTGAGAGGGTTCTTTTGAATATCCAATTTCTTGTTACTCTTTACATAAGGCCTGAGATTCTGAGGAAGAATAAAGTCTACCAAAGTACATAATATCAGTTGAGATAGTTGAGCAAGCAGACGGCATTTGTAGAGAATGGCAGAAAATGGTTAAGGCCATTTTTGTTTAACCTTCTTATTGTGTGTGTGTACTCTTGTATGTCTGTGTTGACTGTATAAAAAGATACAAGTGAAAGATAGGGGTATCCATTAACCTATTGCACATGAAATGAACTCAATGCATGTTGTTTTGGCCTTTCATGGGTAGTATTAACACTTTGCTTGCCAGCGCAGTTCTCACTAACTCCAAATTTGGATTATTTTACTCCAACTTTCTGATTCTGACTCCAACTTTTTCTAATGTGCCAATAGAAAAGATTGGTAAAACTCTAATTTTTTCTGGCAAACAGCAATTTTACTCCTATTGTCAAAATCCTAGTGAGAGACTGCCAGCGGTGAATTTTGTCATCTGCTGATGATATTTGCAGTTTGGACCTAAATCAGGCCCGCTAGAACATTGGGCCTGATCTGGATCCAAACTGTTTGACACTGAAATAATTATTTGAAAAAGTGAATTTTGAAAAATGTCAGCAGAACACAAAAAAGCATGAAAAAAAAGCAGCATGCAAAGAGTTCATTTGAATCAGAATCAAATCTACTGTTTGGCGAAACAGAGTTAACTTTGTGTAGTACATGGGAAAAAGTTTTCAGGATAAATAGAAAGTTAGCCTCAAAATACTGAAGGCTGTAGCATGACTGCGTACACAGTACTACACACTGTGCAGATAAACTCTCACGCCATGGATGTAAACAAAGGCAGATACATACAGACTCCTATAGGATTATTGATTTTTTGAGGTTATAGGTCATGTCAGTGACCTATATTAGAGTGACTGGACACTTCATTTTTCAGCCATATAGGTATGTCGTGGCATGTGTCACGTGACTAACGCGTGGTGCGCTTTTTATTGTACACACTCAAAATGGTGATGCAGCTTGTGAGAGGTACTTTAAAGAGCGTACTTCGTCTTTAATATCGCTTATTGATAAATATTGTTAATAACAATTGAAAAAACATATATGAAATATTGCTAAATGCTTTGTTTCTGCAATGTAAAAACTAATCCGATTCAGTTATGACCGTGTAAATAACGGCCGATTTTAAGAAAGTTTCGTAAATCTGCTAAAAATGGCTTCAAAAATACCTCTTTCACTCTGATGAATAAAGCTTCAAACATGGCTATATCTGTGTCTCGATTTATCAATATTCATTAAAGGGGACAGCAACCCTAATAATAAGTATGTTTTATCAGAAAGAGCTCTATGAACCATGAATTTTGATACAAGTATCATCAAAATCGGTTGAAAAATGGACAAGTTATTGGCATTTAAAAAATTCAATATGGTTAACATTTAGCCGCCATTTTGAATATCTAATTAGTTTTCAGAATTTTTTCAACTGCTTAATTTTTAGTTATCACTACTATCACATCATCTGTGTTTCAGCAGATATGTAGCTTTATACACAAGGAAAATGTTTCATTAAAGATTAATGCAAATAATCCATTGGTTTGTCTTTTATTTTGATTACGCATATTTAATTAGGCTGAGTGACGTCACTAAGCCTACAATATGGCCGCTTCCATTACAGTCCATTAGCAAATATTCAAACGCTCATAACTTCCACATTTTTCAACCGATTTAGACAAAACTGGTATCAAAATTCATGGTTTATTAAGATCTTACATTTAAAACATAGTAACCATCAGGGTTGCCGTCCCCTTTAACTAAGAAGTCCAATGATTCATAATCATCGTTATTATATAATTTCGGTGTTTATAAAGGTGTTAAAAGTTTAGGTAAACATAGAGAAATTACGCTGTGTATTCCAAAACAGCGGTAAAAGCCAATCGTGTAGATAAATGATATCGAGTTTCCCTCATTTACTTGTGTAAGATACACAACAGTGTTATTTGAGTTGAGTATTGGTATTTTATTGGAGTTTCTAGTCACTCTTATATAGGTCACTGGTCATGTTTACAGTGCACAATGTGGAGTACTGTACATGTGCAGGCTTGTCTGAGCCTTCACTGGCAGCATATGTCAGGCCTTTAGTTAAGAGTGTGTACCAAAAAAAAAAATACTTTTCTTATTTTAAAACCAAAACATATGTTGTGGGTACTCAAAAGAACCGTCTCAATGAGACGGTTCTTTTGACACCCAAATAATATGCTAAGAATTATGGGTAAGGTGATATTTACAATTTTACGCTGCAAATTTGTGTTTTAATAAACCTGTGATATGTTATATGTACCAAAACACCATGTACTGGCCCATATTATGAGTTGAATGTTTCAAGGTATGCATGTGTAATAATTATGATAATAAACTTTTCCTGCTATATCTCATTGTTGTTTATTCTTGCATTGTATTAAGGCACTAGGCTGAAGCTATATAAAAAAAAATGACATACCTTAAAAAAATATTTTGTTGAAACAGGCCAATTTTTTTTTTTAAATTTATAACTTCCAGGCTTGATCTGGATCCAAACTATTTGCAACAAAGAATTAAACATCGGAGATCAGTAAATAAGCATTTATTAAAAAAAATAGTCTCAGATCAGCATACTTCAAGAAGAGCAGTCTGATCAAGGACTATTTTTATTTGGTTCTCTGAACAAAATAATATATTCAAAAGGTAATTCCAGGACACGTTTTGCTTAAAGGACATGACTTGAAGATTTAACTGTTAGTGGCTTCTAATCTGTATCTACCCCCTAGTATGTGCATTTCAGTAATAAACCTGAAAATTCTGTGTTTATTAAGTCACTAGGTGATAGCAACTCACCATGTGGTCAAAACCTACTATTTGTTGTCATGGTAACAACAAAAACATCCTTCAATTTAGATGAACAATAAATTTCCAGACCAATCTGGTCAAATTAATGTTTTGCGGTCTGTTGACTTTTTAGAAATTGACTTTCTCAAAAATATTTTTCAGTAACACTTTTAGAATGACAATCTGTTCTATAGTAGATTATTAAGACAGAAGACAGAATGATCTTTTTCTATCATTTATTTTAAAGCTTTTTTCATGCTTTTTTATTGTCTGCTGACTTTTAGCATTCAAAATTAACTTTTTAAAAAAATTTCTTTCAGGAACACTATCAGAGAGTCAAACGGTTTGGACCCAGATCAGGACCAACAGTCTGCCTCCTATATAATTGTTCACAAAGGTTATCAGCAGATGACAGAGGTGGCTAAGCACTAACAAGAATAGGTAAAATGATACGAGTTGTTATTTTTAGATCCAGAAAGAAACGAACTGTTCATCCTATTCTATTCTTTATATAGTTCTTATTTCAAACTGCCCAAATTGACATGAGACTGATTAATTTTCGCCAAAATCTTGGTGATATTCGTGCTTTTTCTTGAAATACTCCGACCTTGATCATAAACAGTATAGATCCGAATCAGCTGGTTTCTGAAACCAGCTGATCAGGATGCATATTGTTTTCTACCCTGCTTGTTTTGTTTGTATGTTTGTTTGATTTGATTCTTTACGTCCACTCAACAATCTTTCAGTTATGCGGGACGGGCTTCCTGGGTTGAACCAGTACTAAGCTAGGATAAATGTGTCTTGCTCAAGGACCACAACGCAGTGACGCTGGTGAGGCTCGAACCCGCGGCCCTTCGGTCTCGAGTCAAGCACTCTACCACTGAGCCACTGCGCTCCCTCCAATACCCTGCTTGTAAATGCAAACTAATAACTGGAACCCTGCAAGTTGGTTAGATATACACTGCTGAAGTTACTCTTTGCCTGAAATTGTTGTCTGCTGATAACCTTTGCAAACAGTTTTAGAACCTGAGATCAGGACCGACAAAATGTCAGACCTGATCTGGATCCAAACTGTATGACTCTCTGATGGTGATCATGAAGGAACTATATAGTAAATTAATTTAGAAAAGACAGCAGATGACAAAATACCTTAAAATTTTCCTGGTCCTGAAGCCAGCTGATCAGGATGTATATTGTTTTCTACTCTGCTTGTAAATGCATACTTATAAGTGGAACCCTGCAAGTTGGTCAGATATACACTGCTGAAGTTACTCTTTGCCTGAAATTGTTGTCTGCTGATAACCTTTGCAAACAATTTTAGAACCAGATCAGGACTGACAAAATGTTAGACCTGATCTGGATCCAAACTGTTTGACTCTCTGATGGTGATCATGAAGGAACTATATAGTACATGAATTTAGAAAAGACAGCAGATGACAAAATACCTGGTCCTGAAGCCAGCTGATCAGGATGTATATTGTTTTCTACTCTGCTTGTAAATGCATACTAATAAGTGGAACCCTGCAAGTTGGTTAGATATACACTGCTGAAGTTACTCTTTGCCTGCAATTGTTGTCTGCTGATAACCTTTGCAAACAGTTTTGGAACCAGATCAGGACCGACAAAATATTCGGCCAGATCTTAATCCAATCTGTTTGACTCTCTGAGAACAATATAGTAAATCAATTTTAAAAAAAAGACAGCAGATGACAAAAATATAAAAAAAATTCCAGCAAGCAGAGTAAAATAGAAATGGATGCTTGTCAAGATAAATATGGTTACTATATAATAAAAAATGCACTTGTGTAAATATCAAATTAACCCTTGTCCTGCTGAACCTAGATATATCCCGTTTTTAGAAACACTAACAGTGTGGATACTGATCAGCTGATCAGGATCCACAGTTTTGCATCCAGTTTACGGTCTTGCCAAAATTTAGCTATTTTAAATTCCACACAACCCCCTCCCAAAGCATACAATTTAAGCTACCTAAAGGGGACTCATTATGCTCCAATTGGCACTATTTTTTCCAAAAATTCTTCATCTCCCGCATCCTACCCCCATCCCCATTGCGGCTTAGTTGTATAACCAAAACCTACCAAAGAGAAATTAAATATCTTACTGTTTACTTTTTTGTTAATGAATAGCCTAAGAAAACACGCAGCAAGCCCAGGCTCAATTGAAATAATTACTTTGTATGTTTTTTTAAGACGAACAGTCAGTACTCATAAAAATTTCTCGTTACACCTTTTTTTAAAAAATGGACAAGTACAGTACTTTTTTGAAAATAAAGCTTATCTAAAGCACTGTATATATATGAAAAATAGATAACTCTGGACATTTCCATTATTTTATTACTATTATTATTATTATTATTATTATTATAGTTAGCATTGAAGAGTTAGACTATAGACAAAGTGCACTTATAGGGTGGAAAACAGCTAATACTTGATCAGAGACAGTATGATAAAATTTGAAAGTGGACATATAATAAGTCACATGGCCATATTGAGCTATAATTTGCAGACATCTGTATATTTTACCTGTTTGTGATTTTTTGATTGTAGATAGTGCTCAGCAGTACAGGGTTAAACAGTTTAATTTGATAGTTTGTGTAGAATTGTTGTTTTTTATGTGTGTACATATTAGTTATTTTGAGGGCCTCATGGAAGATTACTTGTACTACTAAATGTTGTCACCCTCTTTAAATAAAGACTTTACTTACTTACTTAAGACTATTAAGATAATGTCAATTCTTAAATCTATATGGTCTGATAGCCTAGTGGTTAGTTCACAATTTGAAAAAGATCACCCAAACCTGGATCAAATCTTTGGGTGGGAGACATTTTTATGACTGTCCAATGTATGCATTCTTTTTAAGTCAAAGTTGTTCATATATTTTATGCCACCTTCTGATTATCTTTACATCTTTTCATTTGGATATTCAGTATTAATTCCCTCGGTTTTATTCACTCTTTCTTTGCCAGAGGCTACTTTTGTTGCCTGCTGATAATCTTTGCAAACAGTTTGGACCCTGGTCAGTACCGACAAAACATTGGTCCTGAACTGGATACAGACCGTTTGCCATCGTCTGATAGGGTTTCTGTAAAAGTTTATTGAAAAAGTTGACTTTGGAAAAAAGTCTGCTGATGACATAAAAGTATTAAAATGACCCAGCATACAAAGTGTTAATTACATGTGAGCTTATATTGAAATCATGCACTGTGCTAGTTGTAGTTGATAAGATTTTTTTAGTTATTATATATTATCCATTTGTGCACAAAATTTAAAAAAAAGACTTAAAGAGACTAAGTCTGCAACTATGAACGTTTTTCGAAAAAAAAATCTTTTCTTTTTAAATCATTTGTAAAAGTAAAATTAAGTTATATTTTCACAAACTGCATGATAAAGTGAATTATCTTATTAAAACATCTGTTTTTTCCCTTATTGGTAATTATTTGCGTACCTCCAATAATTATAGGCAGTTAATTTTTAACATAAATGCTGTTATTTTGATCGATACTGATAATTTGTTAAGATTTACTAAATTGGTTAAATGTATACCTGAATTTTAGTTTTTTTACTGTGTTCTTGAAAATTAGAAACATTATTTCTAAAATTAAAAGATCAAAGTTACAGACTATGCATCTTTAACAAACAAAATAATGAAAAAAAAACTAAAAAAAAAAAAAAAAAAAAAATGAAATAGAACCAGATTTGAACCCACATCTTTTGAATGCTAAACACATCCTGTTAAATGTACCCATTAAGCTATCGAGAAATTGTAGAATTCTTTCATTCATACGTATTACAAGTAATTGTACCACAATCTAAAGCTCACTTTTTACGATGATTCCCGAAGATTGGATGAAAGGACAATGAAAATTCATATGTCTCGGGTCAATTTTGACAAACAATAACTATAAACATAGAACATTACAAGATATATATAGATATATAATGTACATCACACAAAGGGGGTTCATAATATATTAAGGTGTGGGGGTTCGCTTTGCTGATTTTATCTCATTTTTCCTAAGTATTCTATGAAAAAGAAATAATTTGGTCTCACTGAGACCCAATTATTTCATTTTCATAGGACATTTAAAAATGGGGGGGGGGAGGGGGAGGGGGTGCGAGGGAATCCCTGAAACTCCTCTGGGTCCGCCACTGCTTGATCATTTAAACCAGAAAGATCTTTTTTAAGTTGTTGAATGCTTTTCATGCTTTATGTAGTCTGCTGACTTTTTTTCAAAATTAACTTTTTTCAAACAATAGTTATTAGAATGTCTAACATTTTAGACGCAGACCAGGACTGAATTTCAATAAGTGCTGATCTAGGTCCTAACTGTCTGCAAGTTGATTAACAAATGATATTGTCTGATAAAATGGACTTGACCTAGACCCTCATTGCCTGTGTATTAAACAGGGCAATGGTAAACCTTCAAAAATTGGACTTTTTGTGATTTTTCTTTATGCTTTAACTATGAATGCTTTAACTCTTAGCATGATTGATAATTTTGTTCATGCTTTTGCTGTTGTCTGTAAGCTGCTCACCCTTAAGTTAATCTAGACCCCTTATGTTCTTTCATACTTTAAAAGACTGTCATGTTTTTATTCTTCTGTGGTGTTACTCACACAAAAAAATGCTGAAAGATCGCAAGCATTTTACAAAAGTTTTAACTGTAATGTATGAATAATAATTTGTTTAAAGGGAAAAAACATCAAAGTTTTACACTAATGATAACATTATGTGTCCAGTCTGATCTGGGTCCAAACTGTATGCCAACCCCTTTTTTGGTGGAGCAAAACTGTTTGTGCAATTCTGGTAGGGGGCATCATGAGGAACATTTCTGTGAAATTATTTAAAATTTGGACCATTGGCTCAGGAGAAGATGTCATTTAAAGACATTTCTCATCATGAGCTCTGGCAACCCCTGTATTGAAGTAAGTATGGGTGCAAAGATCAGGAATCGATACAATCAAGTACCACACCTGACCCAGGATACCAATGGGAAAGTGACAAACTCACAGCCTGACACCACAAACGAGAGCCAAGAGGTCAGCCCTTTCTCAGCAGGTGACCACAAGGCACCAGGCTGCGTAGCGCAGTCGGTAACGTGTCTGGCTACAGATGCGTGTCTGACTGCAGATCCAGGGGTCGCGAGTTCGATCCCGGCCCGGTCCCATACTTTCGTGGAGATTGATCATGAAATAATTTCTACGGTCATTCTCCTCCCTTCCGCTGATTCATTCAAGAAGGGTTGTTGTCAGTTACAAGCGAAAGTATGTGCACAAATTACTGGTTAACCGCTTGTTCAAGCCTGCCCAGGAAAAAGTGTGCATGGTTAGGTGAACTGACCGTCCCGCAATGATCATAGCTGTTGACTTGGGACATAAAGCAACAAAAACAAACAAAGCACACATAAACAGACGTGCACAAAGGCATAGCAAACGAAAGACAGAAAAAACATAAAAGATCCACAAAAGAAGTACCGCCTTGGGACGGTCAGTAAAATATTTTACTTGAGGCCTTCCAAACTGTTTGCATAGAACATCAGCAGATGACAAAATTATCACTAGCTGATATAGGGGTAATTTACTTACCCTTTTTATTAAGCAAGCAAACAAAACAGACATCTTTGCTCCTAAACCACTGTCACAAATTATGTGGGGTACATATCGGCTTTTGTGCTGATCCTGTTGGCATTGTGAGTCCATGTCACCATCTGTGTAGCTTAGAGGGTGTAGCTTCTGTTCCGCACATTTTCTGCAAAACCAATGATAGAAACATTGTTCAAGCCTCCAGATAAGTGAGCATATTTGAAAATCATATTTCATTTTTCTAAAAATAAAACATATGTTGTGCCAACGTGGGTACTCAAAAGAAGCGTCTCAATGAGCCGGCTCTTCTGAAACACAAAACACATAATTATTCTGAAAAGGCTCAAATTTTTGTTTATCAGGGCCTTTGATAGTTAGGAGAGTAGGGGGAGGGGTATTAGGTTTGAGTTCAATTCATTAACCTTAATTTCAAGGTCAGATCAGCACTTTGAAATGTCTAATTTTGACCAAAATAAGAATTCCCCATGTTGTTTCCAAATGAATTGAGCTGAATTCCTGCGCCAATTGTAAATAATTTCACACAAATGATCCCCTTAACTCTTTTTAGACCAATAGAACATCCCATAGATTTTTATAAAATGAAGTTGGGATTGTGCATTGTATACATATATTAAAAGGTCACAGGTTAAATTTAAAAAAAATAAATAAAGTAATGTATGGCCAAAAAATGGAGGAGCTTTAACAACAAAAGAACAGACTTGAAATTCTATCCCAAGACATTATCAAGCTCTAGATAGATAAATGACTATTTTGAATGTGAATTCTGACATTCTCACACCTCCAAGTTTGACACTCAACACCTTTGGTACAATGCAACCTGTCATAAAAGCTATCCTTTTCAAAAAATGTTCTCAGCAATTTTTATATGGATTTCCATATGAAGCAACAATATCAATACATGCAGGGGTCCAAGAATTCTCGTCCAGGAGGGTGGATTCAAGGTGTATCTGCCGATATATTTTATATAAGTTTAATTTTCCATGGTTCCGGAGGGGGTCCATCAATTCTTCCAGTGGTAAGGATGGTGTCCAACTTTTTACAGGGGGGGGGGGGGAAGGGGAGGTATCCAGGTGCTTAATTATTCCCTATCTAAGCCCATATAACTTGTGTTTTTCAAAGGGGTCTGGTCTCCCCTCTGGATCCAAGCATGCAATACTTGGATTATCTGGATGCTGTGACAAAAGTTAGATATTTGAAAAAGTTATCAATTTTGAACCTCCCTGAATACATGGTGTCTGGGAAAACAGCCATAGAGGCCTGATATTGGCCTAAATTAAAATTGTATTTTTTCCCCTTACCCGACTGACCCTGTAAAAAGTCCCTACACAAAAAATTCTATAACAATCTTTTGTTAAGATTTTTTTTAAAATTTCATTGCAAACTTAGAGAATTGTCAATTGTAAACAGTTATCTTTAAAATATATTCTTAGCAAATTGTTTGTTTTGTTTGTTTGATTTGATTCTTTATGTCCCATCAACAATCTTTCAGTTATAAAGGGAAGGGTCTTCCTAGGTTGAACCAGTACTAAGCTAGGATAAATGTGTCTTGCTCAAGGACTACAACGCAGTGACGCAGGTGAGGCTCGAACCCGCGGCCCTTTGGTCTCGAGTCAAACAAATTGTTTGTGTGCAGAAAAACCTGCCTAAAACAACCACTCTCAAGAAGAGTAAAAATTGCTTTCATGACAAACCATCACTTAATGCAGGTCAAAAGTATTGCAGAATGCTCCAAGGGGAAACAACAATATTTCTAAGGTTGGCCTAACCCTTATGGTTCTGACAACTTTAGGTCAAACCATTGCAGTTTACCCTTTGCATTATATCTGTAACGTTTACAACAGTTTCGACCCAGATCAGGTCAGGCATTCTGTCTTGGCCTTATCAGGTTTTAGACTGTTTGACACTTTTGAGCTTATGACAAGTTGAAGTTGAACCTATGTATTTTAACTTAGCAAAAAACATTTACATGACATTGTCATCTGCTTATAACCCTTTCAAATAATTTGGACCCAGATCAGGCCGACATTTTGTCCAGACTTATCGGGGTTCAGAATGTTTGGCACTTGAAAGGATATGACAAGTTGGAGTTAAACCGATGTTTTTTAACTTTGTGTTACATCTGTACATGACATTGTCATCTGCTGATAACCCTTTCAAACAATTTGGACCCAGATCAGGCCCAATTTCTTGTCCAGGCCTTATCGAGGTTCAGAATGTTTGGCACTTTAGAGGTTACGACAAGTTGAAGTTGAACCTGTATTTTAACTTTCCGTTAAATTTTCATGTGACATTGTTATCTGCCGATATCCATTTCAAACAATTTGGACTCAGATCAGGCCTGACATTCTGTCCTGTGTATTTCCTCTCTGCATAGAAGCTTTACCCGAAATCGTCATCTGCCTTTAACCTTTGTAAACATGATACATCATTACATAGAACAGTCTGCTGAGATGTAACATCATAGACCAGCTCACAACAGAAACTCTATCTACAGAGGACATTCTGCTGAGAAGAAACATGATACACAAAGTTTGTAGCTCTTATCAACAGAGAGCAGCCTGCTGAGATGAAACATGATAAACAGGTTTGCAAATCTATCTACAGAGGGCAGTCTGCTGAGTATAGTGTGATACATCGGTTTCCAGCCATATCTACAGAGAGTAATCTGCTGAGAATTAATATGAGAAACCGGTTTACAGAGGGCAGTCTGCTGAGATTAAACATAATATAACAGTTTGCAACTCTATCTACAGAGTGAGGTCTGCTGAGCTGAAACATGATACACAGATTGCAATTCTACCAACAGAGAGCAATGTGCCGAGATGAAACCTGCTACACTGATTTGCAACTCTACCAACTGAAAGCAGTCTGCCAAGTTGAAACATGATACACCAGTTTGTGATTTAATATTTATTTTATTTTTGCAACTGTGGTATCCAGAGAGGGCAGTCTGTTGAGATGAAACATGATACAACTACAGAGGGCAGTCTACCGGGCAGAATAGCACAGTCGATAATGTGCTTGCAGGGGTCATGAGTTCGATCCTGACCCGGTCCCATACTTTTGTGGAGATTGATCCTGAAACAATTTTTACCATCATTTTCCCTTCCGCTGAATCATTTAAGAAGGGTTGTGGTCAGCTACAAGCGAAAGTATGTGCACGAAGTACTGGTTAACCGCTTGTTCAAGCTTGCCCAGGAAAAAGTGTGCATGGTTAGGTGAACTGACCATCCAACAATGACCATAGCTGTTGACTGGGACATAAAGCAACAATACAAACAAACAAACAGAAGGCAGTCTGCTGAGATGTGACATGATAGATGGCTTTGCAGTCATGAATATCTACACTCCTTGTGAAGACCACATTTATGAAATTGAGCTACCCAAAGAAATTGACATAAAAAATCCATAGTGTATAACAACCCATACTGTACTCACTTTTCATTGAAAGTTCAGGATATTTCAGTGACTAATCTATCTATCTATCTATCTATCTATCTATCTATCTATCTATCTATCTATCTATCTATCTATCTATCTATCTATCTATCTATCTATCTATCTATCTATCTATCTATGTGCACTGCGACAAATATATCTGTACTGAAATGGTCTTTTAAAATTGTTGTTGCTTAACTGTTGACATTTAGTGTCTATATACAAATTCACGCAACACCAATGTGACTGCAAAGATCGATATTTCTAAGCGTTTGACATAATAATTTGGAGCTAAATTCAGCTAAAGACCTGTATTTTCTCGTCTTTCATCGTGTTATGATTGTTGCAGCCTACCACAAACTATGATTTTGCCATTTTTTGAAGGTTATCTTGAGGGAAACACAAAAATCAAAATATCGATAAAACATGTGGTTTTCATATTCGGCAGTACTTGACAACCACTGCTAACTGGAAGTGCGGTCCTGAGAATTGTTTAAATGGATACAATGACACATAGGAAAGCTCCTGTTTTAAGGATACAGTAGTTTGCTTTAATAGACTCTTTTCACATTGTTAGTGCGCATGTGCCTAAGTGTCTCGTTCCGCGTTATCTCTACGAGAAAACACTTTAAGGGGCAACCTTTATACGACTGCCTTACAATACACAATGGAATATGGAAAACAATTTTTAAAAAAATCGAAAATAAAGATTTGACAAATAGCAAAATTAAATGATAAATGTTACAAAAATAAGCGATTGATTCCAATATTCTGAATATTTGAGATCAGAAAGATATCTTTAAGCATATCCACGACTGCATTTTTTCCAAATGAGCGGGTGCATTACTGTGTTGGTCATACATTATAACATACACTGTATCAATTATTTCCTTCCATACTATGCGTTTGCGAGCAGTGAAGAGTCTGGTTAGCTTCATGTTTATTCAATGTATACATGGTCTATGATTACATTCCACACACTTGGCCTCTAAACAGGGTCTTTCTGGTTAAAATAAGTGGTAAGATACATTTTAAAGGCCATCCCGCGAGAAAGCTGTCTTGCTGGTTTCTGACTGAGTAAGTCTCAAACCAGTCTGTTCAGCTACAGAGACAAGCTAAAAATGAAATTTTGCAGTAAGCAAGTTCAGATATTATACTTTGCAACAAGTGAACAATAAAGACGCTGATCAGACTGCGTGGATACGAAGACAGGCCTGCGCCTTTATTGTTCCCATGCACAAAAATCAGGCTTTCTCGCGTCGCAATCGAGGCCCATTTTAATATCTCCCACTGTGCATCCTATTCTTTAATCCTATGCCTGGGGCCCTTTAAAAGCAATAAAAGCACACGTGCCTGGCACGGGTATGATTGATTTATGAAGTGATTCTCTACTTTGTACTTATTATCACATATACGTAAAAGGCGCCACACAGTCTTAACAAGTGGACTGGTGTTTTAAAAACATAGATATGAGTCTTCATCTACATCCATAATTTATGTGTGCGAGCAGCGACGGTTCTTGCTAGCCTGCGCATAAGCGGACATTGTGTAGAAATGATGTCATTTAATGGGTATATGATTGGAGGTAATTACTGTTCGATTTCCACACTTATCGCATATGCTTAGTCATTATGGCCATACACGCACGTTTATTTGGTAGCATGCAGTACCCTGCGTGCGCTACTGCCTGCTTATCTAGTGGGGCTGGAACCCTTAGGTCTGTTTTTTGTCTGAGCCTCTGTTTACCACATGCACCGTCTTTCTTTATGTGCACTCAGACACAACATTGGATCAGATGTGTGTGCGAGCAGCAAATGCCCTGGTGAGACTGTGCATTAGCCCAGGCTCGTCTGAGTTGTTGATAGTCGCATTTATAACAGACTCGTGTGTCTTATTAGTTAGCGATTTCGTGCCTGACAAAGCAGATTTTAGCTCGAGATCAAAGTACATTTTGCACTAAATAAAGCTATAAACACTGAAAATTTATAAAATATGTAAATGAAAACACTAATTTATCTAATTCCTAGAAAAAGATATCTTATTCTATCAGTGAAATGCCAAAACAATCGGCTTATAAAGCATCACTTTGTGTTTTGCCAATGAAACTAATGATCACTAATAAGCAATCTGCCCCTTCATTTTCAAAAACTGCTTTATTGATTTTTCAATTGAAGAGCGATTGCTAAGGGAGATAACAATGTGAAAGGGGTCTATTAAAAATAAAAAATTTATCGATGTGAAATTCCGTATCAGGCCTTGTGGCACTATCTTCTCCAATGTAAACGTCTCACGATGTACTATCCTGCCAGCCAAGAGTGACAGTGATGCCACGTTTTGTTTACAAAGTTATCAGGGACTTAGAATCGATAGATCATTGGAACAGGATAGGATTAATACGTTATCTGTCGATTCGCATTAGCCCAAGTGGAGTGTAAAAGTTAATGTTTTACTTAACAATTGTAAACAAAACACGAAGTCACTGTCACTCTTGGCTGGCACGACAGTAGGTTGAGTGACTAAAATGTAAAGTTTCCACAAATGTAATTAACATATAAAACATCAAGCTTACTGATTTTGAATCTTTGAAATCATTTTAGTGTAGATCTATCTGTCAAAAGATGAAAATTAAAGGGGTGGACATTTTAAGTTATTTTTATTAATTAAATGCCTAATCTAATTTAAGCTTTTTGCTAAGCTTCCAAAGTGCCACTATAATCCATAGTTCTTATAATTTTATAAGCGTAAATTTGGTATGATTTTTCTTGCCAATATCAAGCATGTGTCTTAATTCTTAGGTGCTCAAAAGAACCGTCTCAATGAAATGGTTCTTTTTTGTACCCACAACATATTTTTTTTCTCACCAATATTAAAAATGTGTTTTGGGTGCTCGAAAGGACCGTCTCATTGAGACGGTTCTTTTGAGTGCCCACAACATATGTTTTGGATGAGAATTAAATGGAGAAAATGGTTTTCCAACGGGCGCTCTTATCTGGAAGCCTGAATAAATTATCTATAGGTGTATTATATACAGCTGATAAGGTCTGCTCTCCTCTGATCGACCTCATCTTTTGGTCTATCTGCGCCCTATCTAGGTTTCGTCTTTCGCCTAAGAGCCTTGAAACCATGCAGCCTTCATGGTGATCAGGGTCTCTTGAGCCCCTTTTATCCCACTTTTCGAGTTTCATCAATTCCTTCCCCTTGATAGATCGCAAAGAAGGATCTCTTATTTATATGCTCATAATATATATTTTAACAATAGAGAATATACTTATACAGTCTTTCACTTTGTGTGTCGGTAAAATAGCCTTGCTGGCTAATGTTTGATATGTTAAAATTGAATGCCGACTTTAAATAAAGTTTCTTGTATCTTGGTAGAAACTTTCTTTTCAAATTTTAATCTTGACAGGACAGAGGCCTTGAGTGCCGCCACCCTTTACAGCAGACATTTAGCGGAAACGACAAGCAGAATGAATAAAGCCAATGGACTGAGTACGAACTGCTTGGGGACGAAACGCAACATTTTTTTTTCGCTTCAACAGACGAATTAGGAATGATACAACGCGATCTGTATGATTTCTTACCTCCGAAACATTCTTTCTCTCTTTTTCTGCCTTTGAATACAGATGACTAGTTATTTAAACAAAAGAAAAAAACATTTTCTGCGGCACATTTGTTCGTACACACATTTTGCTAAGTCACGGCCCAACCAAGTATCGGCTTTTACTAAAAGTAACAAAGAAGGGAAAGATCAGGAATCGATACATAATCAAGCACCACACCTGGCCCAGGATACCAATGGGAAAGTGACAAATTCATAATTAGACATCACAAACGAGAGCCAAGAGGTCCCAGCAGTGACCACAAGGCATCAATAAACAGAGGAGCACAAATGCATAACAAATACAAGACAGAAGTAACATAAATGATCCACAAAAGAAGCACCGCCTTGGAACGAACAGTAAAATATTGTAATTGGAGGGCTTAAATAAAATCTCTATAGAGAATGTGAGTAAGAGCAAAATAAACATTATATAAAATTGTTCCGTGTCCGGATCCAGAAAGATTAATTAAATTGTTATCATACCAAACTTAGGCATGGATCCAGGAACTCTAGAGTTTAAGTAATTAAAGTCTGGAAGTGTGTGTGGGGGGGGGGTATGTAGGACCGATCCTGTTCCTTACTTTTATAAATGACCTGCCGGATAACATAAGGTCTTCGATCTGTGGCCAATCATTGGCAAATGAAGTTCAATGTGGCCAAATGTCACTCTATGAGAGTGACTCGGTCATAGAGTGACTCGGCATCAGCATTACAAACAAATTCTCTTTGATTATTCCCTTCACAAGAAAACTTTGGAAAAGTTCAGTCAGCCAAATACCTTGATATAACCATCTCTGATAATATGGTTTGGGGTCAACACATTTCAGAAATTTCTTCCAAAGCAACTAAGGCACTCGGTTTCCTTCGCAGGAATTTGGCTTTTGCAACTACAAGTACTAAGGAAGTTGCATACAAAACTTTGATTAGGCCTAAACTAGAGTATGCAGCACCTTTTTGGAGCCCTTACTCAAAGCTTCAGATTAATCAGGAAGAGAAAGTTCAGAGGACATGCCGGAGATGGTGAAACACAGTTGTGTCGTTGAGATGCTCGATGTGCGTGAGTGTCATCTATCGCGGCTTGTAGGGATCGGTTCTCCCTTCTCCTCTTTCATAAGATACATTGTGGTGCTGTGTCTATAGAAAAAGACAAGTACCTGACCCTGCTCACATTTTGAAATCTACCAGGTCATCAAGCAGTGCCCAATATTGTAGATACCAGACATACAGTTATTCCCTGAAGAATTTTTTTCCGTGGACTATTCCACAGTGGAATAGTTTTTCTCCTTCTGTGGTCAATTCCCAGACCACTGAGGAGATTAGGGCACTCCTAAATTAGTAAAAAGCACAGCCAACAGATTCTTTTTTCTTTTCTTCTCAAAATTCTAAAATTTGCGTAATGATCAGTATCGATTGAGCAAGTGTCTAAAGAAAAAAAAGAAAGGGGGGCGGGGGTGGCCAGGTGGTCATTTTTAGTTCCAAAACAAGATGGTGGAGCACTGCCTACATGGGTGTAAATATTTGTATAACTTGATTTATTGTGGAGTACTCCAAAGTGTCCAGTTTTCTTGTTTTAGGTGGTTGTTCTGGCACATAGAGTACTAATCCAGTCGGCCCAGTACACTGTACTATTGCCAGTAAATAAGTCATATGCATATCGCCTCTCCGACCTTTTATCCGCTAATGTTGTCTGCTGATAAACAAAATATTAAGCAAACAGTTTGGACGAAGATCCGGTCTAACACATTGTTGGGCCTGATCTGGATTCAAACAGTTATTGCTTAAAGGAGGCACGGTTTGTTTGACTGTGCATGTCAAAACAAACCTACTAATTATCCCTTAAGACAAAGTCGGAATCCAACTGAATGTCATTCTGTTGATATTGACTGAATTTGTTTTGAAGAAGTTAAAATAATGAAGAATCAGCAGACAACACAAATGCTAAAATCATATTACCTCTCAACTATTTAACAAAAACTGTTAAAGAAGACAAATGTTTTATTTTTATTAGCTGATATTAACAGTATTAGTTTTATTACTATGCCCAAGCAAATTCAGAAAAAAAACACCACAATATCAAACAGCTTGGATCCTGATCCTGTAATCTGTACCTGTGATGTAGGGCCTGCTCTGGATCTAAACTCTTTGCAAAGTGAATAAAGAGATGGAACAAGCAGGTGGCCCTAACAGGTGCAGCTTTACTGTGAATACAGGTATATGGGCAGCATAATGTGAAAAACTGTCTTTGGGTTTATGATCAAGTAAATCTAAAATACAGTTTACCTGCTTGCTTCACTACAACATGCAGCAACTGAGCTGGATCCATACCATATACAATATAAATGTGAATAAATGCAGAAAAAATACTTTGTCATTGAATAAAATCCTCTAAGGATGAATACTGTGCAGAAAAAAATCCCCATGGGGAAAAATCCCTGCCGGGAAAAATTCCTGCGGGGAAATATCCCCGCGGGGATTTTTCCCCATGGGGAAAATAAAAATGTTAATATATACTTGAAACATACTCAAATGTGTCAAACAGATTGCAAGAGTGAACCTAAGCTTGATTTTAGACCCTTAAACAGATTTTTAAAAATCCCCGCGGGGATTTTTTCTCCTGCGGGGAAAAATCCCCGCGGGTAAAAATGAAAAATTGTTATTACTGGTGGACATTCATTTTTACACACCATTAACATGAGATCTTGTCATATTTGAATAAAAAGATGAGTTTTAGAATTTTCAAAAATCCCCGCGGGGAAATTTTTCGCACGGGGAAAAAATCCCCGCGGGGATGGTGAAAAATCCCCGCAGGGAAATATTTTCCCCGCGGAGATTTGCAAATCCCCGCGGGGATTTTGACCTTTGTCGTGGAATATTTTCTAGGTCATTACAGATTTTAAGCCAAAAACCTATAGAATTTCCTCAGTAGGGTCTATTCTACTGGAAATAAGTCACTTTAGCTTTCTATGTCAACTAAAAGTACTAGGTCATTTTGCCAAAAACTGGTTTGGCAAAAAAATTCCGGTGGCAGTTAATAATGACTGGAGTAGCTTCATTTTGGGTTTTAAAACTTGTTTATCTAAAGTAAACCGATATATTAAAGAAAACATTCTTCGTCTGTGTGATGGACAATGCAATGTAATACCAAGTCATATAACTTCAAAGAATACGACAGTGAATGCACATAATAAGGATATACAGACATATATAGTAGTAAAATAAAGTTCCAGGAGCAATAATTGTACCAGATAAGCGTAAGATGATTTTGCCCAGGATAAATTAAGTTGTGATAAGTATCGTGAACAAATTTACAAAGACAAAATAAGATTTTTGAGCGTAAGTGTGTGCTAAGGCTCCTAAAAACAATACTTATCCTCTACCCAACCTCTATATTTATAAATGTTTCGCCCGAGACCTGTAATGTACTGTCGTCCAGAGCCACCTTGTGTAGTAACTGACATCCCTTAGCGTGAACAAGGTCATCTAAAAAATGATGCTTCTAATTGATGCTTTCTAACTACTGGAGCTGAAAAGCAGGTTTCACATCGTGAAATATACACATTATGCAGCATTTTGCTGTATACTATTAATGAGTAGGTCATTTCTTTCAAAGGTATGGATGTGTTCACATGGGGAAATTGTGATCGTATTAGAAGCATTTTGCTTAGAATATTTTAGCAAAATCATCTGGGAAACTTTTCACTGATCACAAGTAATATATGTATAGGCTTATCAGTCCCCACTGTTTGTGCATTCTAAACCTTATGTACAAGCAGTTGAGACACACTCAGATCAGCTTATATACTAGTCAAAAGTTCTGACTGGCCACGTGTGTTTTAACGATTTTCGTAAAAGCTATAAGAACTATATCAATTTCATTTGCATTCCAGAATAGGCCAGCCTATCAGTCATCGATATCAGAAAACGGTCAAGCAAAACTCCTCAAGTTGTATCCGGGAGTCTTTGTCGAATACACTTACCCTCCATTTCAAAATTCACAAGAATTTGCATTGTATGGTGGGGTAATTTTTGACATTTTAGCCAAAAGCAACGAGTTTCATGCATATGGAGTGTTCATTTCAGCATTTTAGCGTTCAATATGTGTTTGGCTTTTGAAATGGAAACGTTTTGCGTGTGAAATGGGGTTATTTCAAACAGTCATGACTCGCAAATGTTGCCAAAATTTGAATTTTGAAAATGGGGGTACCACTATTCAAGTTAGCATCCAGCATGTACTGTTGAACATTTTGTCAATATCTTCACTGCCAAGGGTACATGACACGGCTGTCAATTCCGAGATGCCAAAAGAGTAGTCATGTCATTTTACGTTTTGAAGAAAATTTATAAAATGCAGGTGGCCGGTTAGAACTTTTGGCTAGTACACTGCTAAAAATATTTAAGGAACACCAGATAATTTTCCATAGATGATAATGTTAACCCCTGTCCAATAGACAAGTCATGCATTTCACTAGAGAATAAAGCAGAAACCTAGCTTCATTCACTATCTTTGCAAAGACAGTCAAAGTATTGGATCAAACAAGTTTTTGACAAATTTTGTAATTTTCGATTTTCTTGAAAATGACGATTTTTCTGCTTCGAAATTTGTTAATAGCACAACCTAATGATTTTGCAAAATTAAAAGGCTATTGAATATACAGAATTGATGCTGTTGTGGTGTTTGATTGAAACAATCGTGTTAAAATTTGGTTTTGAAAAAAGGGTATTTTTAACAGTATTTGATTTTTACATAAAGCGTCCCATGGAGATTTCTGGAAAGGGATTGCTTTATTTTTATAAACAAACATCTTCCTTGATGGGTAACAAACCTAATCAGAGGACAAACATGTTTTGTCGTGTTAATCCAACTCTTGCTATGAGTCGGACTATGGGTGCATTTGTATTGTGATCAATGGCAAAACATGTAGTGCTCCTTTAAATATTTTGAGCAGTGTATATATAAATGTGTGATCATGATGTCTTTTTTCAAACAGCATTTTGGGACAAGCGGTGTATTAATGTACATGTCCAGTCTCGTCAGCGTTTTCTGCAGTCGCCATTATTCTGTGAAATAGCTAACATTTGAAATTTACATTATTTTTAGCCAATATTCGTATCACAGTTTTCTTTAGGGTTCTAAAATTAAAACTAAATTTGGTGAAATTAACATTCGGACTGCAGTTTCACAAGTTAACTCTCTAGTGCCCAAACGTAGAATGCATTTTCAGAAAAAAATATATTCCACCCAGATACTAGCTTTGAGAAGTCAAATAGATAACACGGTCTGAATTTGTGTTTAGGTTAAAGATTGCCGAGATTGCCATGTAGCACATATGCTACATTGGGCATCAAGTTTTCATGACAAGATTTTTTAAATGCGAATATTTAAAGAACAAATAATCATTTCAGGACACCTTTCTGGATGACAATTTGGTGTATGAAAAAAAATTCTTATATATGTCAGGTATATCTGAAAAGGTGAAGTCAATATCTCAATTCTTATTTTGGATTTTTTAATGCCCAATGTATCATAAATGATACATTTTCGTTTTTGAACTTTGGCGAATTTTGGTGGCTGATAAAACCAATTTCAAACAAACGGTCTCTACTGGAATGGTTTATTCTAGTTGCCTATCATCTTAAATGTCTCTCTAGCAATTAACTTAACTTTCAAGGCATTATCCTTGTCACGGCACCAAAAGAGAAGTGTAAGCTATGGAAAATATACCATGACAAATATGGTCCTTTTCTTGTAACTGATAGACTGAAAACATTTGGAAGTGAGTGGGTCATGGACTTATGACTAGAAACTCCATTTTTTATCAATTTTCAGCCAGACAGATTTGTCGGGGCATGTGCCGACTTTTTGCCCAGTACAGATCTGGTGCGCCATTCGCGGTATAAACAAAATGGTAAAGCAGCCTTGGAAAACCTCTGAATTTATATGTACATTCATTAGCACATTGCTCATTACTATATATTTTGATAATAGCAATCGAAAAAAATAGATGAAATATTTATAAATAATATGTTACTTCTGTCATGTTGAAACTTATCCTATGGATTAATTACCGTGTACATATCGGCTGATTTTATGAAAGTTATGGAATCCATCATATAAAACATCACCAATAACCTCGTTCTCTATGGTGAATAGTTTCAAACATGGCTACGTAGGTGCCTCTATTAATTAATTTACATAAACTAAGATGTCCTGAGATTCATAAATTATTGTTATATTACTCTTTCAGTGAAGGTAATGCTACTCTCACACCTGAGCGAATATCCACGGAAATAGGACAATTTGAAATTCTGAGAAAAATCGCCGAAAATGATGCAATTATTATGAAGGCTTGAAAAATGTTTATGATCCTAGCAGATCTGCTTTACAAATGGTACATTTGCTTAAAAATGCTTGCAGATGGCGTTGTTAATCTTATGAATTGAGAACACAAAACGTGGGTCACTAATTTACCCAATACGACCATTGTCACATCAGTAAGAACGCAAAAAGCGTATTTTGAGTTAAAGTATTTTATTTTTTTTAACTCTTTATTCTAGTTTTGTAGTCAATGACAGTGTATTATCGCTTTATATTTAGATTATGCGACCTTTATTCGCTAAAAAGTATTTTTGAAAGCGTTTGATGACATTGCTTTGCAACGAAATCAAGCTCTGAAAAGCACCACCATCTAGCTCTTAAAACAGAAAAGAAATATATGCCCTGGCATTTAATGGAACGTTTTTGTCTCCAGAACCGATTTTGATAAAATAAAATAAACTTCTTCATCTTTGCCCCGCCCATCTTTCAGCTGAGTATAAACGGGAGACAAAGCTCTAAAATGACGTAGTCTGTTGTCAAAGTTGACCATAATTACGTCACAATATTGCGAGTAAACACGTTGTAGTCGATATGTTTATCTAGATAAAACTGTGATTCTAAAGGAATAGTGCCAATCCATATTCTTCTGTGAAATGGCGAGGTTTAAATACCTTATCTTGGGACCTCAGATGTGCATCTCCGGGTAAGAATTCATTTTTAATTAGTTTGATCACCTGTAAATGGGCTTTACCCTTGTCCCCGTTGCTATGAAATGGGATATTCTTGTCCAAGTTGCTATGAAATGTGAAATCTTAGTTTTCAATGATTCCCGTTTCCTTAATACCATCAATCATTCAACTGCCAGCCAAAAGTGTGACCTTGACGACGCCTCCAGAGTCATGATCCCTATGTGTCGATCCTGCTTCACAGGCGACACAAAAAATATTTAAAGTCGATTTTCTTTACTTACATTCTTTATTTTTGTCACATTGTGAAGTTGTCACTTTCCCATTGGTATCCTGGGTCAGGTGTGGTGGTTGATTTATCAATTCCTGATCTTAGCCCTCTTTCTTACTTTCTTTACTTACCTATTAATATTCTTTTGTAGCCACTGAATAAACATCCATACAGGCTGATCTGATCTACAGTTATCTTTACCTCAAACTCATACAATGATAATTGCTCTGCTGAGTTTTGAAATGTCCTCTTTGAAAAACTTATAGATCCAGATCAAATGACTTCTGAAGAAACCAGCTGATTAGGGCACACATAAATGTTAACATTACCTTGTGAACCAATAGTAATATGTTGACTTTAGCAACTGATTATATTGGAATTCATAATTGTGCATAGCCTGTCATAACTGGCTGAAAAAAGGTATGCAATAGAGTTAAGACTATAAAGACCCTGTTGCTTTATTTAACGGTAAAAATAAGGACCAGGGGACAGGTAAATCTGAGCCATTTGTCTGGCCTTCTTAGCTGGCTTGAAACCAGGCCCCGAGGTTATAAAACCTTTTGAACTTTATTCTGCTCATAAGTGTTAAATTGGAATTTTAACATTTTTTAGCACGATAAACACAACATCTGAGATATTTAAACCAAGAAACTTCTTCATTTGTCGGTATTTTAGTTTTTATGAGCAGTTGAAATTCCGTGCTCAGTTAGGTTGAGCATGAAAAAAGGTTTTATAACGTCGGGGCCTGATTCTTATCAGACACGTTACCGACTACACTGCTTGAGTACTTATTTAACAACAAATTTCACAATAATATGATTTATCATATGACTTCGCGTCTAGGAGTGAAATAATGTCATGCAATTAAATCGATAAACCACTAGTGGTTTACAGATTTACAGGAAACGTTATGACGTCCATAACAACGTTGCGTACATAATGACAAAATTATAGTTACTACGTCAGAAATGAGATTTCAAAGTAATCGTAATGCCATATGATGAA
The DNA here is from genome assembly GCA_964019695.1 of Loripinus fragilis. Classification (NCBI taxonomy): domain Eukaryota; kingdom Metazoa; phylum Mollusca; class Bivalvia; order Lucinida; family Lucinidae; genus Loripinus; species Loripinus fragilis. The sequence goes on along the minus strand of OZ026530.1, from coordinate 45,294,229 downwards.
TAGAATCTAACATTCATGCTCTTGTATTATTGAATTTATTAAACTCGTTGCGAAAAAGACATAAAATGCGAGGCTTGTTTCTTCAACTTGTTTAATAAATTCAACAAAACATGAGCACTCATGTTAGATCCTCTATGTATCACCTGAATGGACACGCCCATGTTTTTCTAATGAAGATGATCCAGTAAAAGTCTAGTACCACACGTATACGAGGGTCTGGATTTGGGGGGGGGGTGTCCGGTATTCACTATTCATTAAAAAGTTAGCCTATTATTCATCTCATTAAAATTTTGAATTATTCATTAAAATAAGACACATATTTCATAAAAATCTGATTATTCACTATTCATTAATTTTTTTTCTTCAATTCATTAAATAATTGGATTATTGATTATTTTAGGCACTCATTTTTCATAAGTCATTATTTTTGACTCATTATTTACTATTCATTATAAAAAAGCCATTATTCACTAATCATTATACCCCATCCAGACCCTCGTATATGAGCCTCGGCATAAGATTTCAAACAATGTGGCATTTTGACCAGTGTAGACTCAAACGAGCCTGTGCAGCCTCCTTTTAAAAATGATGTTCGGTCAGTAGCTTAATATTCATAGAATATTCAAGTGACTAGCGAAAGCTCTGATCAGACTGCGTGCACAAACCACATTGTTGGAAATCTCATGTCGCGGACTATATATAGTAAGCCCCCTATAAAGAGAATAACTATAATAATGCATTCTCAAGGAGGAAGATAGAGTACAACTTTTCCAGAAGTATCCAGTGAATATAGTTTATCCCATGAATGAGCACGCTCATGTGCCTTCAAGTTAGATGATCTATTATAACTTTTACCACAAAGGGGCACATGTTCATACCAAACTTCTACTGTGAAACACTATACATGTATACGCCTTCAGTTAGACAAGTGAGTACACAATTTTACCACAAAATTATTTAATCAGAAGGTCCAAATTGGCACATTTGTGTTACGTATTCATGATACGATAAAGCACGTGTGTCTCGAAGGTAAATAACCAAGATAAACGTGTACCACATGCTTGCATATATGTATAACTTCTTTCCTGTATGAACAAGCACGTGCGTTCTTAAGTCAGATGACTGAGTAAACCATTTACGACACTTCACGCCTCTTTAGATTAAATAATTGAGTAAAACATTTACCGCAAGAGCCACAGGAATATGGCTTACGTATTTCGTCGACGTTCTTTATGAACGCTTAACAGGTATAAGGTGTTTCCCCTGTCTGAACATGAATACAATTCTTCATATCAGGTGGCTGAAAACATTTACCGCAAGAGCCACACGAATATGGCTATGCCTTTTATTATATACCTTTAAATTAAACAACTTTTGAACTGTCTGTTTTCTGGCCATCTGATACAGAAAGCCAGATCAACGAAATGAGGTTTTCTGATTCCGTATCACTATCCTTTAAAACTAGGCTAAGGTCGGTTATCTGTTTTTGCGGCGATGCTACGTTAAGTAAATTTCAAGCATGGAACCAGAGAGGAACACATGATGACGTAACGTCAAGAAACGAAACGTAAAGGCAGGTTCCCGCATTTTTTCTAGATTAAAGACCAAAACAATGATAAAATCAGAAAAAGGTGTATAATAAACATGTTATTATGATAGTAACTTGATCTGGCGTACAGGATCACGTCTCATGGATTAGTCTAAATCATCGGATCACCCTCGATGCTTCCTGTCTCGTGTGATCCGATGATATGAGCTAATCCACTCGACATGATACAGATCAAAGTAAGTAAGGGTGCAAAGATCAGGAGTCGATACAATCAAGTACCACACCCGACCCAGGATACCAATGCGAAAGTTACAAACTCACAATTAGACACCACAAACGAGAGCCAAGAGGTCAGCCCTTTCCCAGCAGGTGACCACAAAGCACATATAAACAGACGCGCACAAAGACATAGCAAACATAAGACAGAACAAAAACATAAAAGATTCACAAAAGAAATACCGCCTTGGAACCGTCAGTTAAATATTTTACTGGAGGGCTTAAACCGGTTTAACGGCGCGCCAACCTCACCCTTAATTCAGATGTGGATCAAGACACATAGATACAGTCCTTCTCTATAAAAGTAAATATAGGCATACTTTTTCTATTCTAAGGGTTTGTGACTAGTTCCTGTGGCAAATATAAGCATGAAAATTGGATATATGTTCATTATAGGGTCTTCTTAAAAATGGTTAAAAAGATTTTTTATGACCCTTGGTAAATTTTGTTAAACAGCCAAAATACCGGACTCTGTCAATCGTTTTAGACCCGGGACCAGTTTTTGCGATGATGACGATGTCAAGTATATAAAAAAAAATTCACTAGAGAAACCTTTTTGATTCCAACTTTTTTCATTTGTTACCTACCAGGATCTAAAGAGTATAAAAATAAAAAAAAATGAACTGATAGAATATTCTAAGAGATAATCAACCCGGGACCAAAATCGCAATTAATTTTTTTATTGCGGTATTGACGATGTCAGGCATAATCAAAATTTTTACTAGAGAAACCTATTTGATAAAACTTTTTTTTATTTTGTTATCTACAAAGATCCCAAAGAGTATAAAAAACAAAAAAATATTTGAAGTGGTCGAGTATTCTAAGAGATAATCAACCTGGGACCAACCCGGGACCAAAATCGTCATTTGTTTTTCTATTGAGGTATTGACGATTTCAAGTATATTTAAAAAGTTTACTAGAGAAACTTTTTTGATCCCATTTTTTTCATATTGTCATCTACAAAGATCCCAAAGAGTAAAAAAAAATATTTGATTTGATCGAATATCCTCAGAGATAATCAGCCCGGGACCAAAATCGTCATTATTTTTTCTATTTCGGTATTGACGATGTGGAGGGAATTTCAATTATTAAGCCTACGTTTTCGATATCAATCTTATTTAGTACTTATCGCATCTTCAAGCAGAGAAGGCTCAGCCCAGTGTATGCCAATGCACAGCTTCGCCTGAGCTTTCGCTGCTTGCATCATTTAACTAGAAAGAAAATCGTAAAATTAGGTGTTTGTTGCAGTTTAAAGCAACGAAAAAACGCCACAGTCAAAAGAGTTTGGTTGTTATTGAACTTTTGGTTCGTTAACAGACAAATTTGAACGTAAATGACCGTAAACTTGGGCAATTTGAATTTGAACATTACTATTTGGTGTGTTGGCTGCAGTCAAACTATCGGCGTATAATATTTCTTTTTCATAGCTCCCCTGATAAGTGAAAACCCAGTGGTTGTTCCCATTAAAATGAATTTGAGCAGATGGCGCTTCTTGTTTCTTGAATTGTTTCCTTATCATCAATTTATCCTATGAATCCGAATAATGTGGGACGATGATAGTCTCCTTTAGCCCATTTATACCTGGAAACTGTTTCTTAAGGAATTTTACTTTTTGTTGGTGGCTCTGCGGGCAAAATACAGGGTTCCCACAGAAATTCAAAAACACAATTCCATGATTTTTCCATGTTTTTCAATGATCAACAATGTAATTTACATGACTCTTTAATGCATAGCCTTCAACCTCCCCTTTTAGCGGCATCTTCACCACCCTGAGTATAAATGTGGAATGCAGCAACAGAAATGTATTTGAATAAGCACGCTTGTAGACCATGCATGCGTTTTGAAAAAAATAAAACTTGAAACCACCAGTAGCCAGAAAAATAGCTGTCAGACATACAAGTTTTGTGTGTGTGACAGCTAGTTTTCTGGCTACTGGTGGTTTCGTCACATTATTTTGCAAAAATCAATGATTTTGCCATGATTATTCAGGTTTTTTTTCAAATTCCATTATTATCCTTGCATGGAACTTTTACTGACGATTTTCAGGTTTTCCATGATTTCCAGAGCTTGTGGGAAGACAGAAAATATTTGCTACCATGTCGCTGCATACGTGATCTTTTTAATTTGATATGCAACATGACCATAATCTGAACAAATTGAATTTTGACCTACTGACTCCATCCCAAGGGTCAGGGGGGGGGGGTGTCTGCGGGCAACTATTTGCTTACATGCTGCTGCATTTGTGAATTTCTTTAATTTGATATACAACATGACCATGTTCTGAAAAAGTTGAATCTTGATTTTTTTAGCCCAGGGTCAGGAGGTGGGGTGGGGTTTGCGGGCAAATATTTGCTTCCATGCTGCTGCATACTGACAACTAAACTGAGTTATTGCGGAATTTAAATATTTGACCTTTGACCTCCACCTAAGGGGTTGGGGGTAAAATTTCAATCACTTTCGTGCTTACCTACAGGCACTGGGCAATCATGGCCTATAGTGAGAAGGTGTCAGATATATATTTTAGGAGAAATGTGAAGTTTATTCCGCAAAAAAGCCAATATAGCTTTTGCATCAGCCTAAACCTAAGTCAAAAAAGGATCATAAAGGGTCATAACTCAGTCAAAAACTTGCAGATGACCTCCAAACTGAAACTTATCCTATATTTTATGATGATTTACCTTTCTGTAAAATTTTAATGAAATTGTTGCATCCCTTCAAAAGTTATTGATTGGAAACCACAAATTGACAACTTAGCTGGAATCTAAGTAAAAGGGCCATAACTCAGTCAAAATGTAGCGAATTAACCTCTTTGTTGAACTTGACATGTATTTAATGATGCTTGTCTGTAAATTTTAAATGAAATTGATGCTTCCTTTCAAGAGTTATCAATCGGAAACCAAAAGTGAGACGCCTCAGACGACGATGACGACGCTACCGACGAAGACGCCAGAGTCATGATCTCTATGTGTCATCATTGCTTCTTAGGCGACACAAAGACATTTGAAACATTTAACTCGATTTTCACTGTTATATGGTTTATTCACCTAGTATTTTCGATCCAAAAGGGTCTTTAAATCTTTACCACAGGCGGCACAGATATATGCCTTCCATTTCCCCAAGAAGTGTAGGCAGTCATAAATTCAATTTATCAAGTAAAATATTAACCAGAAATGTTACAGTGTTATGGCTTTTTTAACCAGAGAAGAAAAAGCTTATGTGTCTTCACATGTATGAATAAGCATGTGTGTCTTCAATGTAAATGGTCTAGTAAAACCTTTACCACAAGTGTCACAACTATAAGGTTTTTCTCCTGTATGGATAACCGTATGTCGCCTCAATATAGATGGCTGAGTAAAACATTAACCACAAATGTCACATTTATGTGGCCTATCCCCTGAATGAATACGCTTGTGTGTCTTCAATGTAGTTAGGTGATTAAAACAATTGCCACAAATGTCACAACTAAATGGCTTTTCTCCTGAATGAATACGCTTGTGTATCATCAATGTAGATTGATGACTATAATATTTACCACAAATGTCACAGCTATATGGCTTTTCTCCTGAGTGAATCCGTTCATGTGCCTTCAAGGTAGATAACTGAGTAAAACATTTACCACAAATGTCACAGCTATATCGGTTTTCTCCTGTATGAATACGCTTATGTGTCTCCAAGTGAATCCGTTTATGTTTCTTCAAGTCTGATGACGTAATAGAACATATACCACAAATGTCACAGCTATATGGCTTTTCTCCTGAGTGAATCCGTTCATGTGCCTTCAAGTTAGATAACTGAGTAAAACATTTACCACAGATGTCACAGCTATACGGCTTTTCTCCTGAGTGAACCCGTCCGTGTGCCTTCAAGGTAGATAAGTGAGTAAAACATTTACCACAAATGTCGCAGCTATATGGCTTTTCTCCTGAGTGAATCCGTTCATGTGCCTTCAAGTTAGATAACTGAGTAAAACATTTACCACAAATGTCACAGCTTTATGGCTTTTCTCCTGTATGAACACGTGTATGCGCCTTCAACTTAGATGATTTATTGAAATACTTTCCACACGTGTCACATTTGTATCGCCTATCTCCTGTGTGGACAGGCGTATCCTCTTTAATGCAAGATTCACAGTTATATGTCTTCTCTTCTGTATGGACAGGCGTATCCTCTTTAATGCAAGATTCATAGGTATATGTCTTCTCTTCTGTATGAACAAGCATATGTTTCTTCAAAAGAGCTAACAGAGTGACACAGTCACCACAACGGCCAAACGTATATGGCTTCTCCAATGTATGAGCAGATAAATAGCTTGACATATCAATTGGTTGAGTGATACATTTACTTCAAGCTTAACAAGCATACAGCTTCAGGTTCAACCCTGGAGGAAACAAAATGTAGTACTTGTTGGATTAAATGATAAAGTACATCGTTTACTGCTGCATAAACCAGCCCATGTGTCCTCAAGATAGATGCCCTCGATCAAGTTTTGTTTTTAATTGAATAAAATCATGTCTGCTAAACCAAGCTGTATGAGTATAGCTTTAACAATCTCTTGATATGGCCAATCCCAAGGTGTGTTCAAATCTTTAGTCTATATGAATGGCAACACCATCAAATTCTAGCAGCGTATTGGCAAAGCTGTGCCTCAATGTTCTTCATAAATCTAAAAAAGGTAAACGTTACAAGTTAGATATGTGCAATGTGCATAATGGACATGTTAATACAAATACATAACATACAGTTTGCATTAGAATTTTTATATTCATTTAGGTCTGTTCATTCTACTGGGGGTTTGAAAGTCTGCAATCGTTGCCAATGCTAAATAAGTCAGCTTGTCAGCAAGTCACACTTAAAGTCTCAGTGATAACACGTGAACTGCTAAATGTCTGGATATTGAAAGTAATTAAAGGCATGACGTTAAACATTATGCTAGCAACAGAGAACCAGATTAATCTGGGCATACCTACATCAGGCTGAATGTTGCTAGTTTGTCATATTATTTGTTGCCCTATTCTCAATGATGTAACATGTCGTGCAGTGAAACAGTATGTTCCCACAAAACAAACTATAATTGACGTGTCAATTCATACAAGTCCTTTGATGCACCATGAACTGTTGTTTAATCACGAGAAATGGAGAGCCTCAAAAAAGCCATGTGCATTAAGGAGCTTTTGGCCCCCTATGAGGCTAAAATATAAAAATTGATTTTCTCCAATTTGTTCTTACTAGTTTATTCAAACAAAAAAAAGTGTAAAAGTTTCAAATTACTTTGACTTTTACTGTTGCTACGGTAACAATAAAAGCACCGCAAGCACTGCATAATACCCCGCCACTGCTGGGGGCACCAAAAGTTATTTTGTGAGATATATAATGCCTAAATAGCAACAGAACTGAGATAGACAAGATTAATCAAGGGCAGATAACTCATGAACTGGAAAGGTAAGGGTGACGGTCCTTCGTTGTAATATGTAACCTTTGCTGTTCAACATATCTGTGAAGTTCCATTCAGATATCATAAACAGTAAAAGAAAAACAGGCCAGAAACCATTTTTTAAAGGGAGAAAGGGCAGTAACTCCATCGAAAATGGTCGGATTTTGCCCATTAACAATCCCATACCACTCATCCCCAATAACAATATGTATGCAAAATTTGAAAAAATTCTGTGCTTAAATACTCAAGTTATCGATCGGAAACAGTGAGCATGGACGGATGAAATGAACTACAGGTCAAAAACCAATTCTCAGATCAATCAAGGGTGGATAACTCACAATTTGGAAAGGTAAGAGTGACGATCCTTACCCACAATATGTAACCTTTGATGGTCATGAGCACGGACGGATGAAATGAACTACAGGTCAAAAACCAATTCTCAGATCAATCAAGGGTGGATAACTCACAATCTGGAAAGGTAAGAGTGCCGATCCTTACCCACAATATGTAACCTTTGATGGTCAACATATCTGTGAAGTTTCATTCAGATATTCCATATAGTAAATGAACTACAGGTCAAAAACCATTTTTCAGGTCAATCAAGGGCAGATAGCTCATGAACTGGAAAGGTAAGAGAGATGGTTCTTTGTCACAGTATGTAACCTTTGATGTGAAACATATCTGTAAAGTTTCATTTAAATATTCCACATAGTAAAGGAACTACGGGTAAAAAACATTTTTTAATTCAATCAAGGGCGGATAACTCACAAACTGGGAAGGTAAGAGTGACGGTTCTTAGTCACAATATGTTACCTTTGATGTGAAACATATCTGTGAAGTTATATTCAGATATTCCATATAGTAAAGGAACAATAGGTAAAAAACCTTTTTTCAGACCTATCAAGGGCGGATAACTCACAAACTGGGAAGGTCAGAGTGACGGTCCTTAGTCACAATATGTAACCTTTGATGTGCAACATATCTGTGAAGTTTCATTCAGATATCATGAACAGTAAAGGAATAACAGGCCAGAAACCATTTTTCCAATACGAAAAAGGGCAGTAACTCCGTTAAAAATAAACGGATTTTGCCCATTAACAATCCCACACCATTCATCGCCGATAACAATATGTATGCAAAATTTGAAAAAATTCCGTGAATAAATACTCAAGTTATCGATCGGAAATGGTGAGCATGGACGGACGGGTGGACAGACACCGAAGGGTATAACATAATACCTCGCCACTAAAGTGTGGCGGGGTATAAAAATGGCTGCCAAAATAGGCTGAAAATATGAAATTGATAATTTTGGAGCAAAAATGAGAAGTTTGACAGAGAAATTAACATAGAGATATTTTAACAGAAGATGAGAACTACCACGGCACATAACATATTAAAAGGATGTTTTGGTATTTAGCTGTGCTGATATCTAATTCTTGAAAATTCAGTCTTCAATAGCCTTACATTCGGTCCAAAATGGCAATTCTCTGTTTTAAGCCTATTTTGTTGGCAATTTTTGTTATTATAGCAACGGTAACATTTTATTAAATTCGGAAATTTTACACTTCAGTTATTCTTCGTATAAACCAATCAAAAGAAATTGGTGAAAGCAATTTTCAGTTTTCAGCTCTAAAGGGGGCCAAATAGCCCCTTAATGCACGTACCCCTTTACAGTATCAAGTTGCAAATCTGAATACAGTAGTTCATCTTAGCTTTTAATATTATGCAGCATATACCGAAGCTACCACATTGTTCGATGTTATCATTTGGAAACTGAACAAATAACTGTTTGTCAGACGGTATGGTATCATAGTTCTCACAAGTATTTTGAAATAATGCAAACATTTTTCACAGTTCGGCTAAAACTCCAAGTTTTCTGGAACAAACTCCAACTGTTCAGTTTTGACTCCAACTTTTTACAGGGATGTATTCTATAACTCCTGTTTTCAAAATCCTAGTGAGAACTCTGTTATGTAGGAAGCTTCCATGCGAGCGAAATAATTCTGTGTTTTAACAACAACAGAATCTAGGGCGAAGATTTAGCGCTAGTAAAATGCATTTAAGCCCCCTGATGGCTTAGGCTGCTGTCCATTCTAAGGCGGTGGTTTCTGTTGTTGTCTATCTAATGTTTAACGTACTTCCGGTTGTTTGTGGGAGTTCTATGTTTGTCTTTGGTTTGTTATGCATTTACTTTCTGTCCAATCTAATTTTGCAGTCATCTTGAAGAGGGAGGGAAATCTGGTTGCTTTGCTATTATTGTCTTACAGATGTATTTTTACTATAAATGTTCTGTGGCACTTCCTGACGGTGCGGTGGGTTGGTCTGCAGTAGCCTATGTGATTGGGATATTTCCTGATCATACTCACTTACTTTAAGCCTTGAGCTGGCTATTGACCCCACAGGGGGAATTCTGGACACTATGATTTTCTGAAACCACATTATATAAGACACAAAATGAAAGATGTAAGCCCTCTGAGAGTGGCAGTGTTAACGTGTAACATCACGTTATATACGTTACCCCCCAAAATAGCATTAAACGTCCCTGATAATGTCTCAAACATATCATGTTCATACATACCTGCATGCTGACACAGGTTTATGACATTTTTATAACACATTTACATATTTTAGTATTAATTTCATAAATGTCTCGAGTTATTACCGTTGTATACGTTACTTAGTGTTTCCTGCGTTATTTCCCAGCATCAGTATGGTATTTATTGACTACACGTGTATAACATCTGTCCCAGAATATAGTAAATAAATAAGGCTGCTTCTTAAATGATTTAAAGTTCTTTATTATGGGTTAGGTATGTTAATCTCAAAATAGCATGAAACATTCAAGTTGATGTCTCTAACAAGCCCAGTTTACACTTGTGTGCATGCTGGCACATGTTTATGCACTTCTTTTAACAAGGATTACCTATTTTAAGTATTCATTTAATAAATGCCTTGAGCTTTAACTGTTACGTGTGTTACAAAATGATACATAAGTTATTCTGAGTATCTGTATAGCAGCTGTTGACTATACATGTTTAAAATCTGTCAGAGAATTTAGAAAAGTTATAAGGCTGAAATAAATTGAAGTTCCTTATTAAAGTATGGTGATTTAAACTATTATTACAAAAAACAAAAAAGTTTTCAAATTTGGACCCCCTCTGACAAAACTTTCTGGATCCGCGCATGATGTTTCACGCTAATGCTGCCACTCTCAGAGGGCTAACATATTTCATTTTTGGCTTACATAATGTAGTATCTGGAAATCATAGTGTACAAATTCCCCCTGGGGGAGGGGGTCTATAGCCAGCGCAAGACATAGAGAATTACATTTGACATTTTTGTGCGATATGGGGCTATTATGCTAAACATCTAGTATCTCAAACAGTAGATCTATATAAGATAGAAACATAATGCTTGCAGTTTTGCAGTTAATAAAATACCTCAGACCCAATAAACATTTATACTGGGTCCGAGTAAAATACCAAAAAATTAACATAAAATGGTTTCTATAAAATTCAAGACAAGATACAAGATACAAGAAGCTTTTTTTACGTCGGTTACATATAACAAATAACATTAGCTACAAGAGCTATTTTCCGACAAACATAGTATAAAAGTTAGTGTTAACGAGTGTAAAAAGGCTGTAAAAAATACATATTATATGGTTAAGACATAGTAATCAAGTAAAACAAGACAAGTATTACCCATGGTTAAACAAAACTAAAATAGAACAAAAAATATTAATAATATTATGATAATTTAAAAATAGTGATAAACCTATGAAATAGAAATAATATTTATGAATAGCATGCCATAAGAGTTTAATTACAGGCTGATAAAAAAAGTAATAAAAATATAGTGATAGATCTGTGCAATAAAAATAATATATATATATGAATAATTCGTCATATAGTATTTGATCACATATTGGGAGTCACAGATAACGGTAGATATATTTACAAATATATACATGTATTCCATTGTAAAATCATGTTGCTTAGCTGCTATAATTGAGCGTCATAGCAGGGAAAATGACGTCTTAATAAAATAAGGATATGGAGGGCTTGCTCTTTTAAAAGAGAAAGGCTTACTGCCATGGAGAGAAATGCGAAAAAGAAAATGCAAGAAGCATGGCGAATTCCTATGAGTTCCCCATAGCTACTTGCACAAGCGAAAATCGAAAGCAGCAGAAGAATTCTCACAGAGAATAGCCCAGCAGTATTCTTATGACCTTGAATTGGAGCTTCATCAGACAATAGTATAACAGCATGCTTGGGGTAATCAAAGTAGCCCTCACTCTGTGATTACCTTGAGCACTCCAAACACATGTTCGCCTATCATTCAGACTGAAGTGAGAATGCCTATTAGCTTTACCAGATTATAAAGCATGAAGCTCTTATCAGGTTAATTATTTGAAATTATACATAAAAATATATAATTATAAATAAATAAATAAATAAATAAATAAATAAATAAATAAATAAGTTAAAATAATGTTATACACTCATCAGGCTCATTATGAGCCACGACATACAGCGCATGAACAGCTAGGGCCAGTCCAGGTGCGGATCAACCTCTCGAACTCCCTGAAGTTAGATACCTTTCTCAGATTGTTCGGGAGGCCATTCCACACCCTGGCAGCTTCGAATCTGAAGGATTTCTGACCATATGTCATGGTTCTTACTGAGAGCACGTGTAGGGTGTTCTCATATCTCAGGGAATAGGTGGACTGTTTTACATTTACAAGGTTTCTGATGTAAGGAGGGGCAATATTGTTGATGCATTTAAAAGTTTCCAGAGCAATTGTCCTAAGTCTGCCAAGATGGAGAGTAGGTAAATTAGCTCTGCTTAAAAGCTCTTCATAAGAAGATTCATAACTGTCAAAAGCGTTTTTCAGAACTCTGTATTGTAGTTTTTCCAGTTTTTCTGTATTGGTCTTGCTGCAGAAATGCCAGACTACAGGGCAGTAGCAAAAATTTGACCTTATAAATGATTTAAATACAAGCAGTCTGGTTTCTACAGAAAGGAATTTGCTAATTCTTTGTAATACATTCAGTTGTTTGGCAACTTTCTGGCAGATCCTGGAAACCTGCTCGTTAAAATTGAGCTGATAGTCAAGCTCGACACCCAAGAGCTTCACTGTCTCCTCGCATGCTATAGCATTGCCGGCTACATTGAAGCTCTTAAGTTCCGAGTGGGTCCTATTTCCTGTTGCTATTGCTTGAAATTTTCCAGGATTTGCTTGCATTTGGTTGTTGTCAAACCATTCTAAAGCTATTTCACTTTCACTTTCAACTACGCTTTTGAGGACAGCCAGCTGTCTATGTATGAAAGACAGCGTGTTGTCATCAGCGTAGTCAGTGACCTATATAAGAGTGACTGGACACTTCATTTTTCAGCCATATAGGTATGTCGTGGCATGTGTCACGTGACTAACGCCTGGTGCTCCTCTTATCGTACACACTCAAAATGGCGATGCAGCTTGTGAGACCGCTGCATTTATAGGTACTTTAAAGTACGTACTTCGTCGTAAATATCGCTTATTGGAAAATATTGTTTATAACAAACGAAAAAACATATATGAAATATTGCTAGATGCTTTGTTTCTGCAATGTTAAAACTATTCCGATTGAGTTATGACCGTGTAAATATCGGCCGATTTTAAGAAAGTTGCGGAAATTGGCAAAAATGGCTTCAAAAATACCTCTTTCACTCTGACGAATAAATCTTCAAACATGGCTATATCTGTGTCTCGATTTATCAATATTCATAAACTTAGATGTCCAATGATTCATAATTATCGTTATTATATAATTTCGGTGTTTATAAAGGTGTTAAAAATTTAGGTAAACAATAGAGAAATTACGCTGTGTATTCCAAAACAGCGGTAAAAGCCAATCGTGTAGATAAATGATATCGAGTTTCCCTCATTTACCTGTGTAAGATACACGACAGTGTTATTTGAGTTGAGTATTGGTATTTTATTGGGAGTTTCTAGTCACTCTTATATAGGTCACTGGCGTAGTTGTACATTGTGCATTTTGTTAAAAAATAATAGATGTCATTTATGAATATATTAAAAATCAAATTGTATTAGATTCATTTATCATTTAAAAGGTTGTTTAATGGAAAATTGTAACACACACTACATCGGGGTGACTATATTTGTTTTCAAATGTCAAAATAACCTACTTACAAAGCGAGTCAAACTTACTCAGGGTGAAAGGTAAATGACGTGTACTAACTCTTGCTATTTGAATACATGTATATCTGCAACTGCAATTAAGTGCTTTAATATAACATAAAAAGGTAAATAATGAACCGCTCATTATTTAAGTGTCGTTGGGGAGGGGAGGTGGGCGGCAAAGATGCCCATCCATTATCCAAATTTTGGATGCCCCCCGCCTAAAAAAATTTAAATACAATGTCCTCCCTCCCTGGAAACCGTAAGAAATATAACCTGACCCCCCCCCCCCCCTATTTTGAACATAGTGTCAAAATGCAACATTTTATCTTCTTAATCCTGTATGCCATAAGTATGGTACTATGGTACATTCATTAATTTAATGACCTGTGTATCTCAGAGTTTTGACAAGTAGTGACCGCCATTGAAACATTAGGAATATTTTATATATGAAACTATTTTGTTTGTAATGGTTTGTGTTAATTCTTTACGTTCCAGTCAACACTCTTTAAGTTATGGCGAAATGTGCCTTCCTGAGTACTAACCTGCCGATAAACAGGCTTACAAAAAAGTAGTGAAAGAGTAGAGATCAAAGTTTTCAAAATAAAACTAGTGATTTCGAATGTAAAACAGTAGTGAAAGAAGGGCTTCTTCTTTTGTACAGAATTCATAAAAAGGTCATTAATAAGGCTTTCAAGTGCCCTTCAACAAAAAGAAAACACTGATAAAAATTTGGAAGAAGTATTGAAATAGCAGGGGATTATCTTTGTAAAAAAAAGTAGCAATGGTAGGGCTTTCCATGTATAAAATCATATACAATAAGTTGGAAAACGTGAAATAAAATAGTTCATACTCAATATTTAAGCAGGATAATAATTGTGATAATAATACTAGCAAAACAGAGTGATTTTTGGGTTTAAAATCGGAACGAATGATTTAGTTTTTTAGCTGACTGCTCCCTGAAAAAATGATAGTTAATTTCTAAAATTTGAGCAAGCGAGAAAAAAATCCTGTATTTTTATCGCGTAAATGACATTTAAATTTAGAGTGAAAAGGTAGGGCATTTTTAAGAAAAAGCAGGGCCCATCTTAAAACCTCGTTAATCAAACATTTTTTAATCAAAATGTTGTAACTATAAAAACACTGAAACAGAATACCTTTTTTCACATGCAAAAATAAATACTGAGACATTTAGTGGCCTGCCTAATTAAATATACATACGAGTTTATTTCATAAACAAGAGGGCCCTGGGTCGCTCACCTGGGTCCTAGCACATAAATAGATAGTGTATTGGCCTGTAGCTAAGGTGATAGGATTTAAAAATGTGTCTATTTTTAGCTTTGTTAGCCATGTTGTTTAGCAAAGGAGATCCACCTGATCCATCCTAGTAGAGGGCAACATGTGAGCCATTTCTGTGAAATTATTGTGAATTTGGACCAGTGGTTTGGGAGCAAATGGTTTTTAAAGATATATCTTATCTAGAAAGGCAAATTCAAAACCTGTTCTACACCAATTGTGCGATCGTTTGGTCGTGCGATTTAAAGCATGCAGCAGATTGCTGACAAAATTACATACCTCAAGTTCAATTCACTGAACGCAAGGCTGCTGTACGATGTTCGCACCGTTATCTTGTGTGCACACGCAGGGCTGTCGTCAGATGTGCTTTCAAAGTTGCAAGACTGTTGCAAGTTCGGCCGTGATAGTCGTGTGAACCTAATGAGCTGTCCTACGGTTTGCAACATTCTTCCCGCAGCTATGCAATAAAACACAAATTAATTGAACAGGATTAGCGCGACAGTCATGTGGCATTTGCGGGCAAAACGTGCAAGTGCGAGCACTTGCGTTAGTCATATGAACTAATTGCGTAACTTACAACAGCCTTGCAGCGGCCTTGTATTTCTTGCAGCAGTTGTGTGTCCTTATAGGATCGCAAGAAAAATGAAAATTTAGTTTTTGTCGTTGCTGCAACTGTGCTACCCTAAGTTCGCAATGCAGTCTTGCGATATTGCGCACAACAATGTAGGGCACCTGCAAGGAACCCGGAAATGTTTCGTCATAGACAGGTACAGCTGCTGTACGATTGATGTAAAACAGATTTAACCGAGGCATTCAGTCAGTTTGTAATTTAAGGCGACCATAACTTTATGGAGATATAATAATTTTTGGTAATGCTTTCGGTGAACAACTAATCAGTCCAATTCGACTGCACAAAAGGCATATTTCAAGCAAATGCTTCTTTTTCAAGACACTGCTTGAAACTTTCCTGCCTGTGAGTGACAAGATCTCATTCACCTTTCAATAAGGCAGAAGGGCAACCTACCTTGATAATCTTTTATTTTACATTTATTTAATTCTGGCACTAATGGGCTTCCAAACCACATGGCTAGAAGAAGATCGTGGAAACTGCAGTTAGTTTTGCTGGTTGTGGTTTTGAACAATGGATCTAAATTGTATTTGAATCCGTTCACTCTTTCGAAAGTTATTTAATGTTAAAACAGGCACAATACACCAGCTAAAATAATATGTTTTAATGGTAACTCACGCAAGTTTTGAAATAGGGGAATATATTCAAAGGTATTGTTTATCTGAACATTTCTGGTTCACAGACATATAATAAATTGAATCAGATACATAGAACTTCTGCAGTGTCAAAATAAGTAAGTTTTCAGGTGACACAACATGGGATTTGATTTTCTGCCTTTCTCCGGAGCAAAATTTGTGAATTTGGAAAAAAAAACACATTCCAAATTTAAAAAGCCCCATTTTTTCACCATTTAATGTCTGTTATCCGAATTAGGAAAGCTAAAAAAAACAAACACATTGAATGCGTTTGAGAACTCAGACTTCTGAGGGTGGGGGGGGGGGGGGGGGGGGGGAATCCATTTTAAGCGATCGTTTTTTATCAAAGTCAATAGAGTGCGACTTCCAAAAAATACCATCAAATTCCATTAGATGTCATATTGCTAGTGGCGAATTTTACTGGATTAAATATATGAGGAGATTTACAGGGGAGGGGGGGAACAAGTGATTTGTGACAATTATTGTACGTCATGGTGTCATCATTGTAGCTGCGACTTTATTGCAGCTATTATCATTGTTACGGCCCAACTGGCAATAACCTCCCAACTCGGAATATTTGGTTGTTCCTAGTTCGGACGTCCCATTTTAAAATCGGAAATCCCTATTTCCTGTTTACCGGTGGAGTGCATTAAACAGCTGTTCAATGTCCAAGAGCTGTTTATATTTAATTTGACAATAGCAAAAGTGGAAAACAACTTAAACTGCCGGTGCAAGATTCACAGATACAAAAACAACAAGTACGTTGCTTACACAAAGTTATACTATTGTTGGATTTGCTGGTGGTCAGGAAGTATCAGTTTTCGTGGGTTGGCGGTCATACTATTCTTTGTTTATTTTTATGCTTGACGTCTCAGTCGGATCCAGAGGGGAATAGGGAGTCCGGACCCCCCCCCCCCCCTGGAAAATCACAAGTTATATTCACAAGTTATATGGGTTTCTATAGAAATTAGCATATATATTGGGACTCCCCCCCCCCCCCCCACTGGAAAGTGTTGGACCCCCTCTGAAATCTTCGACAATTAGTTTTCTCTGAAATAAACCTCCGGACCCCCTCTGTTTAACTGTAAACTAAGTCGAGGACTACAATCAAAACGTCATAACTTTCACAACCAAGGAGTCCTTGGTATGCATGTTTTTGTTTTTTTCAATTAGTACAATACATACCTATAAATACAACACTGGGACAGGAAAAGCCGGGAGGTGCCGGGGGAAGGTGTGACCTGAATTGTCAGTCTGTATTTGCCAATTGAATGATGTGTACAATCTGCAGGTAAAGCAAAATGTGGACGATGACTGACAGGACTTATTATTACTGATGTGAGGACAATGTAAAATTTACGCGAGACTTTCAAGCATCCATTATTCTGTCTTACAATAAATCGAAAGTACATTTAGACCAAATAAAAATAATAGAATAGCTAGATTCACAGAAACCGCCACATTGGTAGAAAGGCCCCACATTATACCTTTCTAAAAAAGTGCACATTTGATCAAACAGTAATGGTCCGGCAGTACCGGATTTTAACGTTTCTGACGCCGTCCATTTTGGGTAATTTTGGTTCATTTCTCCATCTATTTCGGCCAAATGTTGCAGCCATAATTTTGTAAGATTTCGCCTGTTTTTGTAAGTTATCGAGCCGAAAAAGTGTAAGTTTTTAATTTCTTGGGTGAAATCTGAACTGTTTGATGTGCTGATGTTTTCCTTATCAATAGTTTTTTTTTTCACATTACAAGATTGATATCGAAGGAATAAAATAACAAGTACAACCTTTATAAAAATGGCACTCCTATTTTTAGAAAAAATATCGCATCCAAGAGCCTGAACAAAAAGGAAAAATAAAACCCTCCGCTGCCGCATCTGTTTTTCAATAAAAATGTCTATTCAATTTTTGGGGGCCTTAAAGCAGAAAAAAAGTTGATAAGTGTGGCAGTTGATTGTCAAGTTTCTGACTTGATTTTTAGCTCACCTGAGCCATTGGCTCATGGTGAGAGTGATCGTTGGATGTCCGTCGTCAGTTGTGTGTTGTGTATCCTGAGTCGTCAACAATTGACCGGGCCGTGTAGCGCAGTCGGTAACGTCGGGTTTCAATTAGAGGAGGGAGGCGGGGATTTTCCCCATCTACTCAGGCATGTTTCCCCTGCTACTTTTGATAAATTTGTATAGAGTCAATAGGCAAATAATGTCAAATCACCCGCCTACTTCGACTTGATACCCGGATGCCAAAAAAGTTAATAAAACCCCTGAACGTGTCTGGCAACAGATGCGAGTCTGACTGCAGATCCAGGGATTGCGAGTTCGATCCCGGCCCAGTCCCATACTTTCTTGGAGATTGATCATGAAATAATTTCTATGGTCATTCTCCTCCCTTCCGCTGAATCATTCAAGAAGGGTTTGTTGTCAGTAACAAGCAAAAGTATGTGCAGCAAGTACTGGTTAACTGCTTCATGCGCGGATCCAGGAATTTTCGTCAGGGGGGATCCAGGTCAATCTGACAAAAAAAGCTCTGACAACGTTTTGTTTTTTTTTTTTAGTCCTCATCTTATTACAGAAGTCAAATGGTTAATTTCAAAGAAAACTATCATTTTTCAAGGTTCCAGAGGGGGTCCAACATTTTCCAGGCGGGGTCCAACTTTTTCCGGGGTGGGGGGGGGGGGTCCAATTGCTTATTCCCTATAGAAACCCATATAACTTGTGATTTTCCAGGGGGGGGGGGGGTCCAGACCCCCTGTCCCCCTCTGGATCCGCACTTGTGCTTGTTCAAGCTTGCCCATGAAAAAGTGTGGTTAGGTGAACTGACCGTCCCGCCATGACCATAGCTGTTGACTTTGGACATAAAGCAACAAAAACAAACAAAAAAACAAACAAACAGTCAACAATTGCTTCAAAGGACAACTTGACAGGAATGATCCTTATATGGCCTTCTTTAATAATTGTTCAAATGGTTCTGGTCCTTTGCATATTTAGGTCACACAGGCTAAAAATAGATTTTCAAAATGAAACCTTTAACATATGGAGATGGGGCCACGTCTTAAGTCTCATCCGACAGACTGGTGAAGCCGGGAATCAAACCTGTGATCCCTGGTTTATAAGGCGAGCAGTTTATCCACTAGGCTACACCACGGTGGCTCCTCAGATATGTATGATTTGAAACAAAAAAACACTTGCATATTTTTGCTTTATTAGCAAGTTATCAAATGCTTAACCATAAATGCTTAACCCTTTAATCCATAGGCTATTTTTAGATCCGGGCATTCTTTTTATTAGACATCATTGAAAAAAATGAAGAAAAATTTTGGTGAAGTTTTGAGTTATTTTGAAAATATTATGGAAAATTGAGCATTTGCTCTTAAGGACTCCATTTTCTGTAATTTTTTCAAATAGTACATGATATTTCAAAGGTGTCAAAAGGAGTTATCATGGAGTAAAGGGTTAAACTATCCATCAGCAAAAGATAAGTCAAAACAGAGGACTACTATTAGGATTTTTTAAAGTAAATTGCCTGCCTGACTGTCTGTGATAAAACAAGTATGAACAGTTTAAGCTTTTTATTGTAAAAAGGCCAAAAAACTGGCTGTGTAGCGCAGTTGGTACTCACAGTGTCTTTCTGCTGGTACATAAAATTCTAACTGCAGATCCTGAGGGTTTGCTGGTTCAATCATTTTAATAATTCAGTTGGGATATCTTTTTGGGTTTCATTTCACTTTGGTTATTATTATTTATATGTAATTGATGATCTGAGTGCAAAAACTGTTTGGTCCCTGTCAAGGGTGCTCATCAGGTAAAACACCCCATTACAGTCAAATGTATTAGCCATTTGAAGTGTGAAATCAGTATGAAATAAAATGTGCCTCCTGCCTAAATTAAAATTTTATTTGTTTCCCCCTTACCCGGCCGACCCTGAAAAAAAAGGCCCTACTCAAAGAATTTTATTTCAATTTTCAGTCAAGAATTTTTTTTAAAATTTCATTGCAAACTAAGAGAATTGGCCAATGTAAACAGTGTTATCTTAGCAAATTGTTTGTGTATTTAATTATTTTGCCTATAGTAGGACTAAACATTTAAACCTGTCTAAAATGGCCACTCAAAGATATACACAACAAAGGTCGTTAAGTCAAATGGGCGATAAATGCAGGTCGAAAGTATTGCAGAATGCTCCCTGGGAGCATTCTGCAATACTTTTGACCTGCATTATGCGATAATCAGTCTTGAAAAAACAAACATTTTTTGTATTTTTTAGTGGCCTCTTAAAACAGGTTTTACTGTATACATTTTATCATCAGCTGCAGACCCTGCTGAGAGTTTGATTGCCTACCATGACTGTTAATAGCCATTAATTCTGCCAAAATATTCAATTCTTTGCATGATAAGGGTGATTTTGTCATCTGCTGATAACCCTTGCAAACAGTTTGGACCCAGATTAGGCCCGACAAAATGTCAGGCCTAATCTGGATCCAAAGTGTTTGACACTGAAAGAATTTTTCAGAATAGGTGATTTTGAAAAAAATCAACAGACGACAAAAATCATAAAATTTTACCCAGAGTGCAAGATAATGATCCTCACTTTGATAAAATTAGATATGGTTCTAGCATAGCCGATATGGTTCTAGCATAGCCTGGAAAACTGAGCAATCATCTTTTACAGACTGAAAAGACCAGTGCCTCTAATACATAGCTCTGTCTCATTAGCTACTTGCTCCTTTTATTTATGTGTAAAATTTGGTTACACTTGGCAGGAATGCTGGTATTTTATGCTAATAATAGCCTTTGCAAACAGTTTGGAGCAGATCAGGACTGATAAAATGTTTGACCTGATCTGGATCCAAACTGTCTGACACCCAGATATGGTATTTATTAAATAAAGCTTTGAAAGAGTTGATTCTGAAGACAACAAAAAGTCTCCCCATCTCTGAAGAATGCATTAAATATTGCAGTATGGTGTGAAACTGCTATCAAAACAAATGGTCCTTTATATAAACATCGGATCCTAAATTAGATGTTTGTCCTAATCTCTTAAATGTGTTAAGTCTAAATTAACCATAGTCCTGCTGTGCTTCCTGTTGCTTCAGATTAAGTTATTGGATCATGTCACAGTTTTCAATGCAATCTGTGTATAATTGTAACCTATGATATGGGCACTGGTCGGAAAGATTTACATTTTAGTGACTTATTCACCAGAACAAGGGTGATACATTTGTAAATCACTCTCAGATTGAACTAATTCAGATGCATATAATATTAGCAATGTTACCTGGTCCTCACTTACCAGTATCAAAGTATGAAAGTGTTTGGTGTAACAATTTAAGTCACAAAATGACCCTAAACATAGATCCTTAAAAGCCTAAAATTGTTATATGTTCTATGTCAATTTAAACATGTGTTTTCGGTGCTCAACAGAAACTTCTCATTGAGACGGGTCTTTTGAGTACCCACAACAAATGTTTTAGTCAAGTAATTAGGAAAATAATTTTCAGGTACACACTCTTTTGTTTGTTTGTTTGATTTGATTCTTTACTTCCCATCAACAATCTTTCAGTTAAACAGGGACGGGTCTTCCTGGGTTGAACTAGTTCTAAGTTAGGATAAATGTGTCTTGCTCAAGGACCACAACACAGTGACGCCGGTGCGACTCGAACCCCCGGCCCCTCGGTCTTGAGTCAAGCACTCTACCACTGAGCCACTGCGCTCCCCTATGGTACACACTCTTATCTGGGGGCCTGCCTGCATAGAATTTAGATCTTGTTGACCCCATTTGAAGATGACAATGAATATGTACTGTATATGGACTGTAGCAGAGTTTCTATATTCACACAGATGCATAGAAAAAGGCCTATTAAGTAGATCAGAAAGAAACCTTACATTAGCAACGACATACATTTTAATTCCTGTGACAGGACTTTAATTAAGAGTGCGTAATGAAAATTTAATTTTCTTATTTCTCAACCAAAACATATGTTGTGGGTACTCAAAAGAACTGTCTCAATGAGACGGTTCTTTTGAGCACCCAAAACATATGTTAAAATTGATGGGTAAGAAAATATTTACAATTTTAAACTGAAAATTTTGTTTATCTAAACCTCTGTTGTGATTTAATATCGCTTTAACCATTGGCCAAGTCAATATGAATATTGACCGCCTTTTTGCCAACCATGATGGAAGACTGCCAACGTATGCATATAGTTGTTACTATCATATAATGGGTAAGAGAGTATTTAAAATCTTTCAGTTCTCACTTGGGCTAAAAAAAAATAAGTGTTTCTTCGGCCATTTTTTTAAAAACAGATGAGGCAGGCAGGTTTTTTTTTTTGTTTCCCCAAAACAGATGATGCCACTTTTTTTTATTTCATTGAAACCTAATGAGGCCCCCTTTTTGTTCGTTTTAAGTATAAAAATGTGGATATTTTGATTTTGACATATGAATAGAATAAATGTGGCCACTCATTGTCGCAAACAGGAAGCATGCTCGCACACACTAACCTGTCGCCTTTCGCTCGGTGCACACTGGGATTGAACCACCATTTTTATCAAAAATATATTATGAGATCACTGCTTGTATGACTCAGGGCTTTACATTCAGAAAATATTGACTAAAAGAGAAATGATAAACTGTCAAAAATAAAACTTTTTGCTATTTTTAACAAAAAATTCTGTCACTACAGGAGTGCTTAAAATGATCGTGACTAGCCAAATATCGCTAGTTACCCATGATGCAAAGGGCGAAATGCGAGCGATCTAGATGAGGTACCTTCAGGACTCGCGAGAATGTGTGGCCACTTTTTTTATTCAAGTCTGAAAAAAAGACAGGTCACTTCTCTAGATTTGCCATGGAAAACCCTTGAAATCCGGGGTTAAAATCTGCGGAGTATTCGGACGGCGTTTTTAAGGTTTCCATGGCTGTTGATGGCAAATAAACCAACACCAAAAAATTGTGGAAGTTCATGAAATGCCACAGATTTTTGCCGTTGATTCCATAGAAGTTTAGTGGATTCCATGGAACAATGCCGTAAATTCTATGGAAATATGCCGTTGATTCCATGGAATGTTTCCGTAGATTTTACGGAAATATGCCGTTGATTCAATGGAAAGTTTCCATAGATTCTATGGAAAATCTTCGATCAATTCCATGGAAATTTCCACAAAACAGAGCAGAACAGTTTCTCACCAATGTACTCATTGGCTCAATATGACTGAAACATTGTTACTTGAAATCTTATTCACATTTGATAATACATGTACCATAATTTTTTTAAGTGAATAAAAATTGAAAAAAAATGAACAAATAAGATTATTGTACATAAGACAGAAAACATATTTTCGAAAAGCACACTAACAAAAACAACATTGAACCGATATATACATTGTTTTGTGATGGCTGGGGTATAGGAACCTAAGAGCCATTAAATTATTATTCAAAACAAAGTTGAGTATCATTCACGTGAATAGACCAGGCAATGCTATGGCAATATTGAAACCATAATACATTTAAGTCATGGAAGAGAAATCAAACTAGCCTTAAATAATATCAGAAATTGAAATAAACAACATACCAAATATGTGCTTCAAATGTTTCCCTCCAAATTGAATCAAAACAGGAAGTGATGTCACTCTTTTTTTTCCGTAGAAAATTGCCTTGATTCTTTTCATAAACATATTATTTCTTTGTTTCAGGGAAATGGAGACTTGCTGCTGATATTAAAGGATGGTGGACATTAACCTGCATCATCTGCAATTTGTTTTGTCATATGGCACCTGTACAGCATGCCATGACGGTCACTTTTTCTGAAGACTTCAGATATTGGTTCTGTTGATGGCATCCAGTTGGTGACTCTGCTTCATGTACTTAATTCTGTCTCAGGGCCATCAGGATGCCTTTTACATGGCCATTATACACTTCAATAGATGGATTCATGAGGAACTTTGTTGAAACCTTGAGCAAGACACTTAATTCTCTGCTTTGTATTTGGTTCACCCAGGAAGACAGGAAAACATGAATGCATGACTGAAAAAATGTTGTTGACTGGGATCTAAGTTCTACAAGTAAACAAATCAATTAATTGACACATTAGTTGTTGGAATGGAGCCCATATAGATACATTGTAGTGTTACATTACACTTCCAAAGAGATTGAGCCATATAATAAGTATGGTGGTCTCATCCTTTGGAATGAATAGGTAACCCAAATATTCAGCTCAACCTTTCAAAGGAGAAAGGTTGAGCATGTATACATGTATTATACAAGAATTGGACCCGTCCAGGAAAGGACTTCTGGTAAGTTAACCCTTAATGCGCCAATCACAACAAAAGTCCTCTGCTTTTCTCGTCTGCTGAAATGTTTAAGAAGCATCTATGGCAAACAGTGTGTACCCATATCAGACTGCTCCTACTGTTCTGGGTCCACGCTGTTTGCTTCTATACTTAATTTGTCAGTAATGCTAGGCAATTATTTTGCAGCAGGCGACTTCAGCAGACGACATTTTCAGATGCATTTTTTCTTGGCGCTTTAAGGGTTAACTTATAAATGCACTGTTAACTTAGTAATGTAAAACATGCCATGCGCATATAATGAACTGACAAGCATAACTACATGTAAGTACTTAGCATATTCTGACACCTCTAATTGGAATTCTTCGAAAGATTCCTAGATGGGGCAATTCCCAACTTGGAATATCTCTAGTTCCAGTTAATTTGGTGTGTTTGCAACATTACATAGGTAAAATCACTGTAGCAAATTATACTTATACAGTCAAAACTCTTTATAATGTAACTCGTTATAACAGAATATTCAATATTTGACATAAAATTGCTGGAAACGGATCTGTTTCCATTAAAATTCCCTCTTTATAACAGAATATTCACTAAACGACACCAACAGAAACTTCTGGGAACAGATATACAATTTATATTGAAAATAAACTCATTATAACAGAATTGTTTCCATGTGTCAGACACTTTTGTGACCAGAACAAGGTCTTTTTGCATGAACAAATTTCTGTCTCACTTGATAAGTGGGAAGCTTTGTGCATTTTGATGCAAGATGAAATTGAACTGCTGTATACATTTGGAATAATAGCATTTTAATTCATTTGTACAATATTTTCTTTTACCAAATGCTTATTATGTTGCAATCTGGTAATGATCAGAATTTCGTTATTACATCAAATTCACTTTAACGTCAAAGATAGCTTGGAACAAACAGTGTCGTTATAAAGAGGGTTGACTGTAGTAGAAACAGACATATAAATTTAGGTACTTAGCATATTCTTACACCTAATAGTTTTTCATAGAAATATTCCTAGATGGGGCATTTCCCAACTAGGAATATCACTAGTTTCAATTTGTTTTTTGCACATGACACACTGTCTTGACCCGATATTCAACATTATTTAGGTAAATTTATTGTGACAAATGATACTGATAGTGGAAACAGACATATTAATGTGGGTATTGAGCATATTTGGACACATCTAATTGGATTTCATGGAAATATTCCAAGATGGGGCACTTCCCAACTTGGAATATCACTTATATTTCAAGTGATTTGGTGTGTTTCAACATTAATTAGATAAATTTATTGTGACAAATGATACTTATAGTGGAAAAAGACATATTTATGTGGGTATTGAGCATATTTTGACACATCTAATTTGATTTCATTGAAATATTCCAAGATGGGGCACTTCCCAACTTGAAATATCACTTATTTCAAGTGATTTGGTGCGTTCAACATTAATTAGGTAAATTAATTGTGACAAATGATACTAATAGTGGAAAAAGACATATTTATGTGGGTATTGAACATATTTGGACACATCTGATTGGATTACATGGAAATATTCCAAGATGGGGCACTTCCCAACTAGGAATATCACTTATTTCAAGTGATTTGGTGTGTTTTAATATTAATTAGGTGAATTTATTGTGACAAATGATACTTATAGTGGAAACAGACATATGTATGTGGGTATTGAGCATATTTGGACACATCTAATTGGATTTCATGGAAATATTCTAAGATGTGGAATTTCCCAACTAAGAATATCACTTATTTCAAGTCATTTGGTTTGTTTCAACATTAATTAGTTAAAAACATGTGACAAATGATACTTTTAGTTGAAACATACATATTGAATTAGGTACTTAGCATAATTGGACACATCTTATTGGATTTCATGCAAATATTCCAAGATGCCAATGATTTGAAATAAGTAATATTCCTAGTTGGGAAATTCCCCATCTTAGAATATTTCCATTTGGACACATCTAATTGGATTTCATGGAAATATTCCAAGATGGGGCACTTCCCAACTTGAAATATCACTTATTTCAAGTGATTTGGTGTGTTTCAACATTAATTAGGTAAACTTATTGTGACAAATGATACTTATAGTGGAAACAGACATATTTATGTGGGTATTGAGCATATTTGGACACATCTAATTTGATTTCATTGAAATATTCCAAGATGGGGCACTTCCCAACTTGGAATATCACTTATTTCAAGTGATTTGGTGTTTAACATTAATTAGGTAAATTTATTGTGACAAATGATACTAATAGTCGAAAAAGACATATTTATGTGGGTATTGAGCATATTTGGACACATCTAATTGGATTTCATGGAAATATTCCAAGATGGAGCACTTCCCAACTTGGAATATCACTTAAATTTCAAGTGATTTGGTGTGTTTCAACATTAATTAGTTAAAATACATGTGCCAATGATAATTTAAGTTGGAACATACATATTGAATTAGGTACTTAGCATATTTGGACACATCTTATTGGATTTCATGGAAATATTCCAAGATGGGGCACTTCCCAACTTGGAATATCAATATCTTCAAGTGATTTGGTGTGCTTCAGCATTTAGTAGATAAAGTTACTTTGACAAATGGTACTTAAAGAGGAAAGGAGCATATTATTCTAGGCACTTAGCATATTCAGACACATCTAATTGAATTTCATGGAAATATTCCAAGATGGGGCACTTCCCAACTAGGAATATCACTTATTTCAAGTGATTTGGTGTGTTTTAATATTAATTAGGTAAATTTATTGTGACAAATGATACTTATAGTGGAAACAGACATTTTTATGTGGGTATTGAGCATATTTTGACACATCTAATTTGTTTTCATTGAAATATTCCAAGATGGGTCACTTCCCAACTTGGAATATCACTTGGTGTTTAACATAAATTAGGTAAATTTATTGTGACAAATGATACGAATAGTGGAAAAAGACATATTTATGTGGGTATTGAGCATATTTGGACACATCTAATTGGATTTCATGGAAATATTCCAAGATGGGGCACTTCCCAACTTGGAATATCACTTATATTTCAAGTGATTTGGTGTGTTTCAACATTAATTAGTTAAAATACATGTGCCAATGATACTAAAACTTGGAACATACATATTGAATTAGGTACTTAGCATATTTGGACACATCTTATTGGATTTCATGCAAATATTCCAAGATTGGGCACTTCCCAACTTGGAATATCAATTTCTTCAAGTGATTTGGTGTGCTTCAGCATTTAGTAGTTAAAGTTACTTTGACAAATGGTACTTAAAGAGGAAAGGAGCATATTATTCTAGGCACTTAGTATATTCGGACACCACTAATTGGATTTCATGGAAATATTCCAAGATGGGGCACTTCCCAACTTGTAATATCACTTATTTCAAGTGATTTGGAGTGTTTCAATACTGATAAGGTAAATTTATTGTGACAAATGATACTGATAGTGGAAACAAACATATTAATGTGGGTATTGAACATATTTGGACACATCTAATTGGATTTCATGGAAATATTCCAAGATGGGGCACTCACCAACTTGGAATATCACTTATATTTCTAGTGATTTGGTGTGTTTCAACATTAATTAGATAAATTTATTGTGACAAATGATACTTATAGTGAAAACAGACATATTTATGTGGGTATTGAGCATATTTTGACACATCTAATTTGATTTCATTGAAATATTCCAAGATGGGGCACTTCCCAACTTGAAATATCACTTATTTCAAGTGATTTGGTGTGTTCAATATAAATTAGGTAAATTTATTGTGACAAATGATACTAATAGTGGAAAAAGACTTATTATGTGGATATTGAACATATTTGGACACATCTAATTGGATTTCATGGAAATATTCCAAGATGGGGCACTTCCCAACTAGGAATATCACTTAATTCAAGTGATTTTGTGTGTTTCAATATTAATTAGGTAAATTTATTGTGACAAATGATACTTATAGTGGAAACAGACATATGTATGTGGGTATTGAGCATATTTGGACACATCTAGTTGGATTTCATGGAAATATTATAAGATGGGGCACTTCCCAACTTGGAATATCACTTATTTCAAGTGATTTGGTGTGTTTCAATATTAATTAGGTAAATTTATTGTGACAAATGATACTTATGGTGGAAACAGACATATGTAAGTGGGCATTGAGCATATTTGGACACATCTAATTGGATTTCATGGAAATATTCTAAGATGGGGCATTTCCCAACTAGGAATATCACTTATTTTAAGTCATTTGGTTTGTTTCAGCATTAATTAGATAAAATACATGTGACAAATGATACTTTTAGTTGGAACATACATATTGAATTAGGTACTTAGCATATTTGGGCACATCTTATTGGATTCCATGCAAATATTCCAAGATGGGGCACTTCCCAACTTGGTATATCAATTTGTTCCAGTGATTTGGTGTGCTTCAGCATTTAGTAGTTAAAGTTACTGTGACAAATAATACTTAAAGTGGAAAGGAGCATATTATCGAGGTACTTAGCATATTTGGACACCACTAATGGGATTTCATGGAAATATTCCAAGATGGGGCACTTCCCAACTAGGAATATCACTTATTTCAAGTGATTTGGTGTGTTTCAACATTAATTAGATAAATTTATTGTGACAAATGATACTTATAGTGGAAACAGACATATTTATGTGGGTATTGAGCATATTTTGACACATCTAATTTGATTTCATTGAAATATTCCAAGATGGGGCACTTCCCAACTTGAAATATCACTTATTTCAAGTGATTTGGTGTGTTCAACATTAATTAGGTAAATTTATTGTGACAAATGATACTAATAGTGGAAAAAGACATATTATGTGGGTATTGAACATATTTGGACACATTTAATTGGATTTCATGGAAATATTCCAAGATGGGGCACTTCCCAACCTGGAATATCACTTATTTCATGTGATTTGGTGTGTTTCAATAATAATTAGGTAAATTTATTGTGACAAATGATACTTAGATAGTGGAAACAGACATAATTATGTGGGTATTGAGCATATTTGGACACATCTAATTGGATTTCATGGAAATATTCCAAGATGGGACACTTCCCAACTTGGAATATCACATATATTTCAAGTGATTTGGTGTGTTTCAAAATTAATTAGATAAATTTATTGTGACAAATGATACTTATAGTGGAAACAGACATATTTATGTGGGTATTGAGCATATTTTGACACATCTAATTTGATTTCATTGAAATATTCCAAGATGGGGCACTTCCCAACTTGAAATATCACTTATTTCAAGTGATTTGGTGTGTTCAACATTAATTAGGTAAATTTATTGTGACAAATGATACTAATAGTGGAAAAAGACATATTATGTGGGTATTGAACATATTTGGACACATTTAATTGGATTTCATGGAAATATTCCAAGATGGGGCACTTCCCAACCTGGAATATCACTTATTTCATGTGATTTGGTGTGTTTCAATAATAATTAGGTAAATTTATTGTGACAAATGATACTTAGATAGTGGAAACAGACATAATTATGTGGGTATTGAGCATATTTGGACACATCTAATTGGATTTCATGGAAATATTCCAAGATGGGACACTTCCCAACTTGGAATATCACATATATTTCAAGTGATTTGGTGTGTTTCAAAATTAATTAGATAAATTTATTGTGACAAATGATACTTATAGTGGAAACAGACATATTTATGTGGGTATTGAGCATATTTGGACACATCTAATTTGATTTCATTGAAATATTCCAAGATGGGGCACTTCCCAACTTGGAATATCACTTATATTTCAAGTGATTTGGTGTGTTTCAACATTAATTAGTTAAAATACATGTGCCAATGATACTAAAAATTGGAACATACATATTGAATTAGGTACTTAGCATATTTGGACACATCTTATTGGATTTCATGCAAATATTCCAAGATGGGGCACTTCCCAACTAGGAATATCACTTATTTCAAGTGATTTGGTGTGTTTCAATATTAATTAGGTAAATTTATTGTGACAAAAGTCTCTTTCTGGTGATAAGCAGGCTGACGTTATTGATGCGTTTAACACTACTTCCAGATATTTGGACGATATTTTAAATATTAATAATGTTTATTTTGAAAATATGGTTAGTCAAATATACCCTTCAGAGCTCCAACTGAATAAAGCCAATGCCTCTGATACCGAAGCCGCATTTTTAGACTTACATTTGTCAATTTCTAATGGTATTGTTTCTACCAAAATTTATGATAAACGTGACGACTTTGATTTTGAAATTGTCAATTTCCCATTTTTAGATGGTGATGTTCCTCGTTCTACATCCTATGGAGTCTATATCTCTCAACTCATTTGTTTTGCTAGAGCATCTAGCTATGTTACTGACTTCAACACTCGCAATAAATTGTTAACTCAGAAACTTCTTAAACAGGGCTATCGGTATCATAAACTTCGCAAAACATTTTCAAAATTTTATAGACGATACTTTGATTTGATTTCTAAATTCCAAGTTGGACTTAAATCTCTCTTGCGCCAAGGACTTTCGGAACCTGATTTCTATGGTGACTTGGTGTATAAGTTGAAGAAGATTGTTGGCTCTAATAATTTTTCAGCGCAGTTCATTAAAATAAGTTCCCATTATAAAAAGATTGGCTATAACATTAATGTATTGCAACAGACTGCATGCTTGGTAGTCAACCCAATCACAGTTGGCAACTTTGCTTTCCTCTTTAATTGCACGCCGGTGGGTCGGACTTCAGACTCTATGATGGTTCCGACTTAAAGACTTATCTATTGATGAAATGGTAGGGGCCTGATGCTTTGGCTGTTTGTCGGGCCCACCGGGGTTTACCTGTTGGATTTCTTTTGCTCCGGTATTCAGTTTAATTTACTGTTGAGTCCTTATCCTTGCTTTATCTCCTTGTTATATCTTGATTTATATGTTTTAGGAGATGATGCATTGATAAGTTAGGGGTCTTTCATGCAAACCAAATATCTATGTGTCTTGATCCACATCTGAATTAAGGGTGAGGTTGGCGCCGTTAAACCGGTTTAAGCCCTCCAGTAAAATATTTTACTGACCGTTCCAAGGCGGTACTTCTTTTGTGGATCTTTTATGTTTTTGTTCTGTCTTGTGTTTGCTATGTTTTGTGCGCGTCTGTTAATATGTGCTTCGTGGTCACCTGCTGGGAATGGGCTGACCTCTTGGCTCTCGTTTGTGGTGTCTTCTGTGAGTTTGTCACTTTCCCATTGGTATCCTGGGTCAGGTGTGGTACTTGATTGTATCGATTCCTGATCTTTGCAACTTTACTTACTTAGATAGTGGAAACAGACATATGTTTGTGGGTATTGAGCATATTTGGACACATCTAATTGGAAGTACCCCATCTTGGAATATTTGCATGAAATCCAATAAGATGTGTCCAAATATGCTAAGTACCTAATTCAATATGTATGTTCCAATTTTTAGTATCATTGGCACATGTATTTTAACTAATTAATGTTGAAACACACCAAATCACTTGAAATATAAGTGATATTCCAAGTTGGGAAGTGCCCCATCTTGGAATATTTCAATGAAATCAAATTAGATGTGTCCAAATATGCTCAATACCCACATAAATATGTCTGTTTCCACTATCTAAGTATCATTTGTCACAATAAATTTACCTAATTAATATTGAAACACACCAAATCACTTGAAATAAGTGATATTCCTAGTTGGGAAGTGCCCCATCTTGGAATATTTGCATGAAATCCAACAATAAATTTACCTAATTAATGTTGAACACACCAAATCACTTGAAATAAGTAATATTTCAAGTTGGGAAGTGCCCCATCTCGGAATATTTCAATGAAATCCAATTAGATGTGTCCAAATATGCTCAAAACCAACATAAATATGTCTTTTTCCACTATTAGTATCATTTGTCACAATAAATTTACCTCATTAATGTTAAACACCAAATCACTTGAAATAAGTGATATTCCAAGTTGGGAAGTGCCCCATCTTGGAATATTTCAATGAAAACAAATTAGATGTGTCCAAATATGCTCAATACCCACATAAAAATGTCTGTTTCCACTATCAGTATCATTTGTCATAATAAATTTACCTAGTTAATATTGAAACACACCAAATCACTTGAAATAAATGATATTCCAAGTTCGGAAGTGCCCCATCTTGGAACATTTCCATGAAATCCAAAAAGTGGTGTCCGAATATGCTAAGTGCCTAGAATAATATGCTCCTTTCAACTTTAAGTTCCATTTGTCACAGTAACTTTAACTACTAAATGCTGAAGCACACCAAATCACTTGTAGACATTGATATTCCAAGTTGGGAAGTGCCCCATCTTGGAATATTTGCATGAAATCCAATAAGATGTGTCCAATTATGCTAAGTACCTAATTTAATATGTATGTTCCAACTAAAAGTATCATTTGTCACATGTATTTTAACTAATTAATGTTGAAACAAAGCAAATGATTTGAAATAAGTGATATTTCTAGTTGGGAAATTCCCCATCTTAGAATATTTCCATGAAATCCAATTAGATGTGTCCAAATATGCTCAATACCCACATACATATGTCTGTTTCCACTATAAGTATCATTTGTCACAATAAATTTACCTAATTAATATTGAAACACACCAAATCACTTGAAATAAGTGATATTCCTAGTTGGGAAGTGCCCCATCTTGGAATATTTCCATGAAATCCAATTAGTGGTGTCCAACTATGCTAAGTACCTAGAGTAATATGCTCCTTTCCACTGTAAGTATCATTTGTCACAGTAACTTTAACTACTAAATGCTGAAGCACAAAATCACTTGAGGAAATTGATATTCCAAGTTGGGAAGTGCCTCATCTTGGAATATTTGCATGAAATCCAATAAGATGTGTCCAAATATGCTAAGTACCTAATTCAATATGTATGTTCCAACTAAAAGTATCATTTGTCACATGTATTTTATCTAATTAATGTTGAAACAAACTTAATGACTTGAAATAAGTGATATTCCTAGTTGGGAAATGCCAAATCTTAGATTATTTCCATGAAATCCAATAAGATGTGTCCAAATATGCTCAATACCCACATACATATGTCTGTTTCCACTATAAGTATCATTTGTCACAATAAATTTACCTAATTAATATTGAAACACACCAAATCACTTGAAATAAGTGATATTCCTAGTTGGGAAGTGCCCCATCTTGGAATATTTCCATGAAATCCAATTAGTGGTGTCGGAATATGCTAAGTACCTAGAATAATATGCTCCTTTCAACTGTAAGTATCATTTGTCACAGTAACTTTAACTACTAAATGCTGAAGCACACCAAATCACTTGAAGAAATTGATATTCCAAGTTGGGAAGTGCCCCATCTTGGAACATATGCATGAAATCCAATAAGATGTGTCCAAATATGCTAAGTACCTAATTCAATATGTATGTTCCAATTAAAAGTATCATTTGTCACATGTATTTTATCTTATTAATGTTGAAACAAACCAAATGACTTGAATTAAGTGATATTCCTAGTTGGAAAATGCCCCATCTTAGAATATTTCCATGAAATCTAATTAGACGTGTCCAAATATGCTCAATACCCACATACATATGTCTGTTTCCACTATAAGTGTCATTTGTCACAATAAATTTACCTAATTAATATTGAAACACACCAAATCACTTGAAATAAGTGATATTCCTAGTTGGGAAGTGCCCCATCTTGGAATATTTCCATGAAATCAATTAGATGTGTCCAAATATGCTCAATACCGACATAAATATGTCTTTTTCCACAATTAGTATCATTTGTCACAATGAATTTACCTAATTGATGTTGAAACACACCAAATCACTTGAAATAAGTGATATTCCAAGTTGGGAAGTGCCCCATCTTGGAATATTTCAATGAAATCAAGTTAGATGTGTCAAAATATGCTCAATACCCACATAAATATGTCTGTTTCGACTATAAGTATCAGTTGTCACAATAAATTTACCTAATTAATGTTGAAACACACCAAATTACTTGAAATAAGTGATATTCCAAGTTGGGAAGTGCCCCATCTTGGAATATTTCCATGAAATCCAATTAGATGTGTCCAAACATGCTCAATACCTACATAAATATGTCTGTTTCCACTATAAGTATCATTTGTCACAATAGATTTACCTAATTAATATTGAAACACACCAAATCACTTGAAATAAGTGATATTCCAAGTTGGGAAGTGCCCCATCTTGGAATATTTCCATGAAATCCAATTAGGTGTGTCCAAATATGCTCAATACCCACATAAATATGTCTGTTTCCACTATAAGTATCATTTGTCACAATAAATTTACCTAATTAATGTTGAAACAAACCAAATCACTTGAAATAAGTGATATTCCAAGTTGGGATGTGCCCCATCTTAGAACATTTCCATGAAATCCAATTAGTGGTGTCAAAATATGCTAAGTACCTAGAATAATATGCTCCTTTCCTCTTTTAGTATCATTTGTCACAGTAACTTTAACTACTAAATGCCGAAGCACACCAAATCACTTGAAGAAATTGATATTCCAAGTTGGGAAGTGCCCCATCTTGGAATATTTGCATGAAATCCAATAAGATGTGTCCAAATATGCTAAGTACCTTATTCAATATGTATGTTCCACCTAAAAGTATCATTTGTCACATGGATTTTAACTAATTAATGTTGAAACAAACCAAATGACTTTAAATAAGTGATATTCCTAGTTGGGAAATGCCCCATCTTAGAATATTTCCATGAAATCAAATTAGATATGTCAAATATGCTCAATACCCACATAAATATCATTTTTTCATAGAAAATTTACCTAATTAATGCCTTACATGAGGAAGTTACCAGTGCATATATAAGTTAACTTACAAGATGTCCTTTCCTTTTGGGATTCAATTCTTGTATAATACATGTATAATCTCTTTTTTGAAATGTTGAGCTGAATATTTGGGTTACCTATTCATTCCAAAGGATGAGAACACCATACTTATCATATGGCTCAATCTCTCTGAAAATGTATTGTAACACTATAGGCTCCATTCCAGCAAGTAAAGTGTCTGTCTGTTGTTTTGGTTCTTTGTAGAACTTAGATCCCAGATGTTTTGGTTCTTTGTAGAACTTAGATCCCAGACTCAGTCAACAATTTTCCAGTCATGCATGCCTGTTTTCCTGTCTTCCTGGGTGAAAAATACAAAGCATAGAATAAAGTGCCTTGCTCAAGGCTTCAACAAAGTTCCTCATGAATCCATCTATTGAAGTGTATAATGGCCATGTAAAAGGCATCCTGATGGCACTGAGACAGAAATAAGTACATATAACAGAGACCAACTGGATGCCTTCAACAGAACCAACATCTTAAGTCTTCAGAAAAAGTGCCAGTGACGGCATGCTTGTAAGTGAACAGAGTACAGATACTATATGACAAAACAAATTGCAGATGATGCAGGTTAATGTCCATCATCATTATCTGCTGCATGTCTCCAATTCTCAGATACAAAGAATTAAGAAGTAAACTTTTATTTAAAACAAGAGAATCGTTTAAACTGATGTATGCTATCCAAATAAAGGCATTGTTCAAAAGGGGCTGCAGGTTGATTTCTCTAATAGTGTTAATGTTATGCTCTGGCCAAAATTTAAGTATAACAAAGGACAATAACTCCTAAATCATGCCAAAGAGAATTATGGTTCTTGTACACTGCACCTCTCCTCATACAGATCCATCTTCATGTACCAATTAAATATCAAAATGATACCTATTATAGTTTTTGTGCTATGCTCCCGACAAATTTAAGTATGAAAAATAACAAAGGGAAGTAACTCCTAAATTATGCAAAAGAGAATTATGGTTATTGTACACTGCACATCTTTGCATGGAGATCTATCTACAAACAAAGTTTATTGTTGATATCTCATAACTTTTGTGTTATGATGCAGATTGTGTGGTTTAACAAGTGCCTGCATATCAGATTCACTTGATTTCCTTTAAGAAATACCCAAAAGTAATCATGAGAAACCTAATGCAGTTGATTACATGTATATATTAATATTTGGAGATTTTAAACTTGTTTTCCTATTTAATAAGAATCCCATGGCAATTATGGAGCAAAAGTGTGGGCATGTCAGTTCACATATTTCCATGACAGGTAATACCTACATGTACGGGTGTAAGTGCGGAATTTCCAAATTTCGGATCTTATAAATCTTAAAACTTGAAGAATTCCAACAATTGTCAGTTGGAATGGTGAGGAAAGAAAATCAATAAACAAGTGTTTCTCAGACCACTTTTTGAAAAACAGATGAGGCAGGCATGTTTAATTTTTATTTTTTATTTCCCAAAAAACAGATGAGGCCATATCAAAGGAAATTTCATCCAAAACCAATTGAGGCACCTTTTTTGTTCATTTTAAGCATAAAAAAGGTTGATATTTTGATTTTGACATATGAATAAAATAAATGAGGCCACTTTATTTTTATTGAAGTCTGAAAAAGACAAATGAGGGGCATTTAAAACAGATGAGGGAGGTTGTGAGAAACATTTTTTTATTTGGCCTTAATTGTCTTTAACTAAAATGAAATGAAACGGAAAGTCAGCCTCAGAATCCTGAATTCTAGTATAATCCTAAAAAACCTAACATCTATACTGGATTCTTCCTTTATTGAGGCCCTTGTTTGTTATCGGGTTAATGCAAATACACAATAATAACACGTAAAATAACTTCACGTGAAAATCAAATGATGCGATAAAGGAGATGACACGATAAAGAAGGGCGTGAGTATATACCAAAGTAGTGAGTGGACCTGTACTCAGTACAAATCCTTTCTTCCACTTGAGTGCAGTAACTGACAACTGCCTAGACCCAACTTGATTCACTAATAAGAAAAGCATAAATCCCTATCAAAGTTGCCAGACTCCAGGTTTGAACCAGCAAGTCCTGGATCTCATTTTGGTGCCAACTTGACTGTACATGGAATTTGTCAAAACTACATTGAGTTCTACAGGGATCAAATTTAAGAATTTAACTATACTCGCTTAACCTTTTTCATTCTGATGCACTTTCCCAAACAAATTTATACAATAAGTATGGAATAGTCATTTATACAATAAGTATGGAATAGTCCATTTTTGATTTAAGGGGTCAAATGTCAAAATTTCTAAAATATGGTGTTTTTCATCCCTAATGATTTGTTTGATTGTTTGTTTGGTTTAATTTATTGTTTTTTTTTATCTTAGCAAAGGGGATCGCAGCGGCTCAGTGGTAAAGCGCTCGACTAGAGACCGAGGGGATGTGGGTTCAAGCCTCACCAGCGTCACTGTGTTGTGTCCTTGAGCAAGAACATTAAACCTTAGCTTAGTACTGGTTTAACCCAGGAATACCCGTCCCTTTATAACTGAAAGATTGTTGATGGGACATAAAGAATCAAACAAACAAAATTATCTAGGCAAACAATGAAATACTGCTGGATTGTCATCACCACCAAACATCACCACAAAATACTGTATGTTTAATGAAGCTGTAGCCTAGGAAGTCTTGGAAACCAAATGAAGCATGCAGTTCACCTACTTTTAGGTTTACAAAATCTTCTGTAAATGAAACTTACAGAATATTAAGTCAGTTAATTGGTTCATTAATTGCATGACTTAAAGTCTTTGTTTAAAAATTCCTTTTAGTAAGTTCACTCAGAAAATACCAAAATTAGGGACATTTAAAAAAAAGGAAAGACTTTTTTTGGAATTTGGCCATTTTTGAGTTCTTTTTTTTTAGGAAATTAGGGAAGCCTAAAAATTTAGGATGTTTTTTAAGGAATTTTAGGGCCACTTGAAAGCCTTATAGTGTTAACATATTAACAACCAGTAAAGTACTCAGTGTAAGCTGTGTGGGCTTACAACTGCCTTATAGGAACATGTGTACATAGGTCAAATGTGCCTGGAAAGCCTTTATCAATTAGGGAAGCCTAAAAATTTAGGATGTTTTTTAGGAATTTTAGGGCCACTTGAAAGCCTTATAGTGTTAACATATTAACAACCAGTAAAGTACTCAGTGTAAGCTGTGTGGGCTTATACTGCCTTATAGGAACATGTGTACATAGGTCAAATGTGCCTGGAAAGCCTTTATCAATTTGTGATTGATGTAGTTATTTTTAAGCTTTGCTTTGATGCCTAACATACTAAACATAGACATTGTGGGTACTCAAAAGAACCGTCTCAATGAGATGGTTCTTTTGAGCAACCAAAATATAAAATAAATTGGTGGAAATAAAAATATTAAAATTTTATACCCAAAAGATTTGCTTATCTTGACCTATGACCTTTTTATGAAATAAATAGGCGTTATCTATAAACAGACGTATAGACTTAAACTTTAAAGCCTTTTATACAGTAGTATTTGTGAAGTTTTTAGCCTATGTTTCTGGTTATATTTGTATTTTAGTCCTGCTTTACAGTGCAGCAGTATATAATTATATGACCTTTTTCAATATTCTTGAATGTAGTGTTCATGTTAAATGATGTTCTACAGTTATTTAAACGGTGAGTGCCTTTCATAAAATGTCTGCCTGCAAGGTTGCTATTTTTCTAGCACAATGTCCATTTTGCAGACATTGCTGATTTCTCCAATTTTACAACAACAAAAAATAACCTAAAATTTAGATCAAAGTCAATGTGAATATTATGTTTAAAGTCATTTTATCACTATTTTTTTAGCTCTTGACTCTATGCATTTAATTTTGGTTTGAATCAATTATGTAAAGAAATTGTCTCCATTGTATACAAAATTTGTATTTTTTGTTAATTTATTAGCATTTTCTCAGTGTTTTTTCAAAGAACTCTAGTGCTTAAACAAGGTGATTGTTTTTAAGCTTTTTTGAAATACTGAATGAAAATAAACCAGCTCACCTGCCTGTCAGTACTGGGATTTGAACCCCCTAGTGCTTAAACAAGGTGATTGTTTTTAAGCTTTTTTTGAAATACTGAATGAAAATAAACCAACTCACCAGGATTTGAACCCAGATTTACCTACAGGTGTATTAACATAACCCGAGGATGTTCTACCTATTGAACTGTACTGACTCCCAAGGATTAGTGTTGGGTTAATTTCATTTTGTAAATTAAGTTAATGAAACTTTAAGCATTACATGTACATTCCAAAAATAGCTTTTAATGACTAAGATTTTTTTTTTATCTAAGCCTAGCATTAGTTGTATTTTGTTTCCACATGAACATGATGAATAACAGAAAACTATACTCAGCTACCCATTTAGCACTTAAGGTTGATCCAAATCTTAAATGATATTTTTTGAAATACAGAATGAAAATAAATCAGCTCCCCTAATCATTGTGAGCAATAAGCATTTTTTCCCAAATGTTTCCATATGTTCTATGGCAATTTTTCTAACATCTGTATAAGTTCAAGCATACAAAATAACATATTTTAAATAAAAAAAATGTACTGACCCCAAGTGTCTGTGGCTACCCTGCCTGTCAGCATTGGAGTTTGAAAACAGACATACTTTTAAGTGTATATAGAGTATTTACATTACCCGAGGAATTCTACCAGGGTCAATCACTCAACAATTGCATGAGCCACTATGCTTCTCTAGAAACTTTAGTATGAAATCAACCATCAGATAGATGCCTACTATCATCTTCAATGACTTCATAAATTGAATAAAAATCCACTTTTTAGCTTGAAACCAATACATAATGATACAGCTAGCAACCATCTTTGTTATATGTTACAGTAGGCCACAGTATGTAACAAAAAAGTGCTTACAAGGGGCAGGTCCGGGTAGTCTACCTAATGCTGCAAAGCATCATTTTGTAACATATCCTTGCATAGCAAAGCCCCACATAGCTATTTGACTATGTAGTACTGGCATTTTGCATGGCACTCTGGTAGAGAGAGGAGACATTGTCATTGGTCTCAGTAATTGCAAGCCCCATCAACCTTCGCCAGAACAAGCACCCCACCTTCCCCCTTTGGTCATTCTTCTCTAAAGATCATTTTTGTCTTGACAAATATTGTAGACCCTGATGAAATGTCACATTATGCGACATTTCATCTGGGTCATCACTGTTTGCAAAAGTTCGTATTAAGGAGTCATCATTATAAAGAGGGTTAATATTGTGAAATTAAATGAGCCAGATTATAAAATCTTTGGTACTTATTTAATGGGTGAACGGTGATGAGCCTGTGCAGTTTCATCAGAGCATTTACTGCTTGCATATACAGTTAAGACTTAGATGATGATTTAGGCAAACAATAATACTTCTAGTCTCACTAGATAGCTACATTACATTTTCTCACAAGTCTTTTGAATCTTAAAACAACTGAAAGATCTATGCATTTTTTGGTAGCATTCACACAATCGGGATGAAGCACACGAAAATTACTGTTTGCTAAACAGCCGTAGCCGTTAGATTTTATGCATTTGCGATATAGGAATTTTACAGTTCAGATATCTTTGAAGGTGTAAGATTATTAAGTGTGCAGACACAGCTATCTAGTGGGTTAGCTTTAAACAGTAACTGTTAGTTATTTTTACTTATTTATTTTCATGTCTTAATCATTAAAATTTGATGTCAATGCAAAAATGTATTAATCATTTACATCAATGCAAAAATGTATTAAAGGTTTGGTCTCGCCTAACCCAAACATTGTTGTGGGTACTAAAAAGAATCACCTCATTGAAATGGTACTTGTGAGCACCCAAACACATGATTAAATTTATGGATTAGAATATCATTACAGTTTTATTCTCCTTAAGTGACCTTCTCTGGACCCCAGGGGGGTACTCTGATATTTTCACACACATGTAGGCTCGGCCCATTTTTTTGGGTTCAAAATTCTGAATTTCAATATTTTTGGGGGTTTTCAGAAAAAATAATATTTTTTTGGGGTATGAAGATTTTGTGGATATTTTTTGGGGGTCATCACAAAATTGGGCTAGTTTGAGGGTCATTTCTATGCTATTTAGGGTCTTTTTTTAAGGTCAAAGTACAGAATTAGGATATATTTTTTGGGTTGCTAAAACTTCAAATATTTTTTTTGGGGTGCTTGAAATTCCTGGTATTTTTTTGGGGTGAAAGGTAGATGCTGGGTCCGAGCCTACGTATGCGGAACAAATTAGATTCCCCCCCCCCCTGGGCTCTGGACCTATGATGTATGTAAGTGTTCTTTAATTTATAATCATATTGCATCAAAGACTAAGATTGGGGTAGCATGTAAATAAATGAGCCTAAATGTGTGAAAACATGATGCTGTTGGATGCAAATAACAAAGGCGCAAAGCAGCCTTGCATCCACACAGTCTGATCAGTGCCTTCGTTATTCGCTCTCCGCAAAATTTGATAGCTAGACTAGTGACACACGAAATTTCATTATTTTAACTAAGCCCCTGGCCTCTAGCTGGGCACAGGCCATTGACATTATGTTACAGCTGTAAAAATGCCAATTTATTTGTCTAAGATATACTTCTAGTCAAGGAAGTCGAGTCGACTAGAACAGGAGATCAGGTAAATACGAGTAGTTTATGGGATATTCACAGTTTTATACAGTCAAATGCCTGTGACAGGGAGCGCAGTGGCTCAGTGGTAGAGTGCTTGACTCGAGACCGAGGGGCCGTGGGTTCGAGCCTCACCGGCGTCACTGCGTTTAGGTCCTTGAGCAAGACACATTTATCCTAGCTTAGTACTGGTTCAACCCAGGAAGACCAGTCCCTGTTTAACTGAAAGATTGTTGATGGGACGTAAAGAATCAAATCAAACAAACAAAAAAACAAAATGCCTTTGACCTGGGCATGTTGGTTAGGGCTTGACCTGATACAACACCACTGACTCTGTGTTGTGTCAGTTACCTATATTTAATAGTAGTCACATGATCAATGACTGCTTATCATGACGTCACGATAGTGTGACGTCATATCTTTGTTCTTGACTTGTTATTATTATCACGTTGGCTTTTATTATGGTGAAGTAGGTTAGTTGGATATATATGGATACTAGAGTGACGATGAGAGAATATGACATGTTGTAATTTTGTTTAACCTGTATTAAACAATTAACCTTTCGTTTTAAGTCATTGATCTCAGTGACGTAGATTTGACAAAATGATGTTTATGCAGTATATTGTACTAGGGGCGAATCGACTAAGGGGGCGAAACAACTAGGGGGTGAAACGTCTAGTGGGGACGAAATGACTAGTGGGGACGAAACGTCTTGGGGCGAAACGACAAGGGGAGGAAATGGTACACAATGATTAGAACTGCAAGTGATTGCATGAAAAAGAAACCGGGGTGGGCAGCCCTCACTATTCAACAACCGGACATAAAGCTTTAAACTGCACCTGGTATACCAGGAGCGCACCCTACACAGCCAAATATGAAATGAAAATCTAAAGATTCTCCACCCACTCACATCCCTCCCACCACTGCCAGAATGTGTGCTGGAAACCCCTAAAACATTGAACAGACTATGTATTGCACAGTAAAGAAAGACAACAAAATACAACAACTAATCATAATGCGCATCACTCAGAAACATTCATCTAAAATGCATGTTTTAATTACATTCTTGTTTACATCCGTTGTCGGCTTAATTCTGAACCGGATATGGGCTCGATTGATAGTTTTTCCGATAGGTCGTAAAACATAAATGGATCTACACAACAAAAAATAATTCAATATTTAGTAAATAATTAGTCTACTATTCGATCGCTTTTAATGCAGTTTGAAGATGTAATAATATCCCAACAATAATAACTTATAAGAAGAATCCAACCTCCCATTTTAAAATGGGACGTCCGAACTAGAAAGTTCAAGTTGGAAGGCTTCCGATTTTAAAATGGGGAATATTGTTAGTTGGGTCGTAACATCATTATCAAAGAATACATACTTAACTCGTATGTAAGTATATCGCATGACAGTCTTCGATTGAGTCTCTTCCTAGGACATTTATATTTTATATCCAACCAGCAGTTGAGCATCAGTGTGTTTGGTAGGCGTGATCGTGATACCGATTTTTTTCTTACTTTTGGTTTTAATTCTTTGAAGTTTCCCAAATCTAACAGTTGTCTAAGCAACATGGGTTTAAAGTAGAATGAATGCAAAAGAAACTGTAGTTTAAATCATTTAAATCTACCTAGAACAAAAATTAACACTAGTTTTTATCATATATCGGATTGGACATTTTTTCTGTCTTTATCGATCAGCTGTGTATTCTATTCATTGTTGAATACAATTTTGCTTGCCATAAACCAATAGCGCGTTTATATATATCGCCAGTGGTC
This sequence comes from Loripinus fragilis, assembly GCA_964019695.1. Lineage (NCBI taxonomy): Eukaryota > Metazoa > Mollusca > Bivalvia > Lucinida > Lucinidae > Loripinus > Loripinus fragilis. Next base: position 45,250,570 of record OZ026530.1, on the reverse strand, counting down.
TAGATAAGAATTTGGACAATGGGTATTTCACCCCCTACGTTTTAATATAATGAGTATTTTACTCCATATTTAAATTATCAAATTGCAGTAAATGCAAAGCCTTGAAAAAAGGCTCAATATTTGCTAAACATATTTTAAAGAAAAGTTGCTTGTATGAAATACATGTTGCGTGTTTATGAAAAAAATTCAATATTTATAAAATTTGTGTATTTTCTACTAAGAATAAAAGATTTCAGCACATAAATTGAATATCAGCACTGAACCCCCAAACTGCACAGGGTATTTGTACCCTTCAATTTTACTTTTCAATGTTGAATTCCAAAAAATCAATGCTGAATTTCCCTTTACCCGCTCTTATCTTGAGCCCTGTATCGTTTGCGCTAAAATACGCTAACCTGTAAGTTACTCAGTTATACTGTTCAGGAAGCCCCTGACAATTGACCAGACGCCAACTGCCAATCAAAAAATCGACCCACCAATGAAAGCCTAGGAATCGCACACACCTTCCGCTTAATTGTATCAATTTCTGATCTTTGCACGTTTACTTACTTTGTTTATGCACTATTATTATTAACAGCGTGAATCCACCAGCTTGTCTGCCAGTTTTTACCCTCTCTCTCTCATGCACCCGTGATATAATCTCAGAACCGGAAATTATGGACAGTCCAAAACGAAGCTTAAATAGGCTATACCCGTTGACTTACGTTTAATTTGTCCCCCAAAAATAACTAAAATTCCATGTTAAACGTTTGCTTTTCATGGTTGACACTGTTCTAACAGATCCGTTTCCATCAACCTGTTGAATAAATGGACCACAAGCCCCACAGACACGGGCCTTATCATCATTTTTTCAGAAATTAGTTTTAAGAATGTGTCATTGATGTAATAAAAGAGTACCATAAAAGATCAATAAGGATGCGGCAGTTTCGCCATTGGGATCATTTAACACATTTTAACATGTCTGACACTGCATTCGTTCTCTATCAGTTAAATTTTAATTCGTTGCGTGTTTTGGAAAAAACTATTGTTTTTTCTGTCTCACTGTCTGTTTATGTTTCTATCCATCGTTCTGTCTGAACATGCGCATGTCTGTTTCTTTCAGTCTGCCTGTCTGTAAATGCGCATGTATGAAGGTTTTATCAGTCTGTCCGCATATGCACACTCATGTTTCTATCAGTCTTTATGTCTCTCTGTACATGTGCATGTAAGCACAAACGCCTCAGTAAATGCTCATTTTGTCGTATCTAGAGGTCCATGTCTTCTTCTGAATCTTCCTCTTGGTCCTGCGAATCTGTGCAGGCTCACCACAGGCAATGCAACAAGCAAAAAAATCATGCTGTTCGAGAGGAAAGAGTTATTATACAATTTTTGACTATTGAGGCATTGGACATGATGTGATGCCGACCTGAAAGTCCCAATATTGACAGAGGCTAAGCCAAGGTAAATATGGGTGTTCTCAGGTTGGCATCACATCATGTACAATGCCAATATAATTTCTCTAAACAGAAAACAACAAAATCTTGGCCATGGACTATGCCTTGGACAGTCTTGATTTTCTTTTTTTACATGATGACTAACTATTTTTATCCAGTTGAAAGAGGAATATATGCATACTTTATTTTTAATTACAACTGCAGACATAGAAGTTCCAGACTAAAAGCCGCATAATGTGGCATTTCATCAGGGTCTACACTGTTTGCTGAGACAAATATGATCTTCACAGAAAAAAACTGCAATTTTATTTAGAAATCAAAACCTCTGACCCCTTGAATTATACAATGGACCATTTCAAGTTTATTGCATCAATCCAGAAGGAAGAATTCATAAGTTCATTTAAGAGTTCTGCTAATTACTATATTCAACAAAAAAGTCTGAATTACATGTATATGATGAAACATCAAATCTTGTGAATTTCCTGCTGCTGTCACTCACTAAATTGTATTTACAGCAAATCATTCAAGTTTCATGCTGAAAGCACACCTGTTATGGAAAGTTTCTATGAAGTCTACTTTTAGTAACCAATATCGAATGGGAAAAACCCATAGCCCATGAGACATGTATCAGTGAATTTCGACCTCAGACAGATCAAAGATCAGACGATTCCAATTTATAGCACGTGAAAGGGGAAACAGGTAAAACCCGTTATAAAGCAGTATCATAGGCGTTTCATAATACGTTATCATGATTATATAGGTAACTTTCACCATTTTACTCAACTTTCTCTGTAGCTCGGTAGGTAAGCAACAGCGCATTAATGTTAGTCTAATAAGTCATAAGTTTTTTTTTTATTAACGCGAGTTCAGGCCTTTTCTTACTTTTAATATAAGTGTGCGTGCGTTTGTGTTCATTTGGGCTTTTTCCTATTGTTTTTTTTTTCATCATGGTATATATTTTATTTCATAATCTATTAAATTTCAGATACAATTAATGTCACATACCCTCTGTCTCACTGGTTGTGTCAGTATCAGAGCTGCAGTCGGAGCCCGATGCAAGATCAATCACCACTGGCTTATGATCTTCCTCTGCTGCAATCTCCTTTAACTAGTATGCATACCCACCCTACTGACAAAGCATGCTCGACGCACTTCACCCAGTCACCAGGTGTGACCTCTTCGATCAGTTCCTTGATATAGCAGTAATAGGTTGAAGATTTATAGGTAGATTACTCGCATTGAAACAATCATAAAATAGGATATACAATCTGCTGCAGAGTAGTCAAAATCAAATCATGTTTTTAAGTTAGCAGGAATATAATATAGTAAAGTTCAGAACAGCGGGCTGCCAGTCCCGCCAAGCTTGCCAATTTTCTCCAATAAAATTACAATGTACTAAATTGTCATATCACTGGAACCCAAAGGTAGTAGATTTACCATTCCTACACCCCCCCCCTCAAACAAAAGATATGTTAATAAAAAAAATATCTTTGGGACTCGAACTCTCTGATTCGAACCCGGCAACCTTCCAGAGAATATTTGCAATTCAAGATGATGACCACTCGACTAAGCCTGTAGTTGTTGTATTGATCATGCTGTTACATATTTATTGGAAATGTTGCTGCACGAGCAGTAAGCGTTAGGCGAGAAATAAACGTTACAATCTTATGTACCTATCTCATGCTCCTAAATAGACTCGTCTGACCTTTGATCCGTCTGAGGTCCAAATTGACCTATAGTTGTATTGACTCCAGTGGGTGGGCATCAGGGCCAATCAGATGTTTATTTATAATTTATATAAAAATACATTTTAGCGCCCAGATCTGTCAGATGGTGTGCTAGCGTTTGTTGGTTATTGTAGAGCAGTGGGTATTATTGCGAGACTTCGCTCATGGGCCTTCACTACTGAGAAAGAAATGGGTATTATTGCGAGACTTCTCTCATGGGCCTTCACTACTGAGGAAGAAATGGGTATTATTGCGAGACTTCTCTCATGAGCCTTCACTACTGAGGAAGAAATGGGTATTATTGCGAGATTTCTCTCATGAGCCTTCACTACTGAAGAAGAAATTGATCATTATAATTTTATTTTTATAGCGCCAAGTTTCTGTCCACATAATCAGTACAAATATCATCTGCTGATAAAATTTGAAAACAGTTCAGGCCTGACAAAATGTTCTTGTAAGAATGTGTGCGTGTGCAGTCTCGGATGAGCCTTCGCTGCTCGAGAGGAAAGTGTTATATTTCTTCCTTTTTTCAGCAACCATCTATGCGTTTAGTGTTTGTTCCTTTTTGTCCACAATCAGCTGTCCGTTTTTGTTAGTAATAATTGTTTTTATCAGCAAGTGTTCTTGCGAGAAAACACACATGAACCTTCGCTGCTTGAGAGGAAATTTTATATATTTTTGGGCCGAGTTGTCCTACACCCATGATAAATTCATACACGATGCAACATAGTGAAATGTTGAACATGCAATTAAATAATGCAACATATATTTCAAAAATGATTCCATTTGTTAGTTTTTTTACAATAATATATGTAGTAGTTGAAAATATCACCACTGAAATAAGCCGTTCATAAAATATATTTAAAAAAACGACAATCAAACAACTACAGCTTTGTTAAATGTTACCAAACGCTTTTAAAGAAAAATAAAATGAAGTGTGTTTCTATACGATATACATCTCTAAATATAGATTCCTCCACTGCATACATCCGCCATGTTTGTTGTGATGTGAATGTGCTCTTTCCTTCCTTCTAAGCGGTGTTGAACACGTCTTGCTTCTTTGGTAGTCAGGTAGATAAGAGACAGGTTGTCAGCTATCAGTGTTGCACCACGGGGCTTCACGCACGGGTGGTTGTCATCGGCGACTGGTCACACGTACAGGTACTGTCCATATGTTGTTAGTATTAGTAATCCAGCCGCCTTGTCGACGTAACGATAGTCCACCTGTACAACACTCTCCCCCTTTCATAAAAAGCTCTTATGCTAATTATTATGATGACATTATATTTTTAAAAGTAAACTGTAATTGTTCGGAGTTGAGACATAGTTATTGACATTAATGGGAAACATTTTAAATTTTTTGAGCAGTAAAGTTATTTCTGAATCTATTGTACTAAGTATATGAAGGTTGTTTGAATTTTTTTATATGAGGAAAGACAGTGCTACTCGGCCCATAACAGTATTGAAAAGGCTATAACATGAATAAATCAAAATCTACCTGATTCTGATTGCAGAGACAAAATTATCTTATATATGCCTTCATTATTTCAGCAGATAAACTATATTTGACATATATTATATGAAATATGAACGTCTGCATGGCAGACAGGCTATACCTTAGCCACATCAAATGCAAATACACTAAATTATATAATAACGAATGCATAGAGTTTGTCTGGCCTAACATCATTTTTTCCATAAAACCAATATGGGTACTTCCACTATAGCCTGTAGACATAACCATATTCATATTTCAAAAGATGAACACTTGCAAACATATGATATGAATGGTGTAACAATGACGGTGCAAGACGCCAACACTGTAACATATCTGACAACAGTGAGAAATTAATGCTTGGTGCATACATACTGAACAGGAATAACCCCTACCACTGAGCTGAGATCTCATATGAATTTACAATTCAATATAGCCACTACATGTGGGTTTTACTATGATGTAAGCCAAACTAAACAGACAAGGAGAAAAATATACACATGAAATGACTATAATTCAGAATGAGGTCTGGAGGCTCTATACCTTTTCAGATAGGAGATCTAGCTGCAACTAAAAGAGAGAGCTATATGGCAACTAAAGGAAAATAAGGCAGGTTATAGAAATGGAATTATTTCCAAACTGAAAATGCAAATTCTAGATATCACTATAATGCGTATATTTTACAAATAAGCCATGTCAGATTTACTTTATGCGTATTTATTCTGACATAACAGTCAATTTACACGATGTTAACGTTATATACCCATTTCACAGTGATTCCTAAAATGTAAAATTAACTAAAGGTGAATGAAGCAGCTACAAAAAAAAAATATTACTAAATCTACAGGAATGGAATACATTTATAAAATTTCGATCAGGTGCACTTCAGATGCTGCAATGAAAATATATGGGGTAAATGCTAAGCAAACAAAGAGATATGATTAGAACACCCTTGTCCAGATACGGCAGTTTCAAAGAGCTAGCCATCCCTCTAGACAAGGTGTACGAATTCCAAAACTTTTTTCTCTCAAGCAGCATGAAATATATATTTTTGTAATTGAAACACAATATAATTGAATATAACCCGACATATTGGATATGTGAGTTTGTATGGAACAGAGTTTTCTCATCTCGTATACGCAAAACTAGAAATTTATCAAGCTACCTGAGACTTGGTGATCATATAGGGGTGGATCCCACACATGAGATCCTACCCCATACGCTCATTAAGGAGATATTTTCTGACTATAAAACAGTTAGCTTTAGCAAATGGGAACATTATTGGGTATAGATCTCGAGCTCTCCAGATCTGACAATGAAAATATTTAAATGAATTGAGAATTATAATGTGTGAAATCTATATTGGCTATTTAATGGAAGATTCGAGTCCTTATAATGGAAATTGTAATTTACAGCAAATAGGCTTTAAACCGGACCCATGGAGATCCTCTTTCCACACAGATATGTGCATGAAGTGGCATGATAAGTTACATGTAAAATGGACATTACGGCATGCCAGCTGTCAGGATTAAATTCTAAATCAGGAAGCAGAAACATAAGCAAAAGTGAGCTCTGGAAAGTTGAAGATTTGGTGTTAAATAAAAGTATTACTGCAACTCTAATTGTGGGCGCTAAATAAAACAAAAGTAAACGTGTTAAGTAAAGAAGTCACATAAAACAAATATACAAATATTACTGCATTGTGTATGCTTTACAATAATTCAGACAGAACAAGTAACTTGGGTCTTCATGTTAGATGTAGATTAAATATAGATCTGGTCAATCAATGTTGTTACTTGGTTTGTCATAGATCTAAACAATGTACTAAAACTTCGTCATCAGCTGTAAAAACTAATAACCAATAACCTCAATTTGACTATCTAAACAATTTCTAAATCAAGATTGTTATATTTCCAAGAGTTAAAGACAGATTCTGCCATGGCATCATACATAATGGTAAGTACGAAAGATTAAAACATACATGCAGAATACAAAAATCAATAAATCAAATACAAAATCATCAAATACAATTAAATAATAATCTTTCCTAACCAGCACAATCATATGATGCAGTTAAAATCGAACTCACACTTGTGCACTTTATGCACAAGCATGAAAATATCACTCTGGCATACCATATACCAGCATGAAGAATATCACTCTGGTATACTATACCAGCTTGACAACAATTACATACCAAATACATAGCAATACATACATGGCAGTACATACATGTCAAAATAATCAATTCGGGCAATGGCAGAAACCGTACTTTGACCTTAAGTATAATTTACAGATTAAACTGATGACATTATGAATTTTTTTGTTTTTTTTTCTAGACAATCAGATTTATAACTTTTTAATTCTTTTATTTTCCCTATTTTCCGTATTTTTGTTTCCAATTTTGTCCTTTCATATACATGGTGTTACTTTAGCATACACATTTTAGTAAGGTCTGGATAATCGAAAGATCAAGCAATAGTTGAGTAATATAACATAAGTATAGCAGCTATTTTTGAAAATACATTTTGATTATTTTGAACACTGCTATATCTCAGATCCAAGACATTTTATAAATCCAAATTAAGTTACAAAATTGATAATCAACTAGTTATCCAGGTCTCATTTAGTAATAATGTTTGATATATAAAATAGAGAGCTAGAAGTATGAGCATACACTCAGCTGAACAGTTACGGAGACTGGTTGGAAGGGGTGACAGAAAAGAGTACCCAATCAAAACAAACCTAGCGATAATGAAGCTCTGTGTTATGCAATCCAAATGTATACCTTCCAGGTGTCCAACTCTTATCTGGGCTCTCTGATTTATGGGGAGTTCTGACGTGACAGACCAGAAGTGGGTCAATGATGCATGTAAATGAATAAGTGTACCACATGAATATTGTACCCTGATGTGACAGGATCTAGCACTCATACTGTGTAAAATGGTATCTCCACATGGTGGATTTCAATGTTAAACCAAGAAGTAGTAAACCACAATTAACATATTCTGAATAGCCAACAGAAGCACCCAACCTGGGTACTGACAATCCACACAATTACTCAGTTTTTCCTGAGATGCCACAGTCAACAATCCATACAGCAATACAGACATCCCCAGCGATTCAACAATCCTTAGACTCAGTAAGAAGGCCATAAACCGTCCTCTGTGTAAATACACAGATGTATAGGTAAATCACTGGAAACAGCTGCATGAAGATGATCGTTATAATGACTTTGTGTTAATGACCTCCTATGATGTCAGAAGTGGCAATGCTCAAGCAACTACAAAGTCTAGCAAAGAACATCAACAGCACTCACATCAAATATGACTTAGGAGCTAGAAAAGCTTGATAACAGTATTGATGGCCATGCGGCTTCAAATTATTAGCAAAGGCAACATCAAAACTGATGTCAAAAGTTGGATGAATATAATAAGGTGACATATATCTGGTTCAGAGATTCATGTGAGCTACCTTAACACAATAATTATTTCCAGTATCGTTATTTTCGATCTATATCAAAATTAAGAACCAGATTATAACAATTTAGTGATAATTTTAGTGAGTTCATGTTTTCCTTTCAAAACTATATAAATGTATTTTGATAACATTGTTTTGTACACTACACCTTATTATACTCAAAGATGAAATGTCTGTTGTACAGAATCTACTGGATCTTAAAACTGGAGCTCATAATGTTTTAAAGATTCTGGTGATAATAAACAGACAATGAATTTTGACAAGTGACTGTACATAAGTCAAATATTTGAAAAGTATACCAAAATCTATCTAAATCAGTGCAGTCACCCTTAAAGGTTATATTTTTTATTTCCTTCCATTTCATATCATTTTTGTACCTAAAATTAAGAATTCTGATCTAGTTTAATTATATGAGAATAAAAGCAATATATTCAATGTCTCAAATTGGCAACTGTCATACAACTGAAATCAGATCTTATGACAAATCTCCAAAACGGACACAAAATATTGCAGTTAAATGAATGAAATAATGTTGAAACTAAAAATGGGGGCAAATTCAAAGGTGCTAAAAATTGGCAAGTGTCACACAACTCAGCGCATGGAGATATTATGACACCTTTCCAAAACAAACACTTTACTATTGCAAGTAAATGACTAAAATTTCAATGGAACAATTCCATGGCTGCCTAAAATTGGCAAGTGCCATACAATACACCGGAATGAAGTGATGAACTTTTATGGCACATCTCCAAAACAGACTCCAAAATATTGCATGAAAGTGAAAACATTGATGAAGCAATTTCATGGGGTTTCCAAAATTGGCAAGTGCCATACAAATCAGTAAAATGAACTATTATGGCACATCTACGAAATAGACACCATTACCATTGCAAAAATATGATAAAAGATGGGCAACTGAGAGGTAAGGCATCTCTCCCTCTCATACGAAAAAAAAACAATCCTAAATTTACAAAAAAAAATCATCGAGACTAAATTGTCATGTGAATTTTCGAAAACAAAAATGAGACCTAAATTTACTTTTTGGGCAGACAGTTTTCTGAAATAATCTGTGGAATTACTGTTCAATAGGGATTGAACAGATTGCGGGGATAAATATGTAGAACTAGCTCATTACAACTTTAACCGGAGATGAAATTTAAAAAAAAAATGAAAACAAAAGTTATGTTATTTTAGCGCACAAAGAACATATGTCCTTTGGCCAGTATGAAAATTAATCCATAAAAAGAAAAAAATGAAGAAATGTGGTGGTAAAACATAATTACCAGTATGAAAATCTGGCTGCTCTGGTATAGCACGTCAAAGTCCACTTCTACATTGTTGTACCAGTAAAACCGCACGTCTTTGTCTTTTGAAAACGGCATTGCGCTATGACCAATAGTAAAATAAGGGGGGAGGGGGTAGCGCATATTAACAAAAAGGGTTGTTTCAGGGGGGGGTGTCTTATTTGGCATACACAAAATTGCCAAAGCGTGTACTGTATTGTTAGCCGGTCAAATTGACCACTCAATACTTACATCTGAGGGCTACAGCTAGGTGCAATAGGTGCTAGGTGCAATAAAAGATTAGGGGCCAACGGCAGTTCGTTTAATCAATTTTGTCTGAGCCCTGGCTAGCATTTACATCTTTACAAGTTAAAGAAACAAGAGCTATCTGCTGCCATGGAAACCAGAGTTCTAATCCGATCTGGCCCAAAACCTTATGCAGCCAATCCCCCACCCCATTGATGCTCCAGATCAAATTTGATTACGACCAGCCAGCTTATCTCAGAGATATTCATGTTTGAAAATGTGGACGGACTGACGCATGGACGGACGGACGCCGGCTCGAGTCAATACTATAAGCTCACCCTGAGCCTTTGGCTCTGGTGAGCTAAAAATGTCCATTCTAAAAAAAGCCGATATGTGTTGGCATCAGGAAATGAGATGACTTAATGACGGTCCTGACGTAAAGCTTTAATCCGTTGCTTGATGCCTGATGCTTGTCGTTGGCTAGGCCCACCGTCGCTCAACCTGAGGTCTTCCTTCTTCAGCTCTGACTATCTAGGAGTCATGAGCCCTTTTCTTTGTATCATTATAATGTGTTAATTTGCTTTGGTTGTACATTGCATTATGTAGGAAGCCTCCATGCGAGCTGAACAGTTTTGTGTTTTAACAACAACAGAATCTAGGGCAAAGATTTAGCTCTAGTAAAGTGCATTTAAGCCCCCCGGTGGCTTAGGCTGCTGTCTGTTCTAAGGGGTTGGTTCTGTTGTTGTTGATCTATTGTTTAATGTACTTCCCATTGTTTGTGGGAGTTCTATGTTTGTCTTTGTTTTGTTGATATACATTACTTTCTGTCCAATCTAGTTTTGCAATCGTCTTGAAGAGGAAGAGAAATTTTGTTGCTATGTTATTATTGTTTAACAGATGTATTATTACCAATACTATAAATGTATGTGGCTCTTTCTCACGGTACCATTGGTTGGTCTGCAGTATGTGATTGGGATTATTTACTGATCATATAGTACTCACTAACTTTTTGCAATACTGGATCTATTTCAACGTGCGCAGACAAGCGTCCATTAAATTCAAGAACAATCCATCCTTGACACCTACTTACCCATCCCCAGGGTGGGGGGGGGGGGTGGTCTGTTGGCAAATATTTGCTAACATGCTGCTGCATTTGTGAATTTCTTTTATTTGATATTCAACATGACCATGTTCTGTTGAAGATGAATTTTGACCCCAACCCCAGGGTAAGGGGGTGGGGGTGGGGTAGGGGTCTGTGGGTAAAATATTTGCTTCCATGCTGCTGCATATTGACAACTCACTGAGTTATTGCGAAATTTAAATATTTGACCTTTTACCCCACCTTAGGAGTAAGGGATAGAGGGGGTAAATTTTTATCACTATCATGCTTATCTACAGGCACTGGGTAATTATCGCCTATAGTGAGAAATTATCAGATACATAGTTTTGGAGAAATGTGAGGTTTATTCCACAGAAAAGCCAATACAGCTTTTTCATTAGCCTAAAGCCTAAGTCAAAAAATTGTGAATGACCTCCAAATTCTAAATTATCCTGTATTTAATGATGCTTTACCCTGCTGTAAAATTTGAAAGAAATTGTGGCATACCTTCAAGAGTTATTAATGGAAACCACAAATTGACAATTTATCCAAGATCTAAGTCAAAAAAGTGTCATTACCCAGTCAACATTCTGCGGATTACCAACCTCTTCAAACTTGACGTGTATTTAATGATCATTGACCTTTCTGTAAAGATTAAATGAAATTAATGCATCCCTTCAAGAGTTATCGATTCGTAACCAAAAGTGTGACGCCAGGGACAACGACGACGACGACGCTGCCAGAGTTATGATCCCAATGTGTCATCCTTGCTTCGCAGCGACACAAAAAGCATAAATTTGAAATATTTAACTCAATTTTCACTATTATATGGTTTATTCATCTAGTACTTTCGATCCAAAAGTGTCTTTGAATCTTTACCACAGGCGGCATAGATAATTGCCTTCCATGTCCTCAAGTAGTGGAGGCAGTCATCAATTCAACTTATCAGGGTAAAATATTAACCATAAATGTTACGGTTTTATGGGTTTTTAACCAGTGAAGCAGCTAATGTGTCTTCCCCTGTATGAATAAGCACGTGTGTCTTCAATGTAGACGGTCTAGTAAAACCTTTACCACAAGTGTCACAACTATAAGGTTTTGCTCCTGTATAGATAACCGTATGTCGCTTCAATGTAGATGGCTGAGTAAAACATTTACCACAAATGTCACAACTATATGGCTTTTCTCCTGAATGAACCCGTTCATGGTCCTTCAAGTTAGATATCTGAGTAAAACATTTACCACAAATGTCACAGCTAAACGGCTTTTCTCCTGAGTGAATCCGTTCATGTGACTTCAAGTTAGATAACTGAGTAAAACATTTACCACAGATGTCACAACTATAGGGCTTTTCTCCTGAATGAATCTGTTCATGTGCCTTCAAGTTAAATAACTGAGTAAAACATTTACCACAAATGTCACAGCTATAAGGTTTATTTCCTGTATGGATAACAGTATGTCGCTTCAATGTAGATTGCTGAATAAAACATTTACCACAAATGTCACAACTAAATGGCTTTTCTCCTGAATGAATATGCTTGTGTTCCTTCAATGTAGATGGACGACTATAATATTTACCACAAATGTCACAGCTATATGGCTTTTCTCCTGAGTGAATCTGTTCATGTGCCTTCAAGGTAGATAACTGAGTAAAACATTTACCGCAAATGTCACAACTATATGGCTTTTCTCCTGAATGAACCCGTTCATGGTCCTTCAAGTTAGATATCTGAGTAAAACATTTACCACAAATGTCACAACTATATGGCTTTTCTCCTGAATGAACCCGTTCATGGTCCTTCAAGTTAGATATCTGAGTAAAACATTTACCACAAATGTCACAGCTATATGGCTTTTCTCCTGAGTGAATCTGTTCATGTGCCTTCAAGGTAGATAACTGAGTAAAACATTTACCGCAAATGTCACAACTATATGGCTTTTCTCCTGAATGAACCCGTTCATGGTCCTTCAAGTTAGATAAATGAGTAAAGCATTTACCACAAATGTCACAGCTATAAGGTTTATTTCCTGTATGGATAACAGTATGTCGCTTCAATGTAGATTGCTGAATAAAACATTTACCACAAATGTCACAACTAAATGGCTTTTCTCCTGAATGAATACGCTTGTGTTCCTTCAATGTAGATGGCTGAGAAAAATATTTACTACAAAAGTCACAAGTATATGGCTTTTCTCCTGAGTGAACCCGTTCGTGTGCCTTCAAGGTAGATAACTGGGCAAGTTTAAAAAAAATGTGACCGTTCAATTTTTTTTATCCCCATGCTCTTAATATGGAATATTTTTATTTAAATTTATTACTCAAAGGTGTGTTTTGATACCCATTTATTTGTTGCCAAATTTGAAATAAATCAAATGACAGATAAAAAAGATGTGACATTAAAACCACCCCAAAATGTCAGGAGTGTAACGCTTTTAGTGTGACATTTTTTCACCATGTGAATGTTCTAAGGAATATATTAGTAAAAGTAATGATATTACACCAGTTTAAGCTTTTGTATATCATAAATTGACATGTTGTAGATAAAATACATAAAGCAGGGCTCTTTATATAATCTACCTATTGATATAACATACCATTTTGGAGACATGCCCTTCAAAATTTACATAAGGTAAAAAAACAAAGCTTCTTCCTAAATAAACTGCTACAAGTTTACTATACATGCTACATATATGTAACTTGGTCACACCACAAACAGACATGTGCAACATCAACTGAAGCTCTGATTTTGATCCTAACTTCACTTCACATGGGTATGTGCTTCTTCAAATCTAACAACCCACTGATGTCAGGAGTGTAACACATTGTGTTTACCTTCTCACCATCTTTCTGTATGCTGCCCAATACCTATATTTTTCTGTTTTCCAAGAACACATCCCCACTCCAGATAATCAGCAAAATTTACTTGCTGCATCAGAGGATTGAATTTTTTCACAGAGCTTGGTTTATGATGTCAGGAGTGTAACACTTATAATTTTGTTGCATGTTCTTCAGTGTAGGTGATGAAATACATGATTTTAGCTCAAAGCAACCAAATATTATGATAATGCAGACATTGTCCTAGCAGTGGAAACTTGTTTCTTTCCTTCTATAACAAAAATGCCAGTTATTTTTTGTAAAAAAGTCAATTTTTAATATAATAGCCATTTTGTAGATATAAAAAATATGCATAAATAGAAAGATAGTGGTCATTGTTTTTTTCACCATGAGATAATTCCTTTGCCTTACAAATGAAACCATCAAATAATGATAAAACTTTTTAATAATGTATTTACATGTTGATAATGATAATGTATACAAATTGTTACACTCCTGACATTTTTATATGTGATAGAGATACATCTTTACTAACCCTTCTAATCTAAGAGGCCTTTCAATGAATGACCTCAGCATCAATTAGAAATAGGAAAGCCAGTTATAAAAATTTCTTGTATCAGGAAATCAATGAGAAAACTTAAGGGGGTAGGGGATTTTCTCGGCTCAAGACCAAAGAACCAAGAATCCGCTTCAGAAAGAGTTAAGAAATATATAGGGAAAAGGTAAAAACTAATCTAATTAAGATGACAAAATAGAAAATATCATCATATGAGACTGACTGTCATGTAAAGTGATCAGAAAGTTCATGGATCAAGATAAATACTTCTGTCTTTTCATGTCAGGAGTGTAACAACTTTCAATTTTGTTCATTTGATAGTTCGAAGTCTGTTTTTGTTTGTTAAAATCCTTTAGCAGTATTTTTTTAATTTAATATTTTAAACTAAAAGTGTACACAATGTTCTAAGTAGTAGGGAGGCTCTACATTGTGATGAATATTCTATCAAGACAAGCTTTTTAGTGCCGGTGATCTTGAGTATTTCAAGATAAACAGCAGTTAAGTTATCAACTTTCATCAAAAGCACTCTATAATGCTGTGAAAAATAGTATACCATCAAACTGTTTGTTACCAAAATGAGCCTGATATTTCAGAAATATATAGTACCTATGAAATATAGACTGTCTTTATCAACATACTTGTAACGGTCAGGGTTGTAACAATTCAGATAGTTTTATACTTGTGTTACTTCAGACTGCTTTTTTCTGAAGTTTATTGTTCTTTTGGTCTTTTAAAGCAGTTCATAAACAACATTTTACAGCATTTAAATCATGCTGTTGTCACCTTATTTTCTCATAATAGCTGAAGAATAATGGGTGAATTCTTTGTCTGGTAAATATTTTCTAACCCAACCGTTAAAAATGACTTTAGATGTGGTAACCACCACCTGTATGTCATTTGGTTGTCATATGAAACCCCCAAATCATATGAGATTATTTTAAGCAGTTGCTTGGTAACAGAAGAAATGATATTTTATCTTTGAAATAAATAAATAGCAATGAATGTCAGGAGTGTAACATTTTCTTTCACAACACAGTGTTTTTATAATGTCCAGCATTAGAATGCTAGACATCCAGACCCAAAAAGGCTAATGTTTTCTTCTTCTATTGATCCTAAGGTCTGCAAATCAATGAGTGTTCTTTTAATTTGGGCTTTAATATCAAAGATTTAATAACTTTAAGCTCTAGGTGCTGGAAATTCCTTGCCAAGTTTTATAAAAAGTATCATTAATTTCACAAACATGTTTAAAACACGGCAGTTTTGATGCCAAACATGGTTTATAATATCCATTTCATCATATTAGGTCAAGTTTTAGGACTTAATCATTTACTTTCTGCTTTTATGACCTTGAATAGAAAAGATAAATTTGGGTAAAAAATCTCTTAATAATCTTAATCAAGAGGTTGATAAAAGAAAACCATAAATACTATTTACAAAAAACTTATAATTTGTCAAAATTCAGGATATAAGGAAACTTATGGTACAAAAAAGAAAGCTCTGACATAATGTTTATTTTTAAACCCCAATGTCACACTTTGGTCACATTTTTTTTAAACTTGCCCAACTGAGTAAAACACTTACCACAAATGTCACAGCTATATGGCTTTTCTCCTGAGTGAATATGTTCATGTGTCTTCAAGGTAGATAACTGAGTAAAACATTTACCACAAATGTCACAGCTATATTGGTTTTCTCCTGTATGAATACGCTTATGAGTCTCCAAGTGAATCCGTTTATGTTTCTTCAAGTCTGATGACGTATTAGAACATTTACCACATATGTCACAGCTATATGGCCTTTCTCCTGTATGAACACGTGCATGCGCCTTCAAGTGAGATGATTTATTGCAACACTTTCCACACGTGTCACATTTGTATCGCCTATCTCCTGTATGAACAAGCGTATCCTCTTTCAAGCAAGAGTCATAGTTATATGTCTTCTCTTCTGTATGGCCAGGCGTATCCTCTTTAAAGCAAGAGGCATAGTTATATGTCTTCTCTCCTGTATGGACAGGCGTATCCTCTTTAAAGCAAGATTCATAGTTATATGCCTCCTCTTCTGTATGAACAAGCATATGTTTCTTTAAAAGAGCCAACAGAGTGAAACAGTCACCACAATGGCCACACGTATATGGCTTCTCCAATGTATGAGCAGATAAATAGCCAGACATATCAATTGGTTGAGTGATACATTTACTTCAAGATTAACAAGCATACAGCTTCAGGTTCTACCCTGGAGGAAACAAAATGTAGTACTTGTAGAATTAAATGATTAAGTACATCGTTTATTGCTGCATGAACCAGCCCAAGTGTCCTCAAGACAGATGCTCTTGATCAAGTTTTTATATTTAATTGAATAAAATCATGTCTGCTAAACCAAGCTGCATGAGTATAGCTTTAACAATCTCTTGATATGGCCAATCCCAAGGAGGTGTTCAAATCTTTAGTCTATACGAATGGCAACACTATCAAATTCTAGCAGCGTATTGGCAAAGCTGTGCCTAAATGTTCTTCATAAATCTGAAAAAGGTAAAAGTTACAAGTTAAACATGTGCAATGTGCATAATGGACATGTTAATACAAATACATAACATACAGTTTGCAATAGAATTGTTTCATTTCGGTCTGTTAACTCAGTCATATTCATTCTGCTTGGGGTTTGAAAGCCTGCAATCATAGCTAATGCTAAATAAGTCAGCTAGTCAGCAAGTCACCCTTAAAGTCTCAGTGATATCATTGAACTGCTAATTGTATGGATATTGAAAATGGTTCAAGTCATGACGTTAAACATTATGCTAGCAACAGA
This sequence comes from Loripinus fragilis, assembly GCA_964019695.1. Taxonomy (NCBI): domain Eukaryota; kingdom Metazoa; phylum Mollusca; class Bivalvia; order Lucinida; family Lucinidae; genus Loripinus; species Loripinus fragilis. Next base: position 45,233,610 of record OZ026530.1, on the reverse strand, counting down.
GATCCAGATTAGTCTGTGCCTACATCAGGCTGAATGTAGCTAGTTTGTCATATTATGTGTTGCCCTATTCTCAATGATGTTTAACAGTGTATGGCTGTAGATCTCTTCCCCAATATTCTGGCCAATTTCGTGCATTGAAATAGTATGTTCCCAGACTGGCTCCTGTCCTTATAACAATTGTTCATAAATGTGCAAAACAGAGCCAACAGAGTAAGACTAGCTACAAGTATATGATATGGCACATTGGTGAAAAAATGTTTTGAGGACTGGGCAGTCTTGTATGTTCCCACAAAACAAACTACAACTGACATGTCAATTCGTACTAGTCATTTGATGCACCTTGAACTGTTGTTTAATCAAGAGAAAAGGAGGGCTGCCGCATCAAAAGAGCTATGTGCATTAAGGAGCCCTTTTTTGCCCCCCCCCCCCATTTGAGGCTAAAATATAAAAATATCAATACATATAATGTAGTATCTGGAAATCATAGTGTACAAAATTACCCCTGTGTGAGGGGGTCTATAGTTAGCGCAAGGCACAGAGATATACACTTGACATTTATGTGTGATATTGGGCTACCATGTAACATCTAATAACTCGTAGAAGTATATAAGATATAAACGTAATGCTTGCAGTTTTGAAAAGATAAATAAAAATTCGTTAATACCAAATTAATGAACATAAAATGGTTTTGTAGTGGTAGGCGAGTATTCTATTCTATTACAACAGGAAGGACCACAGAGATAGCCGAAATATCACAAAGACAGCCCCTGGATGACTGGAAGATAGGATCCAAGGTTCTGACCAATGGGGAAGCTGAGGCGGGAAAAGCTGATGCGTGTGGAGGCATCAATAGCAGGTTGCAGGGATTCTGGCCTGAGACGTCCAATGGAACAGACGAATCTACCGAGCTCTGAGGTGCTGTCCAAAGACTTAAGAAGAGATCACCCCAGAGCCATCAAGAGTGTATTTAGCAGGTAATATTACACCTCACTGGTGTCAGAAGTGGGATACTAAGGAGCGATCTGGGACATGATGACCCGGCACAAATCCAACATGGCTACCGCTAGAAACTGACGTAGTTTTTAAATCTAGATTCTTCGTGAGTTCTGTACCAGAACTCACTAAGGATCTAGATTTAAAAGTTGATTTCAGTTCAGAATTTAAAAGATATCTTTGTCTAGAGAGAGAACTGTCTCTAAATTGACTGTCAGTGACACTGTTAAAGCCAGAATCCTAGAGTTTGGGTCTTGCACCTGCATCAGACATACCACTTAATCCATCTCTAAGCAAAGATGTTTGCATAGTCTGTGTATTGTTAGAGCCACCATTGAATGCTTGACCATCTGGAGGCGGAGTTTCTCTCTCACCAACCCTCCCCCTTTCAACATTACTCTCACTATCTATGTCTTTATGAACATTCATTTCTGCAAACTTCTCTCTGAGATCAAAGCTTATATCTTGTTTTTTATCATTCATTTTGGCAGTAGAAAATCGGAAACTAAATTCTTGTAGCTTCGCTAAGACATCAGAGGTCTCTGGACAGATACTTGCTCTAGGTGGGGATGTCCACAGGCTTCCAGCTATGGCAGGCTTACTCTGTGTCTCCACTTTAACAATATGTGGCACCTCCTGGACTATTGCAGTCTTTTCTACAATATTTTCAATGTTTTTACAGCTTTCTCTAACACTATCAGCCTCGGAATTTTCATTCAAAACTTAATCACCATTAGTAATATTTTTTAATATTTGTTTCAAATCTACTTTCTACATCGGTCACACGTGGAAAACTCTACTTAATTTTGATCCTTTCCTTACAGAAAGACTAGAGGCCTTTGAGGAGGACACCGGCTGATTAGATTTCAAACGCGGCGACTGTGAAAACTGGTGAGGATTTGATTTGGAGGTGCTGTTGATCGGTGCTTTGAGTCTCGTAACTTGCTGAGGCCCTCAGCTATCTAAGTTGGGTCTCTGTTGGTTTTGAAAAACATACTGACATCATCCATGGTTAGGGCACTAGAATCTTGCTGTATTGTTTTATCAATGGCAGATATTCCTAATGCCGCCAGATCTATAGCGCTGACAGAGAGAGTTGATTCCTGACCTGTCTTGCTGGCAGAGAGGGCCTCAAGTGTCAATGTATCATCAGCATTATCTTGACCGGACTTCACCTCAGACTCACCATTGCTGTTTTCACCAACACCTGATGTCCTGGATTCTTCTATATCTATGACTTGGGGACAGCAACTGAAGAGTATCAAACTGTTCCTCTATAGGTTTAGGATTGGTTAATTTCTTCGCATTGATGTTTACATAGATGGTTGGTGACTTCAGAGTAGGGGTGACTATTGCAGCCAAAAAATGACTATTGCGATAGTATTGACATTGCAGGAAGTACCATTGCGATACTATTACTATTGTGGACTACCATTGCAATACTATTGTGATACTATTGTCAGAAACATTTATGCTTGTTTGAAGGAGAAAATTAAGTATGGTAGCACTTTTTTGTATAGAAACAGGAGAAAATTTCAGAATATTGTAAAAGTCTACTAATTTTGCTGTAATGCATGGGAGGCAACAACATATACATCCTCTTGCCATTTAACTTTCTTTTTAGGCCTAATCAAGCAATTTTAAAGTGAAAATCCCTATGTCTAAAAACTATTGAATCTATTGTGATAGTGAAAAAACTATTGCCGATACTATTGCATTGCCACTTTCCTATCGATGCAGTAACATTGCCTAGGTTACCATTGCGATGTATCGATAGTCCGATGTATTGTTACATCCCTACTTCAGAGGTGATTGCCCCAGAGCTGTAAGAAAACTCCATGAAGGAAGACTTTTTCAAAATTTTATAGACGATACTATGATTTGATTTCTAAATTCCAAGTTGGACTTAAATCTCTCTTGCGCCAAGGACTTTCGGAACCTGATTTCTATGGTGACTTGGTGTATAAGTTGAAGAAGATTGTTGGCTCTAATAATTTTTGTAGCGCAGTTCATTAAAATAATTTCCCATTATAAAAAGATTGGCTATAACATTAATGTATTGTAACAGACTGCATGCTTGGTAGTCAAACCCAATCACGGTTGGCAACTTTGCTTTCCTCTTTAATTGCACGCCGGTGGGTCGGACTTCAGACTCTACGATGGTTCCGACTTAAAGACTTATCTATTGATGAGATGGTAGGGGCCTGATGCTTTGGCTGTTTGTCGGGCCCACCGGGGTTTACCTGTTGGATTTCTTTTGCTCCGGTATTCAGTTTAATTTACTGTTGAGTCCTTATCCTTGCTTTATCTCCTTGTTATATCTTGATTTATATGTTTTAGGAGATGATGCATTGATAAGTTAGGGGTCTTTCATGCAAACCAAATATCTATGTGTCTTGATCCACATCTGAATTAAGGGTGAGGTTGGCGCCGTTAAACCGGTTTAAGCCCTCCAGTAAAATATTTTACTGACCCTTCCAAGGCGGTACTTCTTTTGTGGATCTTTTATGTTTTTGTTATGTCTTGTGTTTGCTATGTTTTGTGCACGTCTGTTTATATGTGCTTTGTGGTCACCTGCTGGGAAAGGGCTGACCTCTTGGCTCTCGTTTGTGGTGTCTTCTGTGAGTTTGTCACTTTCCCATTGGTATCCTGGGTCAGGTGTGGTACTTGATTGTATCGATTCCTGATCTTTGCACCATTACTTACTTTTCTCATCGAGACCCATGCACCCCATTTTCATTATAGAGGGAGTCGCCATAGTACTCCCGCAGTAATTGGTATGACAGCTGCTGAACTTGGTAGGATCCGTGGTGTGGATTGGAAGGCCATTCTGGACATTACAAGAGCCAACGCCAAAAGATTGAATGGTGAGCGACGCGGACCGGATGTGGATTAGATGCTTTACAGTGGCACGAGGGTATTTGGGTGCTAGGCGCTCTGACCCGATCCAGTGTTTTTAGGTGTGTCTCGCTAGTTTCGCTTGGCATTGAGCTGAGGATTATTTTTTTTTGTTTTTATGTCACTGGTTTTATCATCTAATCCTAATGTTGGAATCTGTATATTCTTTTTTCCCCGTCTACTCCAGGTCTTGGTCAGCTTGGGGTAGGGCTGTCGTATAGTGGGAGAGTGGGAGAGTAGCGCTGCAAACCCAAATGGAGAAGATTTCTTCATCTTATCTGTTCCAGGACTTGGGTAGCCTGGAACAGGTCAGTCTATCTACTCCAGGTCTTGGTCAGCCTTGGGTAGAGTGTTCATCCAGAACTTCAAGAGTTCTCAGTCTGTCTACTTCAGGTCTTGGTCAGCCTGAAGTAGTGCAGAAGATCCCCATGAGAAAGCAGATTCTCATTTCCTAGTCGGCTCCAGGTCTCGGTCAGCCTGGGGTAGAGTGTTCATCCAGAATTTCAAGAGTTCTGAGTCTGTCTACTTCAGGTCTCGGTCAGCCTGAAATAGGGCAGATCTCCATTAGAAAGCAGATTCTCACTTTCTAGTCGGCTCCAGGTCTAGGACAGGCTGAAGCAGTGTGCACATCTCCAACCGAGCCAAACGAAGATCCATTATTCATGTCTCCTACTTTTCCTTCATCGTTGTCTTCCTTGGTGTTGCTATGTGGTTCCGGACCCCTTTGACATGAGAGATGTGGTTAATAGGAATACGCCTCACAGTGGGGCTATGGTTATATGTCAAACGAATACTCGCATCAGTTGTCTGTTAATTAGACCCCTGGAACAGACGAATCTATGGAGCTCTGAGGTGCTGTCCAAAGTCTAATGAAGAGAGGTGCTGTCCAAAGTCTAAAGAAGAGATCACCCCAGAGCCATCAAGAGTGTATTTAGCAGATAATATTACACTTCAGTCCACTGACAAAATATATTAGATCTAGATGCATTTATCATTTAAAAGGGTGTTCAATGAAAAATGTTACATACACTACATCGGAGCTGACTATATGTCAATATCTAGGGCCCAGTAATCTGGTAATACTAATAGCTTACTTAGAAGATATAACCAATTTGGAAATCTTACCAGATATTTTGCACTTTTCTGAAGTCTTAAAAAATGTGAATTATCAAATATTTTATAGAGTAACGTATGTAACAGACTGTTACAGCTTAACGTTGCCATTGTCAGAGGGCTAACATGTTTCAAAATCCTTGCAAGACATTGGGCTTCAAGAAAATCGCCTCTGGTTGGAGGGAAACAATATCTAGCCAGTGGCCTACATTTTGCGGTACTTGATTAATTTCAACGAGCGAAGACAAGCGTCCATTCCAATCAAGATCAGCATAGTGTTACTACTTTCACCGATCACATTGAACAAAAGAAAGGTAAACAATATAAAATAGCCTACTTACAAAGCGAGTCAATTTTGTCAAGGTGAAAAGCAAATGACGTATACTAACTCTTGCTATTTGAATACATGTATAGCTGCAACTGCAGTTAAGTACTTTCAATGGAACATTATATAGTAAATATGGTTCCGCTCATTATATTAGTGTAAGGGAGGGGGGCAAAGATGCTCATCCATTATCCAAATTTTGGATGCCCTCCCTCCTAACAAAATTTAAATACAATGACCTCCCCCTTGGAAACCTCAAGAAATATATAACCCCCCCCCCCCCTCCCCCCCCCCACATTTTGAACATAGTGTCAAAATGCAACATTTTATCTTCATAAAGTCGTATGTCATAAGTATTGCACTGTGGTACTTTCATTAATTTATTGACCTGTGTATCTCAGAGTTTCAATTCTAAATATTTACAAGTTGTGACCACCATTGGAACATTAGGAGTATTTTATATATGAAACTATTTTGTTTGTGTTGGTTCTTTACGCTCTAGTCAACATTCTTTAAGTTATGGCGAAATATGCCTTCCTGAGTACTAACCTGCCGATAAACAGGCTTACAAAAATTACGGAAAGAGAAAAGATCAAAGTTTTCAAAATAAAACTAGTGATTCTGAATATAAAACAGTAGTGAAAGAAGGGCTTCTTCTTTTGTACAGAATTCATAAAAAGGTCATTAAGAAGGCTTTCAAGTGCTGTTCAACACAAAGAAAACACTAATAGAAATTTTGAAGAAGTATTGAAAAAGCAGGGATTATCTTTGTAAAAAAGTAGCAATGGTAGGGTTTTTCCAAGTATAAAATCATATACAATAAGTTGGAAAACATGAAATAAAATAGTTCATACTCAATATTTAAAGCTGCATAGTCTGTAACTTTTGATTTTCTAATTTTAAAAATAATGTTTTTATTTTTCAAGAACACAGTATAAATACTCAAATTCAGGTAAACATTTTACCATTTTCGTAAATCTTAACAAGTTATCACTATCAAAACAACTGCATTTATGTTAAAATTCAACGGTCTAGAATTATTGGAGGGACGCAAATAATTACCAACAAGAGAAAAATACACCTATTTGCTAAGATAATTCACTTTTCCATGCAGTTTTAAGCTGTACTGAACATTTTTATTGTGAAAACATAGCTGAATTCTACTTTTACAAATGCTTTAAAAAGAAAATAAAATTTTCGAAAAATGTTCATAGTTACAGAGTATGCAGCTTTAAGCAGGATAACAATTGTGATAATAATACTAGCAAAACAGAGTGATTTGTGGGTTTAAAATTGGAACTGATTTAGTTTTTTTAGCTGTCTGCTCCCTGAAAAAATAATAGTTAATTTCTAAAATTTGAGCAAGCGAAAAAAAATCCTGTATTTTATCGCGTAAATGACAGTTAAATTTAGAGTGAAAAAGTATGGCATTTTCAAGAAAAAGTAGGGGCCTATCTGAAAACTTCTTTAATCAATCATTTTTTATTAAAATGTTGTAACTATAGAAACACTGAAACAGAATACCTTTTTTACGTGCAAAAATAAAAACTGAGACATTTAGTGGCCTGCCTAATTAAATATACATAGGAGTTTAATTCATGAGCAAGAGGATCCTGGGTCGCTCACCTGAGTCCTAGCACATAAATAGATGGTGTATTGACCTGTAGCTAAGGAGATAGGATTTAAAAACATGTCTATTTTTAGCTCTGTAAGGCATGTTGTTCAGCAAAGGAGACCATCTGATCAGTTCTAGTAGAGGGCAACATGTGAGCCATTTCTGTGAAATTATTGTGATTTTAGACCCGTGGTTCAGGAAAAAAATGGTATTTAAAGATATATCTTATCTAAAAGGCAAATACAAACCCTGCTTCACACCAATCGTATGATCCTTTGGTCGTGCGATTTAAAGCATGCAGCAGATTGCTGAAAAATTGCATACCTCAGGTTAAATTCACTGAATGCAAGGTTGCTTTACGATGTTTGCATCGTTATCTTGCGTGCACACGCAGGGCTGCCGTCAGATGTGCTTTCAAAGTTGCAAGATTTCGCAAGTTCGGCGCCGATACAGTCTTGTGAACTTAATGAGCTGCCATACAGTTTGTGGCATTCTTCCCGCAGCCATGCAATAACACACAAGTTCATTGCACGGTATAAGCGCGGCAGTCTTGCATCATTTGCGGGCTAACCGTGCCAATGCGAGCAATTTCGTTAGTCATACGAACGCCTTGCGTAACTTACAGCAGCCTTGTTTTTCTTGCAGCAGTTGTGTGTCCTTATAGGATCGCAAGAGAATCGCAAGAAAAATGAACATGTTGAAAATAAAGCTTTTGTCGTTGCCGCAACCGTGCCACCCTATATTTGCAAGGCAGTCTTGCGGTATTGCACACAACACCGTAGGGCTGCCACAAGGCACCCGGATATTTTTCGTCATAGACAGGAGTACAGCTGCTGTACGGTTGATGTGAAAAAGGTTTAACCGAGGCATTAAGTCAGTTTGTAATTTAAGGCGACCATAACTTTATGGAGACATTGAAAATCCTTTATTTTACATTTATTTAATTCTCGCACTAATGCGCTTCCAAACCACATGGCTGTAAGAAGATCGTAGAAACTGCAGTTATTTTTGGGGTTGTGGTTTGAACAATGGATCTAAATTTTAGTTGAATCCTTTCACTCTTTTCAAAGATATTGAATGTTAAAACAGGCGCAATACACCAGCTATAATAATATGTTTTTAATGGTAACTCATGCAAGTTTTGAAATAGGGGCATAAATTTAATGGTATTGCTAATCTGAACATTTCTGGTTCACAGACATATAATAAATTGAATCAGATACATACAACTTCTGCAGTGTCAAAAAAGTAAGTTTTCAGGTGACTAAACGTGGGATTTCTGCCTTTCTCCGGGGCCAATAAAAACATTCCAAATTAAAAAAAAAACATTTTCCACCATTTAATGTCTGTTATCCGAATTAGGAAAACTAAAAAAAAAACATTGAATGCGTTTGAGAGCTCAGACTTCTGAGGGGGGAAATCCATTTTAAGCGATCGTTTATGATCAAAGTCAATAGAGTGTGACTTCCAAGAAATACCATCAAATTCCATTAGATGTCACATTGCTAGTGGGGAACTTTACTGGATTAAATATATGAAGAGTTTTACAGGGGGGACACGTGATTTATGACAATTATTGTACGTCATGTTGTCAACATTGTGGACGCGACTATATTGCTGCTATTATCATTATCAAAGAATACATACTTAACTCGTATGTAAGTATATCGCATGACAGTCTTCTATTTTGAGTCTCTTCCTAGGACATTTATAATTTATTCAACCAGCAGTTGCACATCAGTGTGTTTGGTAGACGTGATAGTGATACCGATTTTTTTCTTACTTTGGGTTTTAATTCTTTGAAATTTCCCAAATCTAACATTTGTCTAAGCAACATGGACTAAAAGTAGAATGAATGGCAAGGAAAATGTAGTTTAAATCATTAAACTCTACCAAAAACAAAAATTAACACTAGTTTTTATTATATATCAGATTGAACATTTTTTTCTGTCTTTATCGATCAGCTGTGTATTCTATTCATTGTTGAATACAATTTTACTTGCTATAAACCAATAGCGCGTTTTTAAATATCGCCAGTGGTCTAGATAAGGATTTGGACAATTGGTATTTCACCCTCTACGTTTTAATATAATGAGTACTTTACTCCATATTTAAAATATCAAATTGCAGTAAATGCAAAAATAGTTAGTGAGTATGATCAGGAAATACCACAATCACAAACTGCAGACAACCACATGGCACCGTGAGGAAGACCCGCTCAACCATCACGAGACACCAGGAAGACAAATCAAGCAAAGCAACCAGCTCTCTCAATCATGTAAAAGGACTCAATATTTGCTTAACATATTTTAAAGACACGTTGCTTGTATCAAATGCATGTTGCTTTTTTAGGAAAATTTCAAAGATTTATAAAGTTCGTGTATATTTTACTGAGAATAAAAGATTTCGTCACATAAATTGAATATCAGCACTGAAACCCCAAACTGCTAATGGTATTTTACCCTTCAATTTTACTTTTCAATGCTGAATTCCAAAAAATCAATGCTGAAATACCCTTTACCCCCTCTTATCTGGAGTCCTGTATCGCTTGCGCTAAAGTACGCTAACCTGTAAGTTACTCAGTATATACTGTTGAGGAAGCCCCTGACAACTGACCAGACGCCAACTGCCAATCAAAAAAATCGATCAGCCAATGAAAGCCCAGGAAACGCACACACCTTCCGCTTAATTGTATCAATTCCTGTTCTTTGCACCCTTACTTACTTTGTTTATGCACTATTATTATTAACAGCGTGAATCCACCAGCTTGTCTGCCAGTTTTTACCCTCTCTCTCTCATGCACCCGTTATATCATCTCAGAACCGGAAATTATTGACAGTCCAAAATGAAGCTTAAATAGGCTATATCAGTTGACTTACGAAATAACTTAAATTTCATGTTAAATGTTTGCTTTTCACGGTTGACACTGTTCTAACAGATCCGTTTCCATCAACCTCTGTTGAACAAGTTGGCTGCTTTTAAAAAGCCGCCAATAGTTTAGGTTTGGCAAATAGGTTGTTTTTATGACAGCATTCCTTTACTTTTATTATTATTATAATAGGTCTTGTTTAACAAATCTTAGAGTCAGCAGAATCTCGGACCCAATTATACTGGGTCTGAGGCAGAAAAGGTGTTTGAAAAGATTATTTGTACAGATTGTATTATCGAGCATGAGCTCTTGCGAATGAACCTTCGCTACTACATGTAGAAAATGTCTGACCAAAATCTAGACCTTTAAGCCGCTGGGTAGGTTTTATAGGGTTTTACCAAACAATAAAGTACCAAAATTTTGTGTGCTCCCTAAAATATTGATGTTTTTGCTTTCAATAAACCACACATCAATTTTCCATGTTTTGATTTTACCCATTGAATTTTCTCGGACGGTACAGAGGTCCAGATAAGCTTTCAGTTCAATTGGGTATTTACCCCACACGATTTTTATGAGTTGCTTTTTTCCAAAAACAATTGCTTAAAATATTTTTTTACCCCACATAGATTTTTGAAATTGCTTATTTATTAGTTATAATTAAAGTATTTTTGAAATTGCTTATTTATAAGTTATAATTAAAGTACCTAATAATCTTAGTTAATAATTTAAATAATAATCTTAGTTTTCGTAATGGAAGAAACATACAGATTGAGTGACTTTAAGTACTTTGTGCAAATACTTTAGCCAGTAACTGACAAATGACTTGCTTAATGTATCAAACTTCAAAGGAGACTTAGTAACATCACAACAAAAGAAAGGCTTGAACTGGCTACCACACTAAGTGTGCTAACATGGGATATATTCATATTTAGATCAGTTTGTTTTCTTTTGCTTTTCCAAAATTTAATTGCTTTTCGCTACCCCTTCATTTATAAAACCATTCCTTTTTCCAAATTTAATTTCTTTTTGTTACCCCTTCATTTGAAAACAATTGCTTTTTTTCACAAATTTAATTGCTTAAATACCCCCCAAAAGCGGCTTATCTGTTCCTCTGCGGTACATTTTGAGGTACAACATTAACATGCATTTAAAAGTAAAAAATAATCCAAATTTACATTTATTACCTAATGTATAAACATTGATGTGACATGGCTTTGAATTTTACCTATAGCGTTTCTTTTGTCAGTCAGTATATATTGATGACACTGATGATGAACAGACGCATAAAGGAAGTCCTAACCTAGGTTAGCTAAAAGAGGATTATCTTTTGTTTTAAAATAACTTCAGAGAAATCTATTAGGATCCTCAAAATGCCTGTTACCAAAATTATACAAACTGTTCCATTCCACTGAACAAATTAGTCATTATAATTGTATCTGTTAGCACACTCAAAAGGTTGCAATCATTTAGTAAGAGTGCTTGAATGGAAAATTGGGATTTTTCTGTCTTGACTGGGGCCAGTCTAATACCTCCAACTAAAAATAAAAGATACTCTTATTTTTTCTTGTGTATCAATTTGTTTTCAGGACTGATGCCAGTCTAGACTTAAAGTACCATCCAATACCATAAGTATGTCGAACAGTTTGGATTTGGATGACAACCAACATTTTGCTAGTCTGATTAGGGTCTGAAAGGTTAACAGTAGGACTAGCATGCAAAGCGTCCATACATTTCATCTGGTACATGACCTTAGAGATGTCAGACTTTATGCATTTATGCACTCGCAAATCATCTCTGGATAAGGCACCACATAAAGAATCTACTTGACTATTTGCCTCTTCAAAATCCATGCATCGTGTAACTTGTATAATTTCATGTTATCTGTGCTTTAATAAGCTCCCTTTTTACTTTAGATTTCTGACTGACCAACTGTCTTATTATTCTCTTCAGCAGAATAGTGGCTAAATGTCATACCAGGTCGGCCTTGGTCAATCTTTGAAGAACATGATGCAATCAGAATTTCAAGATAGACTGGGAAACCAGAAAATGACAAATCTATATTTACAAATGACATCAGTTTAATCTTAGACAGAGGTCCCACGATTGGTTACATTTGGTCACATGCTCCTCCATGGTACAGCTCTAATTCTCACCTTATATATTGTGTTTAGGTGCTCATGCACCTAAACAATAAATGGACTACAAGCCCCACAGACACGGGCCTTACCATCATGTTTTCAGAAATGAGTCTTAAGAATGTGTCACTGATGTAATAAAAGAGTGCCATAAAAGATCAATAAGGATCAGCAGGATCACGCGGCAGTTTCGCCATTGGGATCATTTAACACATTTTAACATGTCTGACACTCCATTCATTCTCTATCAGTTAAATTTTAATTTGTTGCGTGTTTTGGAAAAACTATTGTTTTTCTGTCTCACTGTCTGTTTATGTTTCTATCTGTCTGTCTGTCTGAACATGCCCATATCTATTTCTTTCAGTCTGCTTATCTGTAAATGCACATGTATGTAGATTTTATCAGTCTGTCCGCATATGCACACTCATGTTTCTACCAGTCTTTCTGCCTCTCTGTACATGCGCATGTAAGCACAAAAGCCTCAGTAAACGGTCATTTTGACGTATCTTTTGGTCCATATTTTCTTCTGAATCTTCCTCATGTTCCCGCGAATCTGTGCAGGTTCACCTGAGGCAATGCAACAAGCAGAAAAATCACACTGTTCGAGAGGAAAGAGTTATTATACAATTATTGACTATTGAGCCATTGGGCATGATGTGATGCCCACCTGAGAGTACTAATATTGACAGAGGCCGAGCCAAGGTCAATATGGGTCTTTTCAGGTTGACATCACATCATGTACAATGCCTATATAATTTCTCTAAACAAACAACAGCAAAATCTTGGCCATGGACTATGCCTTGACCAGTCTTGATTTTCTTTTTTTTACATGATGACTAACTAATTACATCCAGTTGAAAGAGGAATATATGCATACTTTATTTGTAATTACAACTGAAGACAGAGAAGATCCAGATTAAAAGCCGCATAATGTGGCATTTCATCAGGGTCTACTCTGTTTGCTAAGACAAATATGATCTTCAGAGAAAAAAATGCAATTTTATTTAGAAATTAAAACCTGTGACCCCTTGAATTATACAATGGACCATTCCAAGTTTATTGCATCAATCCAGAAGGAAGAATTCATAAGTTCATTTAAGAGTTCTGCTAATTACTATACTCCTCAAAATAATTAAAGGACCAAGATTTTAGAACGCGAGTATAATAAGCTCAAACATTTTAATTCTGTAAAACTTGGCCCAAATCTTTCTCTTCTTTATTCCCATAAATCAAGAATCATTATTAATGGTTCCCATGCCTAATTCTGCCATAACTGTGTCTCAAATGCACATACCCTCAAAAACACACTTTCAAAAGGCAGTGGGTGGGGTAAAGAAATTCTTCTGTGGTCATTCGAGATGAATGAAAGTGACACCAAATTAAACTTTGCTTTAAACAGTTTAGCTTACATGCAAAAATAATCTTCAAACAGTTTCAATATACTGGGGAGCAAGCATTTTCATCTCTGACAATGGAGTTTTGACATTGTTTTGTTTTCTGAAATCATTGTTTGTACTTGGCCATCAAGAATCAGGTTTTCAATCGTCATTCTATGCCGTTGAGTGTTAGAAAGATGTCCAGACAGATCGTTTAAAGATTGTCTCAGATAAACGCCAAAACTAGTAGTCTGAATCTATAGTCTGGCCATTACGCCACAGTCAAAGGCGGCAATTTTCTCTCACAGGAAGAAGTGGGAGGCATCGGTGGAATAAATACACCATAAAATCATGGGAAAACAGAGATTTCAGCATCTGAAAGCATTATTCATTCGTTTCATGCAGTTCTATGGTCCATGGATAACACACCAAACATGACATTCCTATACATTTAGGTCAAGTTTTAAAATGACAAAAAAATCCTTGTTAGTAACATTTTCTACCACTTTCTTTTTGCTGTTTCACTTGGCAATAAGGCGTCAAAGATGTCTAAAAAATTAAGGCTGGATTGTAAAATTGGTTTTCTAAATACGTTCTAGTCAAAATGCATCACTTTTATAATTGATAGTTTTGGTCCTTCAATTATTTTGAGGAGTATATATTCAACAGCAATGTCTGAATTACATGTATATACTGAAACAATAAAGTTATGTCCGCTTGACGTTTATGTCTGCCAGTTCTAGATGTATGAAGGCATTTCATTCATTTTTTTTTTAAATTTCAAACTGTTATCATTTAGAAACATTATGCACCTAAACAAAAATCATTTGAAACCAGTAGAGCCGCTGAAAACTCAGGGAACACGAGTACCCTTAAAATCAAAAGTCACAACATCAATAGCTTGGGTGTCCATCTTAATTCCGAACCGTTCAAGCACATCTAAACATCACTGAGCAAACTCTCTAGTTAGGTGATATGCATGTTAGCTGTATGCATTGCTTTTACGGCCACAACCATTAATCTGTAACATACTCTGACGTCACAAAACATTGATCAAGAGCGTGCGTAAAGGCACAGAGAAAATTCATTGCTGGTCCAGCATTTTGATAATCAAGAGAGTTGGACAAATTTCAATTTCTTTTTCGTCATCATAAGCATTTAACGCTAATTAAGTCAAATCATCATCGAAACAATTGATACTGGAAATTCACTTGTGTTTTTTTTCAGTAAGGGGTGGGGTATAAAGCACAGATTTGGTGAACATGTGATAGCCGATATCAGCCATAAATTTTATTTTAATCTTTTGTGCAATCGTTATCATACACAAGCGCAGCAAATTAAAACAAAAACGGTGTCAAAATGATGTTTGGTTAAGGAGAATCGGGGGTTCTTCGATGGCTATTTGTTTAATTCAAAGGGAGGTAATTTGAGTTAATTTCGTAAACTAACGGTTTTGAATTGCAATTTCGCTTGATTAATAAGCACATTTGAGATTTTTAGATGTTTTTTCATCGTTGGGCGTTCTTGGTTGCAATTTAACGTAAACTGTGTCACGTTTTGATGACCAACTTGCTGATAATAGTGGAACGAGCTGTTTTCACTTAAGATTAAATAACTCTTCTAGATAAGAAGATAAAATAAAATAATTACCATTTTTTGTGTGTCGGACGTTTGATAAACATTTTGGTTTATTTTTTGCTGCGACATCTAAACTGGGTCGAAAGATACAGTACCATGAGAATCGGACGTTACTTTTTTGTTTGAGTATATAATGAAACACCAAATCTTGTGAAATTCGTGCTGCTGTCACTCACTGAATTGTATTTACAGCAAATCTTGCAAGAATCAAATAAAACCTTGCCATAAAATAGGTCAAGGTCAACCTAGATTCATCATTTGTGCAAATCTGGTAGGGCCCACATCCCCAATGCTACATACCAAGTCCCAAGGCCATTCGGTTGCAGAGAAGATATTTTAAGGGTATTTACCATATATTGGCGTGGTGGCCATCTTGGACATGTGACCAGTACAATTGGTACAAATTTTCCCGACGGAATGGTGTACTCATCTGAACTCAATATATTGAAATAACTCTTCAATGCACTAAAATGAAATGGAACTGTCTCGGGGTCCGGTACCGGACCCCTAGACTACGAGTCCGGTACCGGACACCGAGCCACGCCTATGAGGACTGTCTCGGGGTCTGGTAGTTTGTGAAACAACTACTCGGCACGTATAGGGATACGGGGATGCGTATCCGTAGCTGCACGTATATGTAGTAACAGTTATTTTACCAACAAAAACTCGTGTTGAAGTTTCACTTTGCTTCGTCCGCCATCTTTGATCATCTGTATTTACTTTCACACTATTCAAACAAGTATAAGCTTATACAAAATGTATAAGATTTTTAATGGTGAAAAAACATAACTAGATATGATTTGCCTTACTTTATTCCTTTTATTTTTATTTTCTTATCCTTAATTTTTCAACAAGGCCATGAATAAAGGTAATTAATGTCAGGGGGAACTTACTATCGCATCAATGAATTGGAACTTTTGTCAGGCGGACGTTACCGTATACGCCTTACCGCTGTACCGTTTTTTTTGTTTTTTTTCAACAATTCTCAAACTCTTTTGTTTGCCCTAGCAATGAACGAATGAAGGAATGCAAATCCGTAAACTTATTTTTTTCTCCTCCGTGTTCATGTTGCTCAAATCGCAAACGAGTACAATTAAATATGTTTTCTCTTTCATCCCTAATCAGTCGAATTCGAAAGTCGGTAGTCCGATGTTGTTTACAGTACCCTATTTTTCTCTCCCTTTAATTAACGGTAAATCGGTAGTGCATCTGTTTCAAACAATTATCTGATAATCCTTGCTTAATTACTTTAATAATCACCTCGTAATAATCACACTGTCCCGCATCGGTAATCCTGTCAATCACCTGTCAGAATTGCTACACTGAGGTCCGAGTCATACGATTGGTCAACGGAGGCAGGACAATAATCACGTCTCCTGCGCTCAAAAGCGTGTCGCGATCGATAATATTAAAGGGCTTTTGATCTCCCGGTGTGAATTTATCTGTCGTCTACTGGATTTTTAGCGCGTGCCAACTAAAAAACATGCATACGCGGAACTCCCGCTTAGCCTAGCGAAAATCATGCGTCCCAGAGAAAAAACGTGCGTACCAATACGCGTAATTCTGCGTTTCCGAGAGCTCTGGCTTCAATGATGTAAAAGTTTTGGTAGAACAATCAGTTTTTTAATTAATATATATATATATATATATATATATATATATATATATATATATATATATATATATATATATATATATATATATATATATATATATATATATATATATATATATACATGTATATATAAATCAGAAACGTTTTACAAAATATAAAACAAATCAATAAACACAGGACTCTTACCAGAAAAAGCAAGATACACAAGGTTAGGATAGACTAAAAAGCTGCTTCAAATTTGCTTAATGTGATACTAATTTCATCCGTTCAACAGGCCAAATTTTTAAGGTCCATCCCTCTGAAAGCTGCAGCACACAGCACACCACCCTAACACCCTTGAAAAAAGGACAGTTTATGCTATGTATTGTTTCACGAATAGATAAGATATTAAACACTCAGAAATTCAAACTGTCTTTAGATTTGGCCTCTATAGATGTAATTTGCTGTTCATAGCCTGTTCACAGTTTGTAAGGTGAAACTTTTTATTAAATTTCAATGGGTGAGTCTATGGGTGAGGCATTTTCTGGTCATTTATAATTGCAGTTTTACCAGCTTTACTTTTTCCATTATCTTCTGGACTCACTCTCGTTCACATCAGACCAAGATCAAGCTTCTTCAATAGAAAGCAGTTTGACCGTTTTGTTCCTGATATTCTAATCATGGCTGCAGACACACTTAACCATGTTTAATGTACTGTGGTCACAAACTGTTATAACTGATTAAAATATTGATTAAAACTGCAAATATTGCGCCATTCATTTAACTAGTGGTGTCTCACTATGATTTGCAGCCGGTACAAAAAGAGACTAAAACCACAATGGAAATAAGAGAAACCACTTTCTCTTTTTGGTGTTATCCTTGGTATTGGTTAGCAAGGCATGGAACATTGCAATTTGTGTATTTTAGATTTATATTTTATGTGTATATTTAACATCACTTTGTGCTGTTTTTATATTTAATTGCTAAGCTGTGATACCGAAATAAATAAATAGAACAAATTGAGCATTAGCTGTTAAGCCTGTACAGGCTTGTTCCCTTAAACAACAACATATTACACGTGCATACGCTGTACTCTAGGGGATTGCAGGATAAAGTAACACTTTCTAAATTGGCGGATGGTTCTTGAATATAATGAACAGGGGGTGGTGGCCTTCCCCACACAGCTTACTTCCTTCCTTGCACAAGTAACTTCCATATACTGCATGCTTGGTGGTCAACCCAATCACGGTTGGCAACTTTGCTTTCCTCTTTAATTGCACGCCCGGTGGTCAGACTTCAGACTCTATGATGGTTCCGACTTATCTATTGATGAGATGGTAGGGGCCTGATGCTTTGGCTGTTTGTCGGGCCCACCGGGGTTTACCTGTTGGATTTCTTTTGCTCCGGTATTCAGTTTTATTTACTGTTGAGTCCTTATCTTTGCTTTATCTCATTCTTTTATCTTGATTTATATGTTTTAGGAGATGATGCATGGATAAGTTAGGGGTATTTCATGCAAACCAAACATCTATGTGTCTTGATTTACATCTGAATTAAGGGTGAGGTTGGCGCCGTTAAACCGGTTTAAGCCTTCCAGTAATTCCTGATCTTTGCACCCTTACTTACTTCCAGTTAACATTATTATCTGACTGCAATTGTTGCCACACTGAGCAATGAATCAAAAACGACAGAGCCAGTACCTTGGCATGGAAAACAACCATATGCATTGGATATATAGACAGAGAGATAGGGTATGGTGGTTGATAGTTAACGAAGGTACGAGGGTGGGAAGGAGGTTGCAGTGATTCATTTACAATTTTGGGCTTATGGGTCCTGGGACTCGCTGTTTCCAATATCAATGAGTCCCAACTGCAAACTTATGAGTCCTAAACACTATTTTTAATGACAAGTCTGCAATACTATTGCATACCGGGACTCGCTGAAATAAAAACTTATGCGCAAAAGATGCAGGATGCGCAGGTAACAAAATCACTGAGGTTGGGAAGGAGGGTGGCAGTGATATTTTCATCTGCGCATCCTGCATCTTTTACTCATAATTTTGTCTCTGGGATGCAAAGTTTTATTTCGGCAAGTCCAAGGGTGCAATTACTCAACAGTAAATAAAACTGAATACCGGAGCAAAAGAAATCCAACAGGTAAACCCCTGTGGGCCTGACAACAATTATTCTATTCTATTCTACAATCTATTCCCTTCAGCTTATAGACATACCTAAAATAAATAACACGTGGGCGCCGGATTGAAAAGGTAAATAAAAAAGCAAATGATTTTAATTTTACAGTTCTAATTAATTTACAACGAACCGCCAGTGACAAAATTTAGAAGTAATATTCAGAAAACACATTAAGCTCACAGGAGCAATAAGGCTTGAGAGATAAAAACAATTTTAATTATGGTTTTGGACCAAATTTGGAGCGGTTTGCATCCATGCAAACATTGGGATTCAGTTAGCCAGCCTAAACTTCAGGGCTGTAAATGATAACATAAAATAAAAATCCATCATACAGCCCTGAATTCAGTGCTAGTTTATTGGATGCCATCATTATCACAGTAGATAATCACGTGACATGCGGACAGTGAGCTAATCGGATGTTGCAAAGGATTTTGATGAAAAATCAATATATTTTGGCGTTTTGAAGGTGAGTGACCTCTATATTTTCGTGATTTTATACTCTTTTTGCGCATCATTTGCTCATATCCAAGCATATACGTTCTTGCGAATGGTCCTGCTTGTAGTCTATCAGCAAAATAATGCATTACGACCATCTCTGCTTTGAAAAGCGACTTAAAAGCGTCGACTCTATCATTTTAATTATAACATATTCTCCGGCCAGACCACTGTAAAATCATGAATAAAATTAATATTGCATATGCATTTAATGTTTTTTTACTTGGTGTTTACACGTTAGTAAAGGCCCTTGCCCTTTGCATCCTAGTTTTAGCCAAGTGAACCGGGGTTCTTGATTTGTCAGGGAAAATAGAGGCAGATCCCCTTTTGGAAAAATGACCGCAATACCGCTGGTAAGTAGTTTTAGACTGGCCGCAATATCTCGATTGTAGTATCTGTATGCTTCCTTTAAAACTGGTAGTTTTCTTAAGGTTACTGAGACAGGATATATTCATGGTGTTGAAATCTATGGCGCAATAGATATACAAGTCAACTTAGATTTAAAAACCAATCGATGAAGGCGTTAATGGGCTTTACTGATTAGAGAATTATGGCTCTAAAATTAACAATATTGGCGAGTTCAAATTTTTAAAGATGATTATAGATCTATCGAATGGTGGTATGAGGGTTGCTATTGATTAGCGAATTTGTACGTAATTATTATGCCTAGCGAATTTTGCGAGAAAAATAGGGGAATGACGCATTTTAATGGTTAGCGTATTCAACGAATAAATGTGCTATTGTCCCACAAAGTGTCTGTTCAGCTGCAAAGAGCAGCTAGAATAACGAGATTTTACTCGTTTAAAGTAGATGTACAGTTCTTTACATAAAGGCGCTGATCAGACTGCGCGGCTACGGAGGCTGTTTTGCGCCTTTGTTATCTGCATGTAGCAAGTCAGGTTTTCGCGCGACCAGACCATTTCAACTTTCTACCTGCCAGCCACATTTTGCGATCTGCTGATATCCTTTTGAAACAGTTTGGGCCGACGTCTGGCTTGACAATGTAGCAGTCAATCTTGTATGCAAGGGGGTTAATTATCGTATTTTTGTTATCTGCACATGATGAATTTAGCTTACGCGCAACCGTTCGTCTACTGATAACATTCACGCAATCAGTTTGGACCCAGATCAGGTCCGACAAAACATTGGGCATGGTCTGAATCCAAACTGCTTGACAAATATATCTAGATCTCTATATACTTTTATTGTCTCATTAGGATGAGTCCATGTCTAAATTACCGTACGGTTCTTTGATCTGTACACTGGTACAGGGAATGAATTTTCCTGTTCAAACCAGGGTCGTTGCCGCGTATTTGAAAGTGGTCCGGCAGATGAGACCATCGAATGCCGAAAGATCGAGACTTGGGAGAGCACAAGAGACCCCCTCTCGATGGTAGCGTTTGTGAGAGCTTCCAGGAGAAAAAGAATCTTGACCGCCTCTTTGTGTGTTTTAAATGCTTTCTTTGCTGAGTTTGGGACCAGATTTCAATCTTTTTTGGTCGCAAATTTTCTCTCAAAAAATGCAAGGAACAATCTTCCGAGTTAAGGCAGTCACGATTGTGTACGTTTCTTTGACATTTGTGTTATTTCACAATCAGCACACTCTGTCGCCCGACATGTTCTTTGATTTAGAATAATAAGGAAACACGCCCCATGCGCGGATCTAGAAAGTTTTGTCAGAGCTATAAATCTAGAAAGTTTGGTCACCAATATAAATGGGCCATCATCGGCCCGCCAACGAAACGCCATTAGCGAAACGCCATTGAAATGGCGTTTTGCTGGCGGGCCGACGATGCTGGTGATTCAGACCAGTATTGAGAAGAAACCCTACATTTTTGTGCTTTTTCAGGGGGGGGGTCCTTACCACCTGTCCCCCCTCTGGATCCGCACATGCGCCCCAAAGTAAAGAGAGCATCCTGATTTTGATTGACAGGCCCCTTGCGAGAAATCTGTCTTTGGGGCTCGAGCTTCGGGGTTTCCGACCATGTCAGACTAGAATCAAACTGCTCAGATAGACGTACCGAAACGTCTAGCATTCAATATACTTTCCCAGAAAGCGAATAACAAAGGCGCTGATCAGACTTCGCAGGTGTGCAGACCGGTCTGCACCTTTGTTGTTCGCAAGCAACTAAGTCATTTTTCTCGCTTAGTTTTTTTTTTCAAAAAAGCTGGCGGGTTGTTTATCCCTGTCATTGTATATATATGTATTCTTGCACACCAGATGCTTCCATTTTGAACTCCTCGAGATAATTTATGTTTCTTCTAAACTCTGAGCTTTGATTTATTTACCATTTACACATGCTTCCAGCGAGTACAGGTCTACCTTTTTATGTGGCTGAATCTTAAGCACCCGACCATTTATTGTCTATAGTGGACAAGATTTGTTATGAAAAATCTAGCATGCGACACGTTTAAGGAAAGCTGGTTAGCTCACTTTTTACGATTGTTTCCCTAAAACTGAGGCTAGAGACCAAGGTCACAGTGACCCCGAAACTATATACGACACCATGTTACCCCAAGGTGTGTCCACAAACCAAATTTGGATTCCTATGTAAATTGGGCCGCGTCGAAACAAAACCTGTCTTAGGGGTTTTCGACAGTGATATTCAAACCAGCCTGCTAAGCTGCAGAGACCAGCTAGAAAATTGAAATTTCGCTTTAGCAAGTCTAGATATGAAAAAAAAGGTTATAACAGTATTTTATATCTTTTGCACACAGAATTTTGTGTTCCCCAGTTCCCCAAATTTCACTGCTTGTTCCCCTGTTCCCCTGAAAATGGCATTTGTTCCCCTGTTCCCTTGAAATAAATGGCCTTGTTCCTCTGTTCCCCAAAACCCCTGGTAGGGCCTCATATATGATACTTTTCATTAAGCGGATAGCAAAGGCGCTGATCAGACTGCACATATGTGCAGGCTGGTTTGCGTCTTTGTTGATCGTAAACCCCCGGGCCCGAAGATAAAATCAAAGACTTTAAAATCCGAGTTGCAGTTCTTCTTTTCTGCATAGCATGGTGACTTGCATTTACGAGGCCCTGGAAGGGTTTCAGGGATACAGGGATATTGGCCAAATACTTAAAGAGATACAGGATATTTTTGTAAATATTTCAAGGGATACTGGATACTTGGATCAATTTTAGGGATATGGGGATACAATGCTTTCTGAATTTTTGGGATATTTGCTATATTTATTTTAGGCATATGGGGTATTTTCCAAATATTTAAAGGGATTTGGGATACTGGGACCCCCTCCAGGGCCTCATTTACGCACTCGAGCTGCGAGTGAAGCTAATACGAATCCCACACACATCACAATCTCAGCGGCATGATTTTGCATTAAATGCATGCGCGAATTCAGAGGGGAGGGGGGGGGGCAAGGAATCTGAACCCCCTGAAAATCACAAGCTATATGAGTAAGCAATTGGATCCCCCACCTCCTGGAAACAGTTGGGTCCCCCTAGAACATTTGAAAAGAATAGTTATCTTTGAAATATGAGCCGTGACATGTAATTTCCGACAATGTTGCGTTTTGACAAGTGTAAACTCAGATGAGCCTGTGCAGCCTCCTTTCAAGCTTAGAAACTCCAAATGATGTTCATTCAGTAGCTTAACACTCATAGAATATTCAAGCGACTAGCAAAGGCTCTAATCCAGGCTATGATCAGACCGTGTGTATGCGCAGGCTGATCTGAGGCTTTGCTGATCGCACATATTTGATTGTTGGAAATCTCATGTCGCGGCTCATATATCGCTGCACTATCAGGTGCCGTTTTACTATAAAATCAATATTTTTGATATCATATTTGTTTTGATATCACAAAATCAATTTTCGATATCACAAAATGAGCTTGATTTTTTGAATAACAAATTCGATTTTTGATATCACAAAATCGAATTTGTGATATTACAAAATCAAGCGCATTTTGTGATATCAAAATCGATTTAGTGATATAAAAAATATGATATCAAAAACTTTTGCACAGGGTCGCCTTTGCCTTCGTCACTCGACAATGTTACAACGTTACAAAAATCTCGTGCTCGCAATATGCAAGCCATTTATGCGAGAAGTGAAGGCTCTGTCGAGTCTGCATATTTGCACAGGCTCGCCTGAACCTTCGGCACTCGACAATACGATAAGTACCACAACCCCATGTGCTGGCGCAAATAGCGATTTGAGTGACATATATGCGGACAGCGAGTATGCTGGCGAGTCACATTTGCACAGTCTGAGCCTTTGCAACAGTATCTAAATATCATGTGCTGGCTCACATGATTTGTGTGCCATTTAAGCTTGGCGATTAGCTTTACCCGCCTATAAGAATTCTTAAGAACTAAAATGCCAAAACGATCTTAAGATATCAAAAAATCTATTTTGTGATATCAAAAAATAGTGATGGATTTGTCATATAATCCAATAATCACAGCGTGTAAATAACTTTATAAAAAAAACTTTTCCTGCTAAAATTATAGCGTTTTTTCTTTTAGCCTAAACGGCGACAGCGATGCGCACACCCCAGCTTGAAAAAAGTACCCTTTCTCGTCGTTTTTTGTACACGAATCGGTACACAGATGACCAGCGAGTCCCACATCAGGGGCAGTATTGCGGTCAGTCAAAAAAAAATACTTTAGCAGTACTTGATAGGGTACAGAATCGATATTGCGGTCAGTCAAGAGGCAACGGGTGCATAACAGTATTGGAGTTAAAAACATCTTTTTTGGAAGATTTGGCCCAAAAGTTCGTGCTTATATAAAGGGGAATTGATTTTTCTTCACATATTTCTGAAAATAACCCTTTGGTTTTGCATTATTATGCAAATAAACAACAAACGTTTGATGCAGGTTGGGATTATTTTACCAAGTTGCCGATGATAACCTGCTACGATTTGATGTTTTATGAACCATCTACAAGTTTTTTCACATCTCTACTTTGGTACAAACATATTTCATAGCACGTTCTTAAAGAACATTTGTCGTTTTGGAAATTTCATTGCCGCATGTATGCAGAAAACACAAAACAAAAGCGGTCACTCACCTTCAACACGCGAAAATATATTGATTTTCCATCAAAATCCTTTGCAACATCCGATTAGCGCACTGTCCGCAAGACACGTGATTATCTACTGTGATTATAGTGTGTGTATGTGTGTGTGTGTGGGGGTCGGGGGGGGTACTGCCCCTGAAGAAATAAAATGAGTTTTTAAGAATGTATCAAACTTACCCCGATATCAGAAGTTAAGATATTACTTTTTTATTATCAAACTCAGCCTTAGAATACGACAAAAATCAAATTTCCAAACTCAACAATCCGAAAATTTGAATTTATCAATAAATGATAAATAGCTCTTCCTTTCTTTAGTGTTTATATCTGCAACCGCATTTAAATAACTAGCTGTCCAATGTATGGATTTTGTTTGTTTGGTTTGATTCTATACGTCCCATCATCAATCTTTCAGTTAAACAGGAACGGGTCTTCCCGGGTTGAACCAGTACTAAGGTAGGATCAATGTGTCTTGCTGAAGGACCACAACGCAGTGACGACGGTGAGGCTCGAACCCGCGGCCCCTCGGTCTCGAAGCACTCTACCCATGAGCCACTGCCCTCCCAAATGTATGGATTTGAAGCACCATTGTGATTTCTCACGTACGGTGTCCCCTTGCAGTTGTTTACGTTTAGTTAACTACAGTTAAAGGAAAAATCTAAGCAAAGTTTTCGAATTGTAATACAATTATTTCCATATGTATTGCGGAGTTTATCAAATAATTTCATGCTATAGGACCCTGACCTGATAGCTGCTCCGAAAGAAGGTAAAATTTAAAGCTTTTATGTCTTATTTCGAAGTTCATAGTCAGCTATGTTTTAGGAAAAAGTTATTTTAGGTTTTGGCATCTTGATAAAACAAATAATGGTTAGATTTGCGCAGATTAGATTCAAGTTGCATGAACATGTGGTTTGCTTACCATTTGAATCGAGGGCATATTTTATAAAACAAACATTCAAAACATGGAACAAAACATATTGATCAGCTTCCTAAAAATGCATTAGAGAGTATGATATTCAAGACAGCAAAGTTTTTGTGCTTTTTGTCTATAATAAATGATTACTTTATAGAAAAACATTTTAGTCCACTGTACTCATACCAAAAATTACCCACGCCTGGTCAAAAAATTCGAGAAAAGTCACAAGCCATTGGACGGGTATTTTGAGAACTAAAGGCATGATTTTACGATGATAATCATCTACAATTTTGAATGGGTAGTCCGAGTGAGTTAGATCTGGGAGGCCATACACATGCTTTTGGCAAATATTCGGTACAATACCACAAAGCAGTATGTGTGGAGATACCTAGCAGGAAACATGCTCTGCCTTAACCTAAAATAAAACACACCAAATTTTATAAAATGCTAATTACAAACCTGTTCAAAATACCTGTTCAGTAATGCAAAATAATTTATCAAGCTATTAACAAGACTTCTGCTAAAACAATCTCTCTTTCTCTCTCTCTCTCTCTCTCTCTCTCTCTCAACTTGAGAGCAGGTCAGATGAACTTAATTTTCTTTATCAAGATGAAAATTGTAATATTGGACACCAATTTAGGTATAGTTGTTAAAATGTCGTCATTATAGACTTTGGAATTGGATTTTAAACTATCTCAAACTTAATTTGCAGCTGTAGCCTTTGTCTGAGTTGCATTTTATAATTATTGTAATAACAAGTAGCCACAGTGTCAGGTATGGGTAAATTCGCCTCAAAACTTGGTTTCATCTTCTTTATTTATAGGGCAGCCATGGGCGTCATCTCATTGGAACAGCGTTAAAACATTTTAGGATAAGGTCGAACCTCATTGACTCGAACTCAGGTTCGACCCATCATTGGGTTCAAGCGATACCTACTTAGATAATTCACTAATAGGTTCATATAAACGAAATTTCTACACCCTATCTAAGGTTTATCCATCTGTCACTAATGGCAAGGATTTCTAGCGATAAGGCGGGCTATTTCCCTAATTGAGACATTCGTTTTATCTTGTTGAAATAAGGACTGGAGACACCATGCACATTCAACAAATACATTTAGACCAGTTGTATTTTTACCCTTGCACCCTAACCCGTATATTTAAATCGTTTTTTTTTTGCAATTACCCTTGTTTTTGAACGAGAAAATGTATTTTGACCATCAACTGTACTTGCTATTTCATTTACATGTATGGGAACTAGACCATTTAACTAAGGTAAACAAAAGTCCTATCATGATAGAGTATGTATATTTATAAAGTTGATGTACAATAAAAACGACCATCTTGCAAAGTGGTCTATTTTTATCAGATGTGTGATGTATTCTTTGACTTGTACAACCCCTTCCCCCCTAGACCCAAGACGCCCTTTACATATGTTGTATAAGTTTATAGCGACATATCACTGTCCAAAGGGCATCTTGGGTCTAGGGAGGGGAAAGCATCTAAAAACAAGCTGAAAGACACCAAGAATTTCTAGCGATAAGGCGAGCAATCTCCCTAAAGGAGACGTTCGTTTTATTTTGTTGAAATAACGACAGGAGAAACTACGCACATTCAACAAATATATATAGACGAGCCGTCGATGCACGATTGCCCCCAATTTGTATATCTAAAATGGGTTTTCCTTCATGCATGTAATAACTCTACTTCTTATTGAATGAGAATTTATTTCGATCATCAACTGTACTTGTTATTCAGTAACATATATGGGAACTAGTCCGTTAAACAAGGGAACCAATCGTCCTATCACGCTATGTACAGTAAAACTATTTATACAGTTGATGTACAATAAAAACGACCATCTTGCAAAGTGGTCTATTTTTGTCAGATATTTTGTGTCTTCTTTCGCTTATACAACCCCTTTCCCCCCTTAGACCCAAGACGCCATTTACATATGTTATATATTTGTATAGCGACATTTAATTGTCCAAAGGGCATCTTGGGTCTAGGGGGGAAAGCATCTATAAACAAACTGAAAGACGCCAGTTTCATCTTTTCAATGACAAACGTCACAATTTTAAGTATATTTCGTACGCATGCGCAGAAGGAATACCGCAAAGTTTTGGAAATGAAGGGCACTTATATCCTTAATATTTTAACACTTTTACTTTTTGAAAACCTGCAAAGGATTTACAAAAACTATCGTCTAAACGCCACCCAGTCTAAAGACGTAAAATGAGGGGTGGGAGTAGAAGGCGCAAGTTTTCACGGCTTTGTAAATGATGGATCGCTTTGAAACCTATTTTGATGCTTTCTGTGCATATTTTACTACCGAAACAGTCCAATTTTAAAAATATTAGAGCAATTTGAAAATTTAGGTTTTGTAATCATGTCAACTAGGGAAAATATACGCCTTATCGCTAGAGCTCCTTTCATCTTTCCAATGACAAACGTCACAGCACAAAGTGTATTTTGTACGCATGTGCAGAACGAATACCGTAAAGGTTTGGAAATGAAGAGCACTTCTATCTTAAACATTCTAGCACGGTTACTTTTTGAAAACTAGCAATACATTTACTCAAAGTCTGGTCTAAACGGCACTCAGTATAACGACGTAAAATGAGGAATGGGAGTAGAAGGCACAAGTTTAACGGCTTTGTAAATGATGAATCGCTTTAAAACGTTATTTGATGCTTAGTATTCATATTTTACTGTCGAACCACACCAATTTTAAAAACATTAGGGCAATTTGAAAATTTGGTGTTTGTAATCATGTCAACTAGGGAAATATACGTCTTATCGTTAGAAATTTAACCATTTGTATGCTTACCAAAGCCTTTGCTTCAGGCATACGCAAAAAAGAGAAGTAAATGAGAACCCAGACCAATATTTAGGCCCCCAAGGTTGTTGTGAACGAATTTTTAAAGCTTGACTGGTAGGCCAATATGTTGTGGGTACCCACTGGAATATATTTGAGATGAGTTGGAATAGCAAACAGTGTAATCCCTGATCAGACTGCCCCTCGGAGAGCAAGCTAATTTCAGTTTGCACTGTTTGATCAGGCTATATGTCTGAAACAAGAAATGTCACAAACACGTGACAAATGCCCCCAAAGGAATTGGTCTAGCATAAGACACATTTGAGGAAAGTTAGCTGTAATATAGCATGAAAAACCTAGAAATGAGGCCAGAAGTCAATGGCAAGGTCAAAGTGACTCAAAATGGTATGCACAACTCCGCCATCCCAATCCAACAATACAAAACACCCAGGATACCAATGGGAAAGTAACAACTTCACAATTAGAAATCACAAACGAGAGCCAAGAGGTCAGCCCTATCCCAGCAGGTGACTACAAGGCATCAATAAACAGACACGCACGAAAGCATACATAAAAACAAGACAGAAATAACATAAATGATCAACAAGAGAAGCACCTCCTTGGAACGGGCAGTAAACTTTTCTTACTGGAGGGCTTAAACCAGTTTCAGGGCACACCAACCTCACCCTTAGTTCAGATATGGATCAAGACACATAGATGTATGGTTTGCATAAAAGACCCCTAACTTATCAATGCATCATCTCCTAGAACATATAAATCAATATATAAACCCAAGCTTGGTTTATCGACATAGTTTCCTGTTCCATTGCTTGAAGGTGGATCAGTCATAAGACTCAATGAAGACCCTAACCTAAAACTTTTATCGGTGGGTTGGTGCCTGATGCTTGTTCTTGGCATGGTCAACCATGGCTTGGCATGAGTTTTTTTTAGCTCTAACAATCAGTGAATAATAAGCGCTCTTCTACTTCTATCATAGTCTGTTAATTTGATTAGATTGTTTCTCTGTGATTATGCATTGCATATGTTAGAAAGCAACCATGCATGCATGTAATTGTGGTACATGTATTTTCTGGTCAGACTCACTTTTTGGTCATTTCATCTATATTACAATCAAATAGATCAGCTATTTGTGTAAGTTGACGAGTGCACATGATAATTTACTGTTGGCAGTGAACTCAAAGACTTATTTCATGAGGATTATTGCTATTATTATCTATTTTAAGTAGCTTTAAGAGGATTTTCGCTGTCAATCGCATCCCATCCACAAGCTTTTCTCTCATTAAGATGTACATACAAAGCTTGAACTACCAAGTCTTTCTCATGTAAACAAGTGAAGCTTTCCAGATGTGGATAAAATGTGTGGAAAATAAATTGGAAGGAAATTGAGTACCTCTGGGTGTAAGAAAACTTGATTGTACCCTAACAAAAGAGCCACAGAATTATATTTCACTTTTTGTGTGATATGGGGTTTCCATGTTCGAAACTCAATAAATCAAACCTCATAAAAGATAAAAACGTAATATTTGCAGTTTCCAAAAGGTACATAAATCTTTTAAAAATACCAAATTATATTAGTTTAATAAATCATAGGTAACACTTTGGGGTGCATATTTGTTTTCAAAGGTCCATACCTGTGATGCAAAAATAGCTTACTTGGATGATATAGCCAATTTGGAATTCTTACCTATGGTTTGCACTTTTTTGAAGTCGTGTCATTTCCTAAAATTATCAAAGATATTGTTGGGTTATATATGTTATTGGCTGTTACAAGGTAATCGTGCCATTACCAGAGTGCTAGCATATTGCAAAATCATTGCAAGATGAATATAATAGAGGATTAATAAGCTGTATTGTAAAATTCATTAAAACCTTGATTAAGAGTTGCTAGCTTGGCAAAAACAGCTCTATAACTTCTACCAGGTGAGTTTTCTTTGATCCTTTAAGTTGTTACTCATATATTGGACTGTATGTTACAAAATTTACATGAGTATTATGTTACCTACATTTGTTGTCTCTATAAAAGAAAAGAGGGTTTATGGAAGTTTGTTTTGAGTTACTTCCTCAGGAAATAAGCCAGAGTATAAAGAAGTGCATAGATCTGTGCCAGCATGCAAATAAGTACTAACAGGTCGTGTTGGAGACCTTATCTTGATCGTTTAATGGTATTCTGAGAGTAACGTATGTAACCTGGGCTGTTAAACAGTGTAAGACACCATAACACGGAACGTCAATTCATTTGAATAGCAGCCTTATAGATTTGCTAGATTCACTGATGGATGTAATACATCAGAGCTCTCACTAGGATTTTGAAAACAGGAGTTCAGGACTCCCATCTGGCAAAAAGTAGGAGTCCCACTGGAAAAAGTGGGAGTCCTACTCTAAAAAACTTGGAGTCCCACCAATTTGTGCATACCGTATATCTTTTCCATTTTAGCCGAAAGTGATACATTTGAATATTTTTTAGATCGACTGATTTTAACCCTTTAAACATTAATTGATTGTTCCTACTTAACAAAAACAAAATATTTTGGTACTATATTTTTTCATGTAATCTGAACACACATTTTTTTGTTTGGCCTTATCAAAATAAAATATTAAACTGTTGGTACTTGTTTTATTCATTAACAAGACAGACAGACAGACAGAACAAAAACAAAATATTTTGGTACTATATTTTTTCATGTAATATGAACACACATTTTTTTGTTTGGCCTTATCAAAATAAAAATTAAACTGTTGGTACTTGTTTGATTCATTAACAAGACAGACAGACAGACAGACAGACATGCAGGCAGGCAGACAGACAGACAGACAGACAGACAGCAGTCCTCTGTTTTGTATAGTCTTATGCAGATGGAAGTGTTTTTTCTTCTAAAAACGCATCTCGCTAGTGTCTACGGCGATTGCAATGAATAGACTGACATTACTTAGCCATTTAACATGGCTTCCATGATTTGGCAGAACGATTTTACTTGCTGAAAGTTTATTAATCTAGACGATGAAAAATTTCATGGCACGGCTTGTAGTGTAGCTTCATTTGGAACTTTTGTCAGTCGGACGTTACCGTATATGGCTTACCGCTGTACCGTTTTTTTTCCAACAATTCTCACACTGTTTTGTTTGCCGTAGCAATGAACGTATGGAGAAATGCAAATCCGTAAAATAATTGTTTTTTTCTTTCCATGTTTATGTTGCTCAAATCGCAAACGAGTGCAATTAAATAGGTTTTCTCTTTCATCCCTAATTAGTCGAAGTTGGTAGTCCGATGTTGTTTACTATTAGTTTTTCTCCCTTTAATTAACGGTAAATCTTCAAACAATTACCTGATAATCCTTGCTTAATTACTTTAATAATCACCTCGTAATAATCACACTGTCCCGCATCGGTAATCCTGCCAATCACCTGTCAGAATTGCTACACTGCAGTCCGAGTCATACGATTGGTCAACAGAGACAGGAAAGCGTGTCGCGATCGATAATATCAAAGGGCTTTTGATCTCCCCGTGTGTATTTATCTCGCGGCTACTGGATTTTTAGCATGTGCCAACTAAAAAAACATGCGTACGCGGGACTCCCACCTAGCGAAAATCATGCGTCCCAGGGAAAAAACGTGCGTACCAATAAGCGTAATTCTGCGTTTCCGAGAGCTCTGTACATGTATAGACAATAACTGCCATACTGATCCTTAGAAATAACATATGAAACAATAAGTAACATATACAACGGCAAAAACTCAAGACATTTAATAAATGCTAAAATAATTATGTGTCTGTGTTATAAGATGTTGTTAAACCGGTACCAGACATAAAAAAGTGTGAATATGTCATGTTGGAGACATTATCAGGAAAATTTAATGTTATTTTGCGGTTAACGTACCTAACATGATGTTGCACGCTAATGCTGCCACTCTAGAGGGCTATTTTTTTCATTATGTTACTTATATAATGTGGTATTTGGAAATCATAACGCACAACCCCCCCCCCAACCTATAGCCAGAGCAAGACATAATTACATTTGACATTTTTTTGTGATATTGGGCTACCATGTTAAACATCTAATAACTCAAAAAGTATATAAGATAGAAACGTAATGCTTGCAGTTTTGAAAAGGTAAATAAAACGTCGTTAATAAAATACCAAATTCATGAACACAAACTGGTTTCAATAAAAAATAAGACAAACTAAATTAGATTCATTTATCATTTAAAAGGGTGTTCAATGAAAAGTGTAACATACACTACTTCGGGGGTGAATATTTTTGTTTTCGAATGTCATTATATATAAAGGGCCCAGTAATAGCTTACTTAGTAGATATAACCAATTCGGAAATCTTACCATATCTTTTGCTCTTTTCTGAATTCTTAAAAAATGTTAATTATCAATATTTTGTTGGGTAACGTATGTAACAGGCTGTTACAGCTTAACGCTGCCATTTTTCAGAGGGCTAACATGTTGACCTTCAAGAAAAACATGGTCTACAAACTTCCCCCTTGGAGGGAGCACATGTGTTTGTAGTTATGTCCAAAAACATGTTATTGATGCTCTAGAAAGCAGTTTCTTGCGAATGAAGTGAGCAAAGTACAAAACATTGTGTTTGCGAAACTGCGGGATAGTTTTCATTTCGAGCATCATTTCCGGCAATGGAATCTCAGTTTTCAGGCAGGGAGAGAAAAGTGATGTAAACATTAAAGATTTTTTCTGCAAAGTACGGAGCGAACAATAACAATTCCCATGTAAGTTGAAAGAGAAAAGATGCAGTGAGGGCCAGTTAATTTGAGCAAAAATTTGCCGCACGAGCGTCTATGAGAACAAAGTTACAGTTTATGAACCCGAAAATAAAAACAATAACAAACACAATGTTTCGTAACTTGCTCGCCTAACTTGCTCCCTTTGTTCGCATATCCAGCCAGTGACCTACTTTTGCGATACTGGATTTATTTCAACGTGCGAAGACAAGCGTCTATTCCAATCAAGAACAGCATAGTGTTACTACTATCACCGATCAAATTGAACCAAAGGAAGGTAAAAAAATATAAATTAGCATACTTACAAAGCGAGTCAACTTTGTCAAGGTGAAAAGCAAATGACGTGAACTAACTCTTGCCATTTGAATACATGCACTATGCTGTTCTGCAACTGGAATTAAGTAATTTCAATGGAACATAATATACACTGCTCAATATATTTAAGACTTTCATTGCCAAACGCGACTGTAGTCGAATTTACCGTTCACTGCCAAACTCGACGACAGCCGAAATTAAAAGTCACCGTTTATAGCTCTCTGTTTTTAACTGTAATAAGGGACGCAAATATTTGTTCTTTATTTCAAAATGTTCAGGGGACATAATAGTATCGTATATGGATGTTTAAACAATTTTCTGTACAAGAAATGACTTTACAAAAATGCTTGTTATGTCATTAGATTTTGCGGACGTCAAAAACAACGAAAACATGTCCAACGGAATGACATACAGGACGCGTTAAGCCCTTCAACTGCTATATTTTGATTTATTTCTGATGAAACATTAACAATATTATATCAGGATAGCCAACAATTGTTCCTGTCCAATGAAGCGAAATCGATGGCTTTATCAGCAATGGGATAGCGGAGTCTTCGGGATAAAATCCATAGTTTTACGATGTGGTCAGCTCTTCGTGACACAGAGGGAGTCGTTCATCTGTGTTGAGGTGTGAAAAAAGCTGATAAGACTCTATGGCCTTAAGCGATTTGCTCTGTGTTCTTATCGAGGATGATTTTTTTTTACATTTTTTCAACATTATAGCTACAGATCGACCAATTCCGAAGAATTTTTAATTCAAAATTTGGAAAAGCCGAAATAATAAAATTAAGGAAATCTAAGGCAAAAAGAAAACCGTACTTTGCGCCTCTTTGAACAAAGCACTTAAATGAATAATATCTGAATTCTGCAAGCTGTGCAGACTTAAACCAGATCAGTGACGTATATAGGTCACTGGTCAGATGGCGCACGTCACGACTGTACTGATGTGCAGGCCCATCTGCTTCTTTTTATTGCGCATGCAGCAAAATCGGAGTTTGTCCCGACTTGGACTGAGCGTTCAGATGAGTTTTTTTTCATAATCGGGTGCTGTAGCAGATCCCGAATTATTGAACAGTTTGGATCAAGATCAGACCCCGCATTTTGTCAAGCCTTAATCAGGGTCCAAATTGATGGAAAGAGTTATCATAATATGGCATTCATATGCAACCAAATCAGGTTTTCTCGCGACTGGGCCCATTTATTTGACACGTATTTTCTTATTAAATAGTTTAGATCTAGATAAAGCTGGGCTTTTGTCGAGCCTGATCAATCTCCAAACTGTTTGGTTATCACTATCTGACACTCGCATGGAACAGAATCAAGTTTTCTCGTGACTTGACACATATTCAATACTTTAGACCAAGGGCAAGCCACACACTCTGCCGAGTCTGATCAGGGTCCAAACTGTTTGAAAAGACAAATAAAAAAAAAATACCACCCAACATCTATTGAAACAAAAATGGTCTGTTCCAATTGATAACAGTGGGAAACTCCTTTCGGCTTTAATGGGTTGAGCTTAGAATGTTCTAAATGCTGTTCGGTCAGTAGCTTTACAGTCATAGTACGTTCAAGCGACTCGCCTATGCTCAGGTTGATCTGAGGCTTTGCTGGTTGCATCTATCGCATTGTTGGAAATATCATGTGTTGGCTCAATATCACAAACGACCGCTAATGCTTAAACATATATCGCATAGAAAAGGAAATGAGATTTTGCCAAATTTAGATAATAATAATAGTAATAATAATAATAATAATAATAATGATAATGATAACAACATGTATATGACAAATCAAGCAGATATTGATCACTTCATTGAACTTCCAACAATGAGGTGTTTGTGATGAGCAAATGCTCAGACCAGTCCGCGCATACGCGCAGTCTGATCAGAGCCTTTGCTGGTCTCGTAAATATCCTATGGCTCTTAGGCTACTGACTGATCATTATTTGGATTTTTAAGCTCAATAGGAGCTGCACAGGCTTTTCTGAGTCCACTTGTCAAAATGCCACATTGTTGTTAATCTCATGTCGCGGCTCAATTATATATCTTAAGCTATAGCAATTGCTATTTAATAAGCAAATTGTCATCTCTTAAAAACATTATAACCCATAATCCCAGCGTAAGAGAAAACCAATTAACAAATAAACAAGGCCCCCTGTGTACTTAATTCCTACACTGTGGTCATGGTGACACAAGTATACGTCTCGGAATCTCCGAAACTCAATCGTGACTTTCCGTTATCGCTCGGGCGAGGAAAAAATGATGACCCTTACTCATCCAAATCTAAAAAAAGTCAGTGAAATTATTATTTAACATGTACAAAAAATACACCAAATTAATCAGAAATGAAATAAGAAGAACATCTGATCAGCGCCTTAAAGAAATGATTTCAAATAATCTCAAAAACGCTATTAAACGAACAAAAGTCACTTCGTCATTTTACTTTACATAGAAGTCAATGGGAGATTTTTCTTACCTTTAAAGTTAAAACAGTCGGTCTTACCCAAATCATAGAATAATGATAAAATATCCTTTGAATAGCTAAGATAAACAGCTTTAAGATGAAATCAGCGCCTTAAAAATAAACTGAAAAATAAACATTTTATAAGACTTTTTATGATAACTTCCCATTAAATCTAATACAAAGTAGGTTTTACGACCAGGTAAACATCCATAGTTGGATATGAATAAATCCTTTGATTGATACTTGGTGTTGATGGATGTTTTATTAATTTTTGCAAAAATAGTTGTTCATAGGCATTTTCATATTTTCAATATGGCTTCCAAAATGGCCGACAACGGTCACGTGACTATTTTTTATTATTATTGCTTCAAATGAAAGTTTTATATATTAGCAACATTCTGTTAAAGTTTCACAGCTATATGTTGAATGGTTCTCGGGATAATCTGTGTTGAACCCATATACCCTCAATATTCAGGAGTCCTTGAAACATGCTTGGCACTGAGGTATTGGTTTTTCGAGGTGCTTGGCAGCGAAAGTGCTAAAGGAACACCTGATAATTTTCCATTGGTGATAATGTTAACCCCTGTCCAATAGACAAGAAATGCGTTTCACTAGACAATACGGCAGAAACCCTTGCAGTTTCTTTTGTCATTTTTTTCTAAGATAGTCAAAGTTTGAGATCAAAAACAATCGCTGCTTAAGTTCATGGCTCAAGGTTTGTTAATGATATTGTTTCTACCAAAATTTATGATAAACGTGACGACTTTGATTTTGAAATTGTCAATTTCCCATTTTTAGATGGTGATGTTCCTCTTTCTACATCCTATGGGGTCTATATTTCTCAACTCATTCGTTTTGCTAGAGCATCTAGCATTGTTGCTGACTTCAACACTCGCAATAAATTGTTAACTCAGAAACTTCTTAAATAAGGCTATCGGTATCATAAACTTCGCAAAACATTTTCAAAATTTTATAGACGACACTATGATTTGATTTCTAAATTCCAAGTTGGACTTAAATCTCTTTTGCGTCAATGACTTTCGGAACCTGATTTCTATGGTGACTTGGTGTATAAATTGAAGAAGATTGTTGGCTCTAATAATTTTTCAGCACAGTTCATTAAAATAAATTCCCATTATAAAAAGATTGGCTATAACATTAATGTATTGCAACAGACTGCATGCTTGGTGGTCAACCCAATCACGGTTGGCAACTTTGCTTTCCTCTTTAATTGCACGCCCGT
This sequence comes from Loripinus fragilis, assembly GCA_964019695.1. Taxonomy (NCBI): domain Eukaryota; kingdom Metazoa; phylum Mollusca; class Bivalvia; order Lucinida; family Lucinidae; genus Loripinus; species Loripinus fragilis. The sequence goes on along the minus strand of OZ026530.1, from coordinate 45,196,815 downwards.
GGGTGGGACTTCAGACTCTTGATGGTTCCGACTTAAAGACGTATTCATTGATGAGATGGTAGGGGCCTGATGCTTTGGCTGTTTGTCCGGCCCTCCTGTTTACCTGTTGGATTTCTTTTGCTCCGGTATTTAGTTTTATTTACTGTCGAGTCCTTATCTTTGCTTTATCTCCTTGTTATATCTTGATTTATATGTTTTAGGAGATGATGCATTGATAAGTTAGGGGTATTTCACGCAAACCAAATATCTATGTGTCTTGATCCACATCTGAATTAAGGGTGAGGTTGGCGCACAGTAAAACCGGTTTAAGACCTCCAGTATAATATTTTACTGTCCGTTCCAAGGTGGTACTTCTTTTGTGGATCTTTTATGTTTTTGTTCTGTCTTATGATTGCTATGTCTTTGTGTGCGTCTGTTTATATGTGCTTTGTGGTCACCTGCTGGGAAAGGGCTGACCTCTTGGCTCTAGTTTGTGTTGTCTAACTGTGAGTGTGTAACTTTCCCATTGGTATCCTGGGTCAGGTGTGGTACTTGATTGTATCGACTCCTGATCTTTGCACCCTTACTTACTTTCTTTCTCTTCAAGGTTTTGTAAATAATAAACAATAAGTAGCACAGTCTGCTGTCTCTTGAAGCTAGATGATTTAATAAACGATTCTTTTACATTTAACACAAATTCCACACTTAAATTTTTTATCCACCGAAATATTTACCACAGGCGACACATATATATGTCTGTCTGTCTCTTCAAGTGATGGAGGGACAAGGTGTTTTCAAGTCAAGTATGACTGAGTGTAACGTTTATCTCAAAAATTACAGTTTATTTGGCTTAAATAAGCCAAATAAAGTGTAACATTTGAGATAAACGTTACGTTATCTGATTGCGTTATGAGTCAAGCAGCTTATGTCCCTTCAAGTCAGATGACAGAGTGTAACGCTTATCTCAAATGTTACACTTTATTTGGCTTATTTAATGAGTGAAGCAGCTTATGGCCCCTCAGGTCAGCTGACCGAGTAAAACGTTTATCTCAAATGTTAGTTTATTTGGCTTATTTAATGAGTGAAGCAGCTAATGCCCCCTCAAGTCAGATGACAGAGTGTAACGCTTATCCCAAATTTTACAGTTTATTTTGCTTATTTAATGAGTGAAGCAGCTTATGTCCCTTCAAGTTAGATGATTGATAAAAACATTTACCACAAATGTCACAACTATAGGGCTTTTCTACTGTATGAAAAAGGGTGTGTGTCTTCAATGAATGTGATGTAGTAAAACATTTATCACAAATTTCACAACTATGGAGTTTTTTGACTGTATGAATACGCATGTGTGTCTTCAATGTAGATTGATGAGTAAAACATGCACAACAAATGTCACAACTAAATGGCTTTTCTCCTGAATGAATACGCTTGTGTGTCTTCAATGTAGATTGATGATTATAACATTTACCACAAAAGTCACAGCTAAATGGTGTTTCTCCTGAATGAATACGCTTGTGTGTCTTCAATGTAGATGGCTGAGTAAAACATTTACCACAAGTGTCACAACTAAATGGCTTTTCTCCTGAATGAATACGCTTGTGTGCCTTCAATGAAGATAGATGATTATAACATTTACCACAAATGTCACATTTATAGGGCTTTTCTCCTGAGTGAATACGCTTGTGTTTTGTCAAGTCTGATGAATGAGTGAAACATTTTTCACACGTGTCACATTTGTATCGCCTATCCCCTGTATTGACAGACGTATGTTCTTTAAAACAAGATTCAAAATTATGTTTTCTCTTCTGTATGAACAAGCATATGATTCTTCAAAAGAGCTAACAGAGTGAAACAGTCACCGCAATGGCCACATGTATATGGCTTCTCCAATGCGTCTACAGATGTACAGCTCGACATATCAATTGGTTGAGTGATACATTTACTTCAAGCTTAACAAATATACAGCTTCAGGTTCTACCCTGGAGGAAACAAAATGGAATTCTTGTTGGATTAAATGATTGGGTGCATCATTTACTGCTGCATGAACCAGCAGATAGATACTCTCGGTCAAGTTTTTTTTTTATTTAACTGAAAACAAATCGCTTCTCCTAAACGAAGCTGCATAAGTATAGCTTTAACAATCTCTTGATATGGTCAATCCCAAGGGGTGCCAAACCTTTAGTCTATACGAATGACAACACCATCAAATGCTAGCAGCGTATTGGCAAAAGCTGTGCCTCAATGTTCTTCATAAATCTAAAAAAGGTAAACGCTACAAGTTAGACATTGACATGTTTATACAAATACATAAAATACAGCTTGCAATAGAATTCTTATATTCATTTAGGTCCGTTTACTCAGTCATATTTATTCTGCATTGGGTTTGAAAGCCTGCAATCGTAGCTAATGCTAAATAAGTCAGCTTGTCAGCAAGTCACACTTAAAGTCTCAGTGATAACACGCGAACTGCTAAATGTCTGGATATTGAAAATAATTAAAGTCAGGAAGTTAAAAATTATGCTAGCAACAGAGATCCAGATTTATCTGTGCATAAATACATCAGACTGAATGTGACTAGTTTGTCATATTATTTGTTGCCTTATTCTCAATGATGTTTCAAGATGAGCGTTGAAATGGTATGTTCCCACAAAACAAACTATAATTGACATGTCAATTCGTACAAGTCCTTTGATGCACCATGAACTGTTGTTTAATCACGAGAAACAGAGGGCCTCAAAAGAGCTGCGTGCATTAAGGAGCTTTTTTGGCCCCCCTATATGGCTAAAATATAACTTGAACAGTCAGAATCCGACCAAGGGCCCCGCATAATTGCCTACGGTGAAGAGGGTATATCGGTTTAGGCGAAGACCTTAATTATCATGATTATGTTCATCGGACAAAACCCATATTCAGATATGAACAATAGTTTGATGAAAGTAGTCCATAAATAAAATTTGGAAGAAATCCGTGTTAAATGACTAAGTTAAAGTCTCCACAAATTCAAAACGATCATACACACGTTTTGGCGCCATCTTAGTTATCGTTCATCGGACAAAACCCATAATCGACGTTTGGCCAGTGTTTGATTAAAGTAATAAGTATGAAATTTGAAATTTGTGAAATCGGGTGATAAATGACTAAGTTTATTTCTATATATTTAGTGTCCACAAGTGCAAACTGATAGGTTGCGGCCATTTTGGAGGCCATCTTGGTTAGCTGACAAAGCCAATATTCAAACATATGGGTGAGAGTTTGATAAAAGTAATCCATATATGAAATTTGGAAGCAATCGGGTAATAAATGACTAAGGTAGGATGTCCACGAGTGCAAACTGGTAGGCGGTGGCCATTTGTCAGCCATCTTGGCTATCGTTGGCCGGACAAAACTCATATTCAAACTTGAACAATAGTGTGATGGAAGCTATCCATATATGAAAATTGGAAGAATTCCGAAGAAAAATAACAAAGTAAGAGTGACCACAACAGCGGACAGATGCAAACTGATAGGCGGCGGCCATTTTGTCGGCCATCTTGGTTATCGTTTGTCAAACAAAACATATTCGTACTTGAACCAGGGTTTGATGGAAGAAATCCATATATGAAATTTGGAAGAAATCCCATTAAAAATGACCAAGTTAGTATGACCACAACAGCGAATAAATGTAAACTGATAGGGGGTGGCCATTTTTTCAGACATCTTGATTATCAATCGTCGAAAGAAATCCATATCTGAACTTGAACCAGAGTTTGATTGAAGCAATCAATATATGAAATTTGGAAGAAATTCGATATAAATGACTAAGTTAGAGTGACCACAATAGCAGACGGACAGACAGACTGATGGACAGACAGACAAGCCAAAAACAGTAGAGCTCCACCAACTCGTTGGCGGGGCCCTCAAATTTGTTTTTATCCAATTTGTTCTTACTAGTTTATTAGAACAATAAACAAAGTGTAAAAGTCTCAAATTACTTTGACTTTTATCGTTAGTATGGTAACAAAAATGGCTGCCAAAATAGGCTGAAAATAGGAAATTGACCATTCTGGAGCAAAATGGAGAGGTTTGACAGAGAAATTAACATTGAGCACACGAAAATTAATACCAAAAAGATATTTTAACAGATGAGAATTACCACGGCACACAACATATTAAAAGGGTGTTTTGGTATTTAGCTGTGGTGATATCTAATTCTTAAAAGATCGGTCTCCAAAAGCCTTAAATTTGGTCTAAAATGGCAATTTCTCTGTTTTAAGCCTATTTTGATGGCTATTTTTGTTAACAAAGCAACGGTAATATTTTAGTAAATTCCAAAATTTTACACTTCAGTTATTCTTCTTATAAACCGGAAATTGGTGAAAAGCAATTTTCAGTTGTTGGCTCTATAGCGGGCCAAAATAGCCACTTAATGCACATTCCACTTTACAGTATCAAGTTGTTAAACGGAATACAGTAGCTCATCTTAGCTCATAATATTATACAGCATATACGGAAGCTACCACATCGCTCGATGGTATCAGTTGGAAAGGGAACAAATAATGCCTTGCACCTAACTGTTCGGCAGATGGTATGGTATCATAGTTCTCACAAGTATTTTGAAATAATGCAAACATTTTTCATATTTTGCCTAAAACTTAAGACGTCTAAAACTTTCAGTTTTGACTCTAACTTTTTCCAGGGATGGATTCTATAACTCCTGTTTTCAAAATCCTAGTGAGAACACTGTTATGTAGGAAGCTTCCATGTGAGCTAAACAATTTTGTTCTTTAACAACAACAGAATCTAGGGCGAAGATTTAGCGCTAGTAAAATGCATTTAAGCCCCCTGGTGGCTTAGGCTGCTGTCCATTCTTATGGGGTGGTTTCTGTTATTGTTGATCCATTATTTAACGTACCTCCCATTGTTTGTGGGAGTTCTATGTTTGTCTTTGTTATGCATTACTTTCTGTCCAATCTAGTTTTGCAATCATCTTGAAGAGGAAAAAAATCTGGTTGCTTTTCTATTATTGTTTTACAGATATATAGTTACTATAATTTTTCTGTCGCACTTCCTCATGGTGCGATGGGTTGATCAGCAGTAGCCTATGTGATTGGGATATTTTCTTGATCATACTCACTTACTTTTTAATTCTTGAGCCCCAGTGGGAATTTTGCACATTATGATTTTCTGAAACTACATTATACAGTGAGCCACTTTAGTTACGCACCATTTTTAAGGCCCCACATTTTTTCACAAAAATGCTGGAATCAAGCATTCTCTATGATAATTTACTTATTGACATTTTATCTGTTTGATGACATCAAAAATAAATATCGGAATCACTCATGTGAATCATTCTGCTACGCCAAAGGCAATTTTGACCAAAGTGCTCGACTGCACGTGCAATCTGAACGTCTATATTTTCTATTTGCGTTTTGCGCTGGGCATTATCCATGGTGATCGTTGTGACAGAAAAACACCAAAAACAATTATTTTATTCAAGTAAACCCCCTTTTTCGGTCGTTGAAATCAGTAACACTGTTATGAAATGCTCGTTTTGACGTCATATTAACGATTTTAACGATAACAGATTTTTCTTCGTAAATTGTCTTGGTATGAGTTACTTGTTGACATAGAAATATCAAAACACTGAAACATCTTATCATTGACACGTCTAATAGCCTTGGTAGAAGTGACGTCATCACTAACATCAACACCGTGACCCCAATAAATCCATTATAATTTTTTTTCGAAAAAATAGGCGGATACATGGTTGTTTAAAATGAAATTATTTAAGAAGAGTTTTGATAACAGGTTTACTAAGAATCATACGAAATTTTATCTAACTTTAAAAACAGTACTAAAATCAACTTTATTCAAACCTTGGCCAGCTGGGAAACCAAACTAGTAAAACGTTAGATTTTTTTTATAAAGTTAACAAACACATTCCAGTCTTAGATATTGCCAAGAATAAGTCGGTTCTTATCTCTAGCATAGCAGAAATTCGACCCTAAAAAGTGCAATGTGATCTGAGTTTCATTCCCAATACTGCAATAATGCAAAGCAATCCATTTTCTCATTTGTTTCTGATCTGATCACAATAAAATTTCGATGGCTAATGCAACTATAGATGCGCTTTACGCTAGAAGTCTCAGATTAAAAATATCCTATTTCTTTGTGAATAATTTTACATTCTATAAGTGGTGCGTAACTAAAGTGGCTCACTGTATAAGACACAAAATGAAAGATGTTAGCCTTCTGACACTGACAGCGTTAACGTGTAACATCATGCTATATATACTGAAACAATAAAGTTATGTCCGCTTGACGTTTATGTCTGCCAGTTACAAATGTATAAACGCATTTCATTTAAATTTTCACGCTACCACTTGTGATCATTTTGAAACGTTTTTCACCTAAGAAAAATTCATTTGGTCATCAGTAGAGCCGCTGACAAAGCAGCGAACACGAGTACCCTTAACATCAAAAGTCACAACATCAATAGCTTCTGTGTCCAACATAATCCCAAATTTTAAGGACATTTAGACATCACTGAGCAAGCTCTATAGTAAGATGTTATGCTTGCTAGCTGTATGCATTGCTTTTACGACCACAGCCATTAATCTGTAACAAACTCTGACGTCACAAAACATGGATCACGAGCGTGCGTGAAAACACTCAGAAAATTCAATTTTGGTCCAGCATATTGATAATCAACAGAATTGGACGAATTTGATTTTTTCCTCATCACAAGCATTTCAGCATTAATGAAGACTAATCAGCATCAAAACAATTGATAATAGAAAATTTTCGGATGATTTTGGAGTAAGGGGTGGGGTATAAAACACTGATTAAGTAAACCTTTGAGGCATGACTTCAGCCATAGTTTTTGTTGTTATCTTTTGTGTAATTGTTGTCATAAACAAACACAACACGTTAAAACAAAAACGGTCTCAAAATAATGTTAGGTTAAAGAGCTTTGGAAGATCTAAAATTGTTATTTGTTTAATTCAAAGGTAGGTAACTTCAGTTAATTTCGTAAATTAAAGGTTTTGAACTGCAATTTCGCTCGTTCAATAAGCAGACTTGGGTTTTTTTAGATGTTTTTTCATCGTCGGACGATCCTGGCTGCCATTTAACGTAAAATGTGTCACGTTTTGATAAATAACTTCCTGATGATAATGGAAAAAGCTGTGTGCACATTAGGTTCAATAACCCTTCAAGATAAGAAGATAAAATCAAATAATTACCATTTTTTGTGTGTCCGACGTTTGATAAACATTTTGGTTTTATTTTTGTTGTAACATCTTAACTGGATCGTAAGATACAGTACCATGAAAATCGGACGTTTCATTTATCTTTGAGTCTACGTTTATCCCAAAATAGCATTAAACATCCCTGATAATGTCTCAAACATGACATGTTCGTACATATTTGCATGCTGACACAGGTTAATGAATTTCTTTTAACAAATTTACATATTTTAGCTTTAATTTCAAAATGTCTTATCACCGTCGTATACGTTACTTAGTGTTTCCTGCGTTATTTCCGAGTATCAGTATGGTATTTATTGACTACACGAGTAAAACATCTGTCACAGACTATAGTAAATCTATAAGGCTGCTTTTTAAATGGTTTAAAGTTCTTTACTATGCTCACTTACACTATTTTTCAGGCCCATGTTACGTATGTTACCCTCATAATAGCATTGACCATTCAAGTTGATGTCTCTAACAAGCCCTGTTTATACTTTTTTGCATGCTTGCACAATTTTATGTACTTCTTTTAACAACGTTTTAACAAGGTTTACCTATTTTAAGTATTCATTTAATAAATACTTTGAGCTCAACTGTTATGTGTGTTACCAAATGATACATAAGTTATTCTGAGTATCTGTATAGCAGTTGCTGGCAATACATATATTAAGTCTGTCAGAGAATTTAGAAAATTTATAAGGCTGAAATAAATTGAAGTTCCTTATTAATTTATGGTGATTTTAACTATTATTATAATGTGATCTATCAACCTTCGCTGTTTGCTCATATAAACAATGTATTCCATGTATTCAAATCGAAAGTTCTGAAAGCATTCAGATGATGTTGACACTGATCAGGGCTACAAAGACAACTACTTTGAAGAACATGTCAGCCCTATTTGTATGCCTTGTTCCCAATGTCCATTGCACACGATCACAACAGCTACGCACACTTTTTACCTGTGTAACTAATAACACTCATGAATTTGTCTAATACACGTTGCAGATGCAAAAAACTTCTTGAACAAAATGGGTTCAGTGTGTAACAATCAATGGTTCTTTGCTTGAGAAATGCTTTTGACATAACTATCAGGCAAACAATAAACCCCGTGCCAAGTCAAAGTAGGTATTATAGGCTTCAGCAGCTAGAACTATGCTTCTACCCCCGACGGAATGGTGTATTACTCACCACATCAGAGCTCAATATATTGAAACAACCCTTCAATGCACTGAAATGAATATTCAATCTGCTCAGATGCAAAGTAGAACGAGCGCTAGAGGCAGTTTCTGGCTTCACCTATTCTTTTAGTTCTAGTTTTGAAGACAATGAACTGTACTTTTTGTCTTTTGGAGTGCCTGCTAAGCCTGGCATAGCTAAGGATCTTATTGAGGCTGATGGCATTGACAGGAAGGCTGTTGCAGACAATTTTGACTCACTTTTAGTTGAAAATCTGTCTTTTACATCCCCATAAAATGCTACAAGCTTATAAAGTTTTGAGGCTTGTGAGGTCAAAAAGGAATTGTCCAAATTGCAAAACGTAATCAGGCAGATAAGAGCCCAAAGGGGCGTCTTTGGTTAGCATGGCCTTCTTTATATTGGACATAATGTTGACCTTGAGTTGACACTGCCGTTCCTTCTGGGACCTGTTGCATGGTCACTGTCAATTCCTGATAGAATTTCCACCAAAACTGACAAGTCCAAACTTCTGCAGGTTTTGCAATCACACATTTAACCAACATTAGATTGGCCATGAAGTGCTGCACATAACTTTGATGGTAATGCCATATTACAGAGCATAATAGCTTTCCAGTCACCTTCAAGGATCTGATGGAACCAGTATTCAACCAAGCACTAAAGGCAGGGCATGTTGGTTTTTGTCACTGATACATATATACAATGTATAAGCAGCGGTCTATAAAGTCTTACCGACATTCTGGTAGAGGATGACATGGTTGTTTTGTTCAACACTGGTGTAAGCAACAAAAAGAGCTCCTTCTGAATGTCAACAACATTTGCCAGAATATGGGGGAAGAGACCTACAGTCATACACTGTTTAACAGATTGTGACATTACCAATGTGCCAATCTGTTAGTACCACGGAAAGGTTGTTCCTATCACCCTCCTCACTAGTTCATCTGCATCCTAAGCTGCTGCTAAGCAGGGTAGGAAAGCAAAAAAATGCTCTAGGCACTCATCAGTGACATGAAGCCCAAACATGTGCTTTTTTTGTAAATGTGAATAAGCTGCAGTAAGACATGTTTCTGAAAAAAATACTAAAGCCATACACATGTACTAACTATTACAAATGGCATGAACATGAGCTTATTTCAACCCTGCTTTCTGTCATTAAGATGTACATACAAACCCTGAACTATCAAGTCTTTCCCATGAAAACAAGTGAGGCTTTACATATATGGACAAATTGTGTGGAAAATAAAGGGGAGAAAATCGAATACCTCTGGCCCTCTGGGTGTAAGAAAACTTTATTGTACCCTAACAAAAGAGCCATAGAATTATATTTCACATTTTGTGTGATATGGGGTTACAATGTTCAAAACTCAATAACTCAAACCTTATAAAAGATATAAACATAATATTTGCAGTTTCCAAAAGGTACATAAAGCATTTAAAAAATTATCAAACTTTATTAGGTTCATAAATCATTTATATAGGGATAATGATAAATGGTAACACAGGTAACACTTTGGGGTGCATATTTGTTTTCAAGGGTCCATACCTGTGAGGTAAAAATAGCTTTCTTGGATGATATAGCCAATTTGAAAATCTTACCTTATGGTTTGCACTTTTCAGATGTCATGCCATTTACTAAAATTATCAAAGATGTTCATGGGTAATATATGTAATTGGCTGTTAGTTACAAGGTAATGATGCCATTACCAGAGTGCTAACATATTGCAAAATCCTTGCAAGGTGAATCTGATAGAGATTTAATAAGCTGTATTGGAAAATTCTTTAAACCCTTGGATAAGAATTGCTAGCTCCGCAAGAAACAGCTCTATAACTTCTACCAGATGGGGTTTCTTTATCCCCACGTTTTTTTAAAAAAAAAGCGAAGGGGATATTGTAATCGCCTCCACCCGTCTGTCTGTCCGTCAGTCCATTATGCTATCTCCTCCTAAACCGTTGGACAAAATTCAACCAAATTTGGTGTGTGAGTTACTGACATGAATGGGGCGTGCAACGTCAAACTTTTTTTGGCCCCGCCCCCTGGGGCCCTGGGGAGGGGTCAAATATCATTTAAGTTCAATTACAAATTCAATTTCAAAGATTTTTATACCAAACTTTGTGTGTGTTCTCACAAATGAAAGATACAAAACATATCAGACGGGATTTTCATTCTGTTCCCTGGGTCATGCCCCAGGGGTGGGACTTTGGGGCGCTGGGGGTGCCAAGGGGTTCAAAAAAAAATTTCAAACAGGGTCATGTGGTATATCAAATCGATGGGGCTGACGAACAGAACAGAATGCAAGTAAAATTTTCATCCTAGGGTCAAACTGGTGACCTTAGGGTGAGGTCAAAGGTCAAATATCAATAAATTTCGGTTACCATGTTGATTTCAAAGATTTTTATACCAAATTTGATGTGTGTTCTCATAAATGAAAGATACAAACATATCAGACGGTATTTTTATGTCCCCTGCATCATACCCTGGAAACAACGAGCAGATCAAAATGCATGTATCATTTTCACCCTAGGGTCAAACTGGTGACCTTGGGGCGAGGTCAAAAGGTCAAATATCATTATATGTCAATTTCAAAGATTTTTATGCCAAACTTTGTGTGTGTTCTCACAAATAAAAGATAGATAACATATTGAACAGAATTTTCATTCTGTTGCCAAGGTCATGCCCTGGGTGGGACTGCGGGGTGCTGGGGGAGTCAAAAATTTTGGCGTGGGGATTTGCCATGGCCCCCATCGTCTGCGTGCTCTAGATTATCTTTTAAGTTGTTACTCACATATTGCACTGCATGTTACAAACTTTCAATGCGTATTAAGTTAACTATATTTGATGTCTCTATAAAAGAAAAGAGGGTTAATGGTTGTTTATGTTTTGAGTTTCTTCTTCAGCAAATAAGCCAGAGTATAAAGAAGTACATAGACCTGTGCCAGCATGCAAATAAGTACAAGCAGGTCATGTTGGAGACCTTATTTTGAACGTTCAATGGTATTCGGAGGGTAACATATGTAACCTGGGCTGTAAAATAGTGTAAGACTGCATAATACGGAACTTTAATTCATTTGAATAGCAGCCTTATAGATTTGCTATATTCACTGATGTATGTAATACATGTAAAGTCAAAAACTGCCGAAATGATACTTGGAAATAACATATGAAGCACTAAGTAACATATACAACGGCAAAAACTCAAGACATTTATAAAACAAATGCTAAAACTATGTAACTGTGTTATAAGATGCTCTTAAACCTGTGGCAGACTTCAAAAAGTGTGAATATGTCATGTTGGAGACACCATAAGGAAAATTTAATGTTATTGTGTTGGTAACGTACGTTACATGCCACACGCTTATGCTGCCACTCTCAGAGGGCTGACATATTTCATTTTTTGGCTTATATAATGTTGTATCTGGAAATCATAGTGTACAAAATTCCCCCTGGGGTGAGGGGGTCTATAGCCAGCGCAAGGCATAGAGAATTACATTTGACATGTTTGTGCGATATGGGGCTACATTGCCAAACATCTTATAACTCAAACAGTATATAAGATAGAAACATAATGCTTGCAGTTTTGAAAAAGGTAAATAAAAAATCGTTAATAAAATACCAAATTAATCAACATAAAATGGTTTCAATAAATTTAAGACAAATTATATTAGATTCATTTATCATTTAAAAGGTAGTTCAAATAAAAATGTAAGATACACTACATCGGGGCTGACTATATTTGTTTTCAAAAGTCAATATCATAGGCCCAGTAAAAGCTTACTGAGAAGATATAACAAATTGAAAATCTTACCATATCTTTTGCACTTTTCTGAAGTCTTAAAAATTTTCAAAAATTTTGTTGGTAACGTATGTAACAGGCTGTTACAGCTTAACGCTTCCATTGTCAGAGGGCTAACATGTTGCCAAATTCTTGCAAGACATTGGGCTTTAATTAAAATATAATCTACAAAATCCCCCCTGGGGGGGAGGTTAACCATATCCAGCCAGTGACCTACTTTTTGCGATACTGGATTTATTTCAACGTGCGAAGACAAGCGTCCATTCATATCACCTTGAACAAAAGAATAGTAAACAATATAAAATAGCCTACTTACAAGCGAGGTGGAAAGCAAATGACGTGTACTAACTCTTGCTATTTGAATACATGTATATCTGCAACTGCAATTAAGTCCTTTAATATAATATAATATAGTAAATAAGGAACCGCTCATTATTTTAGTATTGGGGGGGGGGGGGGGGGGGGGGGGGGGGCAAAGATGCCCATCCATTAACCAAAATTTTGGATGCCCCCTCCTAACAAAGTTTAAATACAATGACCCCCCCCCCCCCCCCCCGGAATCGCAAGAAATATTATCTGCCCCCCCCCCTATTTGAACATAGTGTCAAAATGCAACATTTTATCTGCATAATCGTGTATGTCATATGTATGGTACTATGGTACTTTCATTAATTTATTGACCTGTGTATCTCAGAGTTTCAATTCTAAATATTGACAAGTTGAGACTACCATTGAAACATAAGGAATATTTTATATATGAAACTATTTTGTTTCTGTTGGTTCTTTACGTTCCAGTCAACAATATTTAAGTTATGGCGAAATGAGCCTTCCTGAGTACTAACCTGCCGATAAACAGGCTTACAAAAAGTAGGGAAAGATTAAAGTTTTCAAAATAAAACTAGTGATTTCGTATGTAAAACAGTAGTGAAAGAAGGGCTTCTTCTTTTGTACAGAATTCATAAAAAGGTCATTAATAAGGCTTTCAAGTGCCCTTCAAGAAAAAGAAAACACTGATAAAATTTTGCAAGAAGTATTGGAAAAGCAGGGATTATCTTTGTAAAAAAAAGTAGCAATGGTAGGGCTTTTTCAAGTATGAAATCATAAACACTAAGTTGGAAAACGTGAAATAAAATAGTTCATGCTCAATATTTAAGCAAGATAATAAGTGTGATAATAATACTAGCAAAACAGAGTGATTTTGGGCTTAAAATTGGAACGAATGATTTAGTTTATTAGCTGTCTACTCCCTGAAAAAAAATAATAGGTAATTTCTAAAATTTGAGCAAGGGAGAAAAAATCCTGTATTTTTATCGCGTAAATGACAATTAAATTTAGAGTGAAAAAGTAGGGCATTTTCAAGAAAAAGTAGGGCCTATCTGAAAACCTGGTTAATCAATCATTATTTTATCAAAATGTTGTACTTATAAAAACACCGAAACAGAATACCTTTTTTTCACATGCAAAAATAAAAACTGAGACATTTAGTGGCCTGTATAATTAAATATACATAAGAGTTTAATTCATAAACAAGAGGGCCCTGGGTCGCTCAAGTGAGTCATAGCACATAAATAGACGGTGTATTGGTCTGTTGCTAAGGAGATAGGATTTAAAAATATGTCTATTTTTAGCTCTGCAAGCCATGTTGTTCAGCAAAGGAGAACCATCTGATCAGTTCTAGTAGAGGGCAACATGTTAGCCATTTTTTTTGAAATTATTGTGATATTGGATCCGTGGTTCAGGAGAAAATGGTATTTAAAGATATATCTAATCTACAAAGGCAAATTCAAAACCTGTTTCACACCAATCATACGATCGTTTGGTCGTGCGATTTAAAGCATGCAGCAGATTGCTGACAATATTGCATACCTCAAGTTAAATTAACTGAACGCAAGGCTGCCCTGCTCATTCATCATCTCTTTTTTCTTTTTTTAGTATTCAATTTTCATTGAAACATATAGTGCATTTTTGGCATTATACCATTTCTAACGTTGAAATCAACATTTACAAACTACGAGCTTGCATTTCCCCTCTTTTTTTCAGTGATTTTTGTTATTAAGTATTTTTTTTCTGTTCTACATTTTCACATTACGTTAACAGACCTTTGCCCCAAATAGAATAATTAGACCTGCTTAAATTTAAGAACTGCCATAACGAAGTGCTGAATAGTGCACATAATGTATGTGTTAATTAAATGAGAACAACAGCACAATAACGAAGTCGTTAATGAAGACGTAACATACACATATTTGGCGCATGGGTATGTTAACGTGACAAGTACGACTGTGTTTAAGTATTATATTTCAACAGCTAACACAAACAACGCCATTATATTTACATCTGATTATTGCTAGGAGAAAAAATAACATAAGCTTCCAGCTTTCGTTCTAATCCTTGTACATTATGTAACTTGTATATATTTGTATTTTTATCTTACCAAGATGAAATAAAATATGTTTAAACCAAGGCTGCTGTACGATGTTCGCACCGTTATCTTGCGTACACACGCAGGGCTGTCGTCAGATGTGCTTTCAAAGTTGCAAGACTGTCGCAAGTTCAGCGGCGATACAGTCGTGTGAACTTAATGAGCTTGTGGCATTCTTCTTGCAGCCGTGCAATACAAAAAAAGTTCATTGCACGGTATTAGCGCGGCAGTCTTGCGACATTTGCAGGCGAAACGTGTGAGTGAAAGCACTTGTGTTAGCCATATGAACGCCTTGCGTGGCTTACAGCAGCCTTGTATTTTTTGCAGCAGTCGTGTGTCCATATAGGATCGCAAGAGAAAAGCAAGAAAAATGAACATATTGAAAATTTAGTTTTTTTCGTTGCCGCAACCGTGCGACCCTAAGTTCGCAAGGCAGTCTTGCGGTATTGCGCACAGCAAAGTAGGGCACCCGCAGTAAACCGGGAAATTTTTCGTCATATACAAGTGTACAGCTGCTGTACGATTGATGTGAAACAGGTTTAACCGAGGCATTAAGTCAGTTTGAAAAATAAGGCGACCATAACTTTATGGAGACATTGTAATTTTTGGTCCTGCTTTCGGTGAACAACTAATCGGTCCAATTCGACTGCACAAAAGGCATATTTCAAGCAAATGCTTTTTTTCAAGACACTGCTTGAAACGTCCCTTCCTGTGAGTGACAAGATCTCATTCACCTTTTAATAAGGCAGAAGGGCCTCCTACCTTGATAATCTTTTATTTTACATTTATCTTATTTTGGCACTTATGGGCTTCCAAACTACATGGTTGTAAGAAGATCGTGGAAACTGCAGTTATTTTTAGGCAGTGGTTTTGAACAATGGATCTAAATTGTATTTGAATCTGTTCACTCTTTCGAAAGTTATTGAATGTTAAAACAGGCGCAATACACCAGCTAAAATAATATGTTTTTAATGGTAACTCTCGCAAGTTTTGAAATTGGGGCATACATTTAATGGTATTGCTAATCTGAACATTTCTGGTTCACAGACATATAATAAATTAAATCAGATACATAGAACTTCTGCAGAGTATAAAGGTGACACACATGTGATTTTCTGCCTTTCTCCAAGGCCAATAGAAACATTCCAAATTGAAAAAAAGCCCATTTTGCACCATTTAATGTCTGTTATTGGAATTAGGAAAACTAAAAAAAAACATTGAATGCGTTTGAGAGCTCAGACTTCTGAGGGGGAAATCCATTTTAAGCGATCGTTTTTTATCAAAGTCAATAGAGTGTGACTTCCAAAAAATACCATCACATTCCATTAGATGTTAAATTGCTAGTGGGGAACTTTACTGGATTGAATATATGAAGAGATTTACAGGGGGGGGGGGGGATACGTGATTTGTGACAATGTTTGTACGTCATGTTGTCAACATTGTGGCCACGACAATATTGCAGCTATTATCATTATAAAAGAATACATACTTAACTCGTATGTAAGTATATCGCATGACAGTCTTCTATTTTGAGTCTCTTCGTAGGACATTTATATTTTATATTCAACCAACAGTTGCACATCAGTGTGTTTGGTAGACGTGATCGTGATACCAATTTTTTCTTACTTTGGGTATAAATTCTTTGAAATTTCCCAAATCTAGCAAGCAAGGATACTGTAGTTTAAATCATTAAACTCTACCAAGAACAAAAATTAACAATAGTTTTTTATTATATATCAGATTGGACATTTTTTTCTGTCTTTATCGATCAGCTGTGTATTCTGTTCATTGTTGGATACAATTTTGCTGGCCATAGACCAATAGCGCGTTTATAAATATCGCCAGTGGTCTAGATAACGATTTGGACAATTGGTATTTCACCCCCTACGTTGTAATGAGTGTTTTACTCCATATTTAAAATATCTAATTGCAGTAAATGCAAAGCCTTGTAAAAAGACTCAATATTTGCTTAACCTATTTTAAAGAAACGTTGCTTGTATCAAATGCATGTTGCTTTTTTAGGGAAAATTTCCAAGATTTATAAAATTCGTGTATATTTTACTAAGAATAAAACATTTCGTCACATATATTGAATATCAGCACTGAAACCCCAAACTGCAAAGGATATTTTTATCCTTCAATTTTACTTTTCAATGCTGAATTCAAAAAAATCAATGCTAAAATACCCTTTACCCCCTCTTATCTGGAGTTCTGTATCGCTTGCGCTAAAGTACGCTAACCTGTAAGTTACCCAGTGAGGAAGCCTCTGACAATTGACCAAACGCCAACTGCCAATAAAAAAGTCGATCAGCCAATGAAAGCCCAGGAAACGCACTCACATCCTGCTTAATTGTATAAATTCCTGATCTTTGCACCCTTACTTACTTTGTTTATGCACTATTATTATTAACAGCGTGATTCCACCAGCTTGTCTGCTAGTTTTTACCCTATCTCTCTCATGCACCTGTGATATCTCAGAACCGGAAATTATTGACAGTCCAAAATGAAGCTAAAAAGGCTATATCAGTTGACTTACGTTAGTTTGTCCCCAAAAATAACTAAAATTCCATGTTAAATGTTTGCTTTTCGCGGTTGACACTGTTCTAACAGATCCGTTTCCATCAACATTTGTTGAATAAATGGACTACAAGCCCCACAGGCACGGGCCTTATTATCATGTTTTCAGAAATGAGTCTTAAGAATGTGTCACTGATGTAATAAAAAGAGTGCCATAAAATATCAATAAGGATGCGGCAGTTTCGCCATTGGGATCATTTAACACATTTTAACATGTCTGACACTGCATTCGTTCTCTATCAGTTAAATTTTAATTCGTTGCGTGTTTTGGGAAAATCTATTGTTTTTTCTGTCTCGCTGTCTGTTTATGTTTGTTTCTTTACGTCCCAAGTCAACAGCTATGGTCATTGCGGGACGGTCAGTTCACTTAACCACACTTTTTCCTGGGCAGGCTTGAACAAGCGGGTAACCAGTAATTTGTGCACATACTTTTGCTTGTAACTGACAACAACCCTTCTTGAATGAATCAGCGGAAGGGAGGAGAATGACCGTAGAAATTATTTCATGATCAATCTCCACGAAAGTATGGGACTAAGCCAGGATCAAACTCACGACCCCTGAATCTGCAGTCAGACACGCATCTGTAGCCAGACACGTTACCGACTGCGCTACGCGGCCCGGTTGTCTGTTTATGTGTCTATCGGTCTGTCTGTCTGAACATGCGCATATCGATTTCTTTCAGTCTGTCTGTCTGTAAATGCACATGTATGTAGGTTTTATCAGTCTGTCTGCATATGCACACTCATGTTTCTATCAGTTTTTTCTGCCTCTCTGTACATGCGCATGTAAGCACAAACGCCTCAGCTAAGGCTCTTTTTTGTCGTATCTAGAGGTCTATGTGTTCTTTTGAATCTTCCTTATGATCCCGCGAATCTGTGCAGGCTCACCTGAGGCAATGCAACAAGAAGAGAAATTACATAACACTGTGCAGTCTCGACTAAGCCATCATTGTTCGAGAGAAAGAGTCATTATAGAATTACTGACTATTGAGGCATTGGACATGATGTGATGTCAACCTGAGAGTACCAATATTGACAGAGGCAGAGCCAAGGTCTATATTGGTATTCTTAGGTCGACATCACATCATGTCCAATGCCTCAATAGTCAATAATTGTTTATTATATAATTTCTCTAAACAAAACAACATCACAATCTTGGCCATGGACTAGATCTTGCACAGTCTTGAATGGTATCTAACTGATTTTATCCAGTTCAAAGAGGAATATATGCATACTGTATTTGTAATTACAACTGCAGACAGAGTAGATCTAGATTAAATGCCGCATGTGGTATTTCATAAGGGTCTACACTGTTTGCTAAGACAAATATGAACTTCAGAGAAAAAAAACTGCGATTTTATTTAGAAATTAAAACCTATGACCCCTAGAATTATACAATGGACCATTCCAAGTTTATTGCATCAATCCAGAAAGAAGAATTCATTAGTTCATTTAAGAGTTCTGCTAATTACTATATTTAACAGCAAAGTCTGAATTACATGTATATTATGAAACACCATATCTTGTAAATTTCGTGCCGCTGTCACTCACTGAATTTTATTTACAGCAAATCATGCAAGTTTCATGCTGAAAGCACACCTGTTATGGAAAGTTTCTATGAAGTCTATTTTTAGTAACTAATATTGAATAGGAAAAACCCAAGCCCATGCGACATGCAGTTATATCTACTCGAGTGGATGGGCATCTGGGCCAATCAGGAAATGTTTTTTATAGATTATATAATAATACAATTTAGCGCCCAGATCTGTTGGATGGTGTGCTAGCGTTTGTTGGTTATTGTAGAGCAGTGGGTATTATTGCGAGACTTCTTTCATGAGCCTTCGATACTGAGGAAGAAATTGATCATTATAATTGAGCGGCTGCATGAGATTTCCAACAATGTGGCATTTTGACATGTGTGGACTCAGACGAGCCTTTGCAGCCTCATTTTAAGCGTAGACACTCCAAATGCTGTTTAGTCAGTAGCGTAACAATCATAGAATACTCAAACGACTCGCAAAGGTTCTGATCAGACTGCGCGTATGCGCAGGCTGATCTGAGGCTTTGCTGGTCATACATACCACATTGATGGGAATCTCACGCACTGGCTCAATTTTATTTTATAGCGCCAAGTTCATGTCCACATAATCTGTACAAATATCATCTGCTGATAACATTTGAAAACAGTTCAGGCCCGACAAAATGTTCTTGCAAGAATGTGTGCATGTGCAGTCTTGTATAAGCCTTCGCTGCTCGAGAGGAAAGTGCTATATTTCTTCATTTTTTCAGCGACCATCTGTGCGTTTTGTCTGAGTTCCTTTTGGTCCACAATCAGCTATCCATTTTTGTTAGTAATAGTTGTTTTTTTTATCAGCGAGTGTTCTTGCGAGAAAACACACATGAACCTTCGCTGCTTGAGAAGAAATTCTGATATATCGCAAAATCTTGAGTGCGTGCGACAGTGACCGTGCAAAATATTTTCACGGAAGTGTAAACACTGCGAAGAAAAGTTGATCCTGTCAAAAATTAAGTACAGCGTATTAAACTTTAGATAGCTTATTTTATTCACTATGTCCAAACAGGCCCCTTCATAATTCACGTGATTTTCTAAAATTCTGAAATTTGGGCTAAATTGAAGCCGGTCATCTGCAATGTTTATATTTTATGAATGGATTCACGTGGTAGCTTAACACAATTATTAGGCCAAGCTATTTTAATATTGGTTTTTTGTAGCTTGCAGTCTTAGAATGGAACACCGTTTTATGACTTATTTTGTGTGTTTCTTGGTCTGATTTTTGAGGCAAACCTTAACAAATACTGCACCAGAGCAGAATTTACAATTCGGGAGGGGGCGACGTGGGATGGGAGGGGTCACAAATACATTTACTGGTGATAAACTTAATCTATGTAACGCACATAACACCATTGTAAGTTGTACTTGTGTTTAAAACGCTTCTTTTATACAGCTTAGATATCCAGTTTGCAGACTGCATATGTAATTTAAATGATTAGATAGTCTAATGTCTTCTTTCTGTAGCTCAAACTTTCACTTTACTTTTCTTCTTACCTTGTTACAGTAACAGTTGTAACAGGCTAACGCCCCAGCGTACAGAGTGCAAACATCTCTTAAAAGGTGCAGCTTGATAGGCTATGTCTGCAAATTTCACAAGAGAGGGGGGAGGGGGCAGAAGCACCTTTTGTTTTCACTTGAAGTATATGAGATGAATCAAATACACTTTTTTCGTACTATCGCATGTGCGCCTTAAACCATAAACCGTCCCTATGTTGACTTTCCAGCACAGATAAAGAAATGAATGCAACGAAGATTTGTGTGTGTGGTGGGGTGGCAATATTTGGTCCACTGTTCCAGATTTGGATACTTATCGCACATAGACTAAAATCTGCTTACATGACTGTATTTTTCCTAACGGTCCTAAGAGATTTTTAGGCACTACGCAAGTGCGTAGATTGCTACGTAAGTTCGTAACATTAGCTATTTTCTCCAAAAATTGGGACGTTATTTGTAACCACCTATAGAACCCGTACACAGAATGCTGGCCGACTCAACAGAAGACAAAATAGAAAAAAGATGACTTATTTTCCCCCAGTAGATGTGACCTGCTAGAGACATAGTGATTGATGCAAAAGCATTGCACCGCCACAGCTCGAACATGTACAATATTTACTTTGTCAATTATAGATAAACTTCACGTACCTGCCTCATGTAAAGAAACAGTATCTTTACGACATATCTCCTACGGTATTTTCTAATGTCCCCTAATACAAATGGACAATTCAGTCCTTATATAGGGATAAACAACAAGATTTGCGAGAAAGACATGAAAACATATAATCGTTAAAACAAACACACACTTTGGTATTATGAAATAGTAGGTCACTGTCTAGCCTAGCCACACAACTGGTTCCTATCTCCGTTCCCTTTAGAAGAAACTGGGACATTGCATACCACGTGGCGATACAGTGACCAATACGCGGGAAAATATCAAATATATAGTTACTGTTCCACCAGTTTAACAAACAAGTGCAAAATGGTGGAACAGTGACTAGGTAGTTGATATCAAAGTGCATGTTATTATTGATAAGGACACTGGCCAAAATATTGAGTTAAGTGTAAAATGTACATATATTTTATAAAAAAGTTTGTCTATTTTGTTCAAACAAAAACGTATTTACGCGTCATCAGGTAGCAGATAAAGGGGCTGAGTACTACCATTCATGCCTGTAGGGACATTATTCTTCCTGTTCAAGCTATTTCCCTGTAGATCATTTTGGATTATCACCATGAAATTCCAATGCTATTAATGTCAGCAATGCTACAAGTGGCAGGTTTATGGCCTTTCACCTTCACTAACCTAAACAAATTGCCAACAAATTTAGACCCAGTTCTAAAGGGAAACCATCACCTTTTTTGTAAACCATGAAAAAACATATCTGTATTAATCAGCATATTTTGCATTTAATATAAGATTTATTTTATTTATTATATTTGTTTCATGAGCAAATTTAGTTAAAATATTGGAGGATAAGACCAGTTAAAGCCAAGCAGCATGCATGTTTAATAAGACAATCTCTCTTAATAAGACATTTTCTCTTGAGATACCTTTCTTTTAACTTGTTGATCAGACAAGAAATACAGTTGCCTTCGGGCAGTTACTGTAGAAATAAAATAATCCTCTGAAACCATGTTTGTTAATTTGCTGCAAGTGGCAATTTGACCCTAGAATGTTTATCTTATAGTCAGAGCAGAGGAGAGTTTAGTAAGAAATCTCAACCAATCAGAAACCTTGAAAAGGAAGAAAGTTGCTCCCAGGCAGAGCGCCCCTTTGATCTGCTACCTGGCGTCATAGATATCATTTAATTCCAAAATTGCAAAAATTATCATGCAGATCTCACGAACTTAACAATTCTCTACAGAAAAAAAAACCAATGAGCCGTAACATGAGACTACCAATAACGTGGTATATGCGAGCAGCAAAGCCTGTACATATACTAGTCAAAAAATAGAAAAAAAGAAAGGCTGCACATAAAACATACATTGTATATAGCGGTCTTTCATCAATCTCTCGCAAACGATTTGTCACAGTTTGAGCACTGATTCTTGGATTACGCGTTCCTGGGGTTGTCCTAGCTATCATTGATCCAGCAGTTTAACCTATGGTGGGAGTGCAGTGGATCAGTGGTAGAATGCTGGTCGCTTGACCGAAAGGCTGCGGGTTCGAGCCTCATCGGCGTCACTGAGTCGTGTCCTTGAGCAAGCCTTATTAATCCTAGCTTAGTACTGGTTCAACTCAGGAAGACCTTTCCCTACATAACTGAAAGATTGTTGATGGGATGTAAAAAAACAAATCAAACAAAATTAACCTACAGTTTTATCGATCTTGACGTAGCCTCATTACACGATAACGTCATGAATAAGCACGCTCTGACTTTGTTCCAATTTGTCAGAATCGTTTCCTAAGACCTTAAATCGTCCTTGCATGGCATCGATATTGTTGGGCTATCACCAATGACGTCACGTTAGCTTGTAACATCCTTATCGCCCTTTCGCGTTGAACATGTGTCCGTTTTGGTATCGCAAATTAGCAATGTGTAATCTTGAATTTTAAAGTTTTAATATGTTTTCAAGCAAACTGGATATTAGACTAGTGATTTCAGTAGTAATTGCATGTGTAAATCTAAATAAAATGAATGTGCACGTGGAAAACTTGAAAATAAAAATCCGCCAGCAAACTGGTTTGGGTTGACTGAGCTCAATAAAAAATGGGAATTATGTGTGGCAGGAAAAGTAGCGAAATATAGATAGCAGATAAAATTTTGTAACTCTCATTTAAAACGCAATATTTTTTATCTTTATTTGCGGCATTTCTTTTTTGGCCTAGTATACACACTGGTTAATGTATACGTCGATTTGCTGGTATTTATGAGTATTGCCAGTACTTCATAGACCGGATGTGATCGATATTGGTGTAAATACTATATAGAAAAACATGCCATATGCAACAAGGACCATAGACTTCAATTATTTTTAAGCATTCAGTATAAGCATGGCGATTTATGTAAGCATTTAGGAATAGATTCGAGTACCGATCGAATACATATCATTCGATTCAAACAGCATTTTGAGCTTCATAGCTTAAAAGGAGGCTGTAAAGGCTCGAATGAGTCTACACTTGTCAAAATGCCACATTGTTGGAAATCACATGTCATGGTTCAAGTTATAATACCAATGTGCCTCAAGGGTAAATGATCCAGCATAACTTATCATCCATGTGGTTCTTTTCTATGATGTACTTTTTGTATGAATAAGCATGTGTGTCTTCAAGATTGATGGTTGATAAAAATGTTTACCACAAATTCCACAGTGATATGGCTTATCTCCTGTATGAATAAGCATATGTTGCTTCAAGTATTGTGAATGAGTAAATATTTTACCACAAGTGACACAAGTATATTGCGTATGGTCATTATGTACAAGCTTATGGCTCTTCAAGCCTGATAATTGATTAAAACATTTACCACAAGTATCACAACAATATGGCTTTTCTCCACTATGAATAAACATATGTTCCTTCAAGTAACAAGAGCGAAGAAAACTTTTACCACAAGAGCCACACGTATATGGCTTATGACCGGTATGTGTAAGTTTGTGTCTGTTCAAGGTTGATAAAAGAGTAAAACTTTTACCACAAAAGTCACAATTATAAGGCTTTTCTCCTGTATGAATACGCTTATGGTTTTTCAATGAATGTGACACTGTAAAACATTTACCACAAGTGTCACACTTATATGGCTTATTACCAGTATGAATACGGGAATGTGTCTTCAAGTATGACGAGTCAGTAAACGATTTACCACAATAGTCACATGTATATGCCTTATGCCCTTTATGAATTTGCGTATGTTTCCACAAGCTTGATGATTGGGTAAAATATTTACCGCAAGAGTCACACCTGTATGGTTTATCTCCTTCATGAATAAGCTTATATTGCTTCAATGCTAATGACCGTGTAAAACATTGACCACAATAGTCACAAGTAAATGGCTTAGGTCCTTCATGAATAAGTCTATGCCTTTTAAGGTTTGATGATTTGGTAAATGTTTTACCACAAGAGTTACAAGTATATGGTTTTGGTTCTCTATGAACAAGCTGATGTCTCTTTAAGGAAGATGACCGAGCAAAAGATATAACACAAATGTCACACTTAAACAACTTCTCACAAGTATCATCAGGTATATCTCTCTCCATGACAGATAAAATGGAATAAAACCAACATGTACACGGATCATTAACCGTATAAATAAGAATGTGTTTCTTGGAGTTAGCCGAGTGAGGGAAACATATTTCAAAATGCCTAAAATACACAGTTTCTATCCTGTATGAAATCGTTTGAGATTAATTAAGTTGCAATGTACATTTACGAGCTAATGATCTACCACAAACTGTTAAAACTTATATCAGCCAATAAACAAGATTTCATGGGGCTTATTATATCGGCGACTGGACCGCGAGCAACGAGCCAGAATAAGCCTGTGCAAACGGACTTGTCTTTTTACATACACAAAGTATAAAAGAAGAGAGAGGTTAACATTAAAATATAGACCTCGAACTTTGAAACAAGTGGTGGTATGGTATATGTGAAGTGTATCAGATTATCATACGCTGGTCATCTATTGTAAAAGTATATACTTCCTCAATTAGGTCGTACAGGGAAAAATATGTATAAGTATCACAATCGTATGATTTTGTTCAATCATGAATGCCACTCCCAGCCACGGAGTAAAGAGGTTCTTTCTTATATGAATAAATTCATGTCTCATCTTTTACCTATAAATAATAACCGGATCCTGACCTATATGCATGAATAAATGGGCCTCGTCGCTAGAAAACCTGTCTGCAAACAACACAGGTGCAGACCAGCCTGCGCACCCGCGCAGCCTGATAAGCACCTTTGTTATTCACTTTTTGGAAAATTTCATATCCCTCTAGTACTCAAACGTAGAATGCGCTATCAGAAAACATTTATATTCCATCCATATACTAGCTTTGGGAAGTCAAATAGAAAACAGGGTCTGAATTTGTGTTGAGGTCAAAGGTTGCCGAGATAAGCATGTAGCATATATGCTACATTGGGCATTAAGTTTTCATGACATGATTTTTTAAAAGTGAATAACTCAAGTTCCAATTATAATTTCAGGAAACCTTTTTGGATGGCAATTTGGTGTAAGAAAAATAATTTATTAGATTATATATATCATGTTTATCTGACTAGATGAAGTCAATATCTCAATTCTATTTTTTTTATTTTTTTAATGCCCAATGTATCATATATGATACATTTTCATTTTTGAACTTTGGCGAACTTTGGTAGCTGATAAAACCCATTTCAGACAAATGGTCTCAACTGAAATGATTTATCTAGTTGCCTAACATCTTAACTGTCTTTCTAGCAGTTTAACTTAACTTTTAAGCCAATATCCTGGTCAATGGCACCAAAAAAGAAGAATGTAGCATATATGATACACCGGGCACTAGAGGGATATGTAAACTTGCTACTGGGGAAATTTAAATTTTCTATATTGTCTCTGTAGCTGAGGAGACTGGTTTGAATCTCGCTTTGACGTTAACCCTGAAGACAGCTTTTCTCGCGACGATGCCCAAATAATGTCGGTATTTTCACCAAATATATATACTCAACTACAAAAGAAACTCATCAGCTAAATTTTAGGGCAATTATGGTAAATAATTAAGAAATCAAAATATATTTTATACCATATTCATTAACAATCAACTATGCATCAAATTATTGAATAATGTAACAGTTTTACTTAAACGCGTTCATGCTGTACGCCAGTGAATGGACAAGGGGTCATTTCTAAAAATGACAAGTTTCAGACAATTGGTATTCACACCAGTTCTAGTCTTAATCAGTTCACCTCGTCCAATAACCGGTACGTCCCTCTTTGACAAGGCTATCAAGTGTGTGCAGAAGCCAAAACAAACAGCGTAAGTTAAGCTTGGATCTCAATTCGATAGAGCAGTTGTTGGATGAGCTCTGGCGACGCATCCAGGATCGTTCAGTACAACTTCGTAATCCTCGACAGTTTCAGGTTGCTCTCCATTAGGAATGAGCATGGATTCCTAAGAACGTTGTCATGCGTCACATGCTTTTAGTTCGACCGGGTTATGAGGCAGTTATTGCTGCAGGAGAGGGTCATGTCTGTTTTTGGACGCATTTAACTCAAATGAATTGATTAAGACGAGAATGAAATGTTCATTCTCAAGTGAAAACTTCCCTTGTCTAAACACTAGCGAATAGCATGAACAGATTTAAGCAAAACTGTTACATTATTCAATGAAATGATGCAGAACTGATTGCTACGGAATATGGTATAAATATATTTTCATTTCCTAATTCTGATTTCTGTAACTGCCCCGAGAAGTGACTGATGGGTTTCTTTTGTAGTTGAGTATATTATTGTGTGAGTTATGGTGTGTAATTGGCATGTTCCGAACAATTACGGAAATAAACGTATTCAGGAATTTGCTATAAAATCTGATAGAAATTCAATGAAGCTGTAGTTGATGTGTGATATGTCAACATAGCACCAGTATTCACCCTGGCTATCCCCTTCATATAAGTAAGGTGACCTATCTTGTTAAAACATTTCTAAATTTAAAGTTGTGTTGATATAACTGAAGTTAAAGCCTTGAAAAGCATTCATCCTTATAGCAACAAACATAGAAAATAAACGTGAGTATATTATTCACAATTAGTTAATCCATCTCTTCAAAGCATAGTGTAGGGGCCAAACTGATATATATGGGCTATTTTGCGAGTTTGTTGCACCCCCCAGGAAGAAAAAGTTCGTTACTATTTTCAGTCAGGGACATATCTGGGGGCCTTAGAAACTCATGTTTTACTAAGTTTTCTGTCGTCGATTTTCTGTAAATGGCCTGTAATCAACGTTACCCCACAAACATTGAAAATAGCAGTACACAAAATACAAGACTATTAATATTTCTTATAATAGTATCAATGAATTTATTTGAGGTTTAAATGTTTGATCTAGTCATAAACATTAATTGCAGACATCTGTGGGATGTTTTACCGCTCATCAGCGTTACGTATTTTACATTTTATACAAAATTGCAGATAATGACTTTAAAGATTGCAAATAACAATGCACCATATTCCCTAGCCACAGGAAGAGAGGCTTGGCTACTATTTTCAGTCTGGGAAATGTCTTGGGACTACAGAAACCCATATTTTAGTAAGTTTTCTATTGTTAGTTTTATGTAAGCCAACTGTAATTAATGTTACCCTAATTTTGAAAATAGCAGTAAACAAAATACAAGAATAATAGGATAGTTTACAATAGTATTAATGGAATTATTTGAGCTTTTCATGTTTTAAGCTAGACATTAACATCAATAGCAGACATCTGTAATATGTATTTCTGCTTGTCAGAGTTACTTACGTTACATTTTTTATGAAATTACAGATAATAACTGTATAGATTGCATATTATAATAAACCATGTTCCTAACCTTAAATGTGCGATAAAGATCCCTATTCTAATGATGAATTTCCATTTTTTCCAGATTTGAATCTATTCATAATTTGTAACTGGAGATGACTTGTAGTAAATAAATTTTGAAATATCATTTCTACTGGCATACAGATTTTCTATTTCAACCATACTTATTGCATTGGAATTGACAGTATCTTCATTCATCTCTGTCACAATGAAATGAAATTACAGTTATAAAAACAAGTTTTACTACCATAGACATTTAATTTCTGTAAATATATAAATAAGGTAACGTAGGTAACAACAATGGTGTTTTGGATAAATGGATATATTAAAAATTGTGGAGAGTAGACTCATATTTTTTACCTAAGCCTGACGACACGCAGTTTTGTAATTTAGTTTGATCCTGTTATTTTGATACATGTATGGTAATTTGCAGATTTTTTTATCAATGGTTCATAGCAATAAACATTATATTTACTTTATGATTCAAATATTGGACTGAATATACCATACCTCAATAAATAAATTTAAATAGAAAAGCAATATTTACTGCATCTGGTGCCAAGGCATTAGAATAGTGTGGGTGGCTTTCTGTCGACTTTACACAGAGGGCACATCTTAAAACTAGTAAAGTTCCAGCTGATCCTTCGTTGAATGGGTAACAAATTGGTCAAATTTGACGATTCACTGTTTTACAAGATATTAACCCGTCACACTATATGCATATATTTGTAAAGCCCATAACATATGTAACAGCACGCTGTCATTATTTTAGCTTAAATATGTTTTCTTGCGATAACTTGCTCCCTATTGCTAGTAGAAGTATTTTATCATGCCTGTAAAAACTATGTTTGCTTAAAAGTGAGAATGACCATGAAATGTCACAATCGCAGACTGTAGATCAAACAAAGGTACCCTGAGGAAGAAACACAATACATTTTAGGTATTGGCTGCATTTTGCTATAATCTAAAATTCCTCTATCAATCAAGGTTTATACCAAAATGTACCTGATGCTTTGTAGATCAAGCATTTACTTTCTTTTCTTTTGTGCTTAATACATTAATTTTCACTGTTGACAATTACATTTTGGAAAAATCAATGTATCCCTAGGCATGTCACAATTGCAATCGTCTATTCTCTTGTCGAACACAATTTCATTATATCATATTGTAAAATGCTTATTATCTTATTATATATACAGAAATTTCGAAAGACAATATTTTGTTTGTTAACCAATCAAGTTTGAGGTAAAGCAACCTGAGCGATACGCATAGACTTAAAAGCATATTACGTGGTAACATTAATTACAAAGCTATTTCATGTTAACATTAATTGCAAATGTTTTTTTTCTGTTAGTGAAGCTTTATAAGTCCATTTTAAGGAGTTGTTCTAAAGCTTTAATCATAAACATGACTCACTGTAATTCAACAACATGGTTTGAATTTCTGAATCACTCGGAGTAAATTGTCAAATGAGCGTCGGTTGAAAAAGTATTGCCACAACTCACGCGAAGCTGTTAGCTTTCTTACATTATTCACAAGGAAGTTCTTTTTCTTTCTTTTTTGCACCTTTGTGTGATGTTGAGCTATTTGTTACACTGATGCATGTTTACAAATGAGGGGTAAGAGACATTTGCTCAGTTTGTTGGTTTCAAAGATTTACTAAAATAGCCTTATTGTTTGCAAAACCATCAAAAATTGTGAGCAATACTGCAAACAACAGCTCGTAAACATAATTTTAGTCATAAACTGACTCATTATTGCACCCATATCCTTGTATATATTTGTTAATACTAACATTGTTTGAGGGCTGTTTCTGGTTAAAGCAAAGCATTTCAGTTTTTATTTTAAGTGTAATACCATATTAAGATAACAAATTATGAGTATGTTACAAATTACAAGTGCAAGCTAATCTCGTATATTGCAGTGGTTTATAGTAGATAACTGTAATGTAAATGCCAACATTATATGCAACGAATAACTGTTTCGGCAAACTTATATTGTTAAAACACAGATACATTGTTTATATGTAAGGACAGGTGAGTTTCCCACCTTAGGGATTTTTCTACATCAAGCAAATCGGACATTAAACAATTTGATTATGTTTGTAAATTTGTATTAAATAAACATTTCATGATGTTATTTCTCCAAACATAGACATGGCCTCAGATTAACTGATAATAGACTGGATGTACACTCAAACTATTAGCTGCTGCAATATGATGAATGACAGATTCTTCCATAGCATGTGTATATATCTGAATAACCTTAATAAGAGCCTTAGTCACCAAAAGGCCAGCCAAGACACACTTCCCTAGAAGGGTACTTTTAATAGTATCAATGAACTTATTTTAGCTTTACTGGTTTGAGCTAGACAGAAACACCAATTGCAGGCATCTGTGAAGTATGTTTCTGTTTGTCAGCTTTACTTATGTTACGTTGTATACTAAATTGCAAATAATGACTTTGTAGATTGCATATTAGAACAACACATGTTTCCCAACCTTAAATTCATAATGTAGATATATATTCTAATGCTAAATTTCAATTCTTACATATTTGAAGCTGTGAATGACTTGTAACTGTAGTGAAATAAATTTATAAATATGTTTATTAGCTTACAAATTTTCTATCCTCATTTATTAGGTAACAAACTTTACAAGCCTATTTTAAAACTTTGACAATAGGAAACGTAGTAATTAAACAGACCACAAGAAACGTAGTAAAACATTCAGTCCAATATTTGAATTATGAAGTAGATATTATACATATTGTCATGTACCATTGATTAAAAACCAGTAAACTGTCATATCAAAGTAAAGTAATCAATCAAGTGTTTATTTAGAATAATTTGTCCATAATTGAAAATGTTTAAATAATATGTGGAGAGAAGACTCAGATATATTCTGAGCCTGGCTTGTTGTCAGGCCCAGGTAAAATATGAGTCTACTTTCCACACTTTTAAATTAGTATTTAATCCATTTATGCAAGGGGCAATGTTGTTACCTACGTTACCTGATATATATTAACAGCAACAGACTATCCATCGTAGTTGAATTTGTTTATAGTTATTATTTCGTTTCATCGTGAAAGTGGTGAAGGAGACATTGTACATTCCAATGCAATGTAAATTGTCAAATAGAAAATCTCTATGCGATATTAGAAGTGACATGCTCATAAACAAACTTAAATATTTATTTTCAACCTCTATTGCCAGTTACAAGTTGCAAATAGCCTAAAATATGTGATAATGGAAATTCATTATTAGAATAGAGATCATTAATACACATTTAAGGTTGGGGGAAATGTTTTTTTTCTAATATGCAATCTATAAAGTCATTATCTGCAATTTC
The DNA here is from genome assembly GCA_964019695.1 of Loripinus fragilis. Lineage (NCBI taxonomy): Eukaryota > Metazoa > Mollusca > Bivalvia > Lucinida > Lucinidae > Loripinus > Loripinus fragilis. Next base: position 45,165,711 of record OZ026530.1, on the reverse strand, counting down.
GTAAAAATGTAACATGAGTAGCTTTGACAACCAGAACTACATCTCACACATGTATGCAACTGATGTTTATGACTAGCTCAAACATGTAAATTTCAAATAATTTCATTTATACTTTTGAAAACATCATATTAGTCTTATATTCTGTGTACTGATATTTTTAATGTTAGTAGGGTAACATTAATTACAGGCCATTTCCAGAAAATTACCAAAGAAAACGTAGTAAAACATGGATTTCGAATACCTCAAGACATGTCCCAGACTGAAAATAGTTACCAAGTGTCTCTTCCTGTGGCTTGGGAACATGGTTCATTCTTAAATGCAATATATAAAATCATTATATGCAATTTCGTATAAAATGTAACATACGTTACGCTGGCCAGTTGCAATACATCTCACAGATGTCTGCAATTGGTTTTTATGACTATGTTAAACATTTAAACCGCAAATAAAGTCATTGATACTATTATAAAATATATAATTAGTTTTGTATTTTGTGTAATGTTATTTTCGATCTTTGTGGGGTTACGGTGATTACAGGCCATTTACAGAAAATTGACCACAGAAAACTTAGTAAAACATTGGTTTCTGAGGCCCCCAGACATGTCCCTGACTGAAAATAGTAACCAACTTTTTCTTCCTGGGGGTGCAACAGAACTCAAAATTTGAGATTTGGCCCCTAGACCAATAGCACATCTTTTCTTATATGGAGATCTGACAAACTATTCCATCTCCATCTTGATAGATGTGATTCTGTCAGAGCATCAGCATTTCTGTCAGGAATCTAAAACAGAAAAAGTATATATTAGACTTAAAAATACAATATTGAACTAGATATGTCATAGCAAGGATTCTGCAGATTAGGTTGCTGTAAATTCGGAAATGTTCGCGAGTACTTAATTTTCGCGAAACTTGGCATATGCGAAATTTCGTGAAAATAAAACCCTCGCGAAAGGCAAAATCACTCTGTGGTTTATTGATATAGGTAAATCTTGCCTTAATCGCGAATTTTTCACGTCACTAATGTGTCTTTTAATGTTATTTGCGAAAATAAAATTCTCGTGAAAATTTCCGAATCTACAGTACCCCTTTATTGACCATTGATCTACTGGTAATTTCTAGCCTGGTCTGGTCAATGATGTACGGGTATTTATCGTAAATTAACCTTTCACCTAACTTGCTCCAATTACCAGTTCATCAGAACCACTTTACCAATATATTTTCAATTTCTAATTAGAAGTTAATTTCCATCTTGCAATGTATTAATTTCAACTCGCAACTAGCAACTCACAACTAGTAGCTTACTTAGACTCATCAAATATCATTTTCAAGGTGTCAAATAAAGTTTCTAATGTAAGGAACCTGGTATTTCATAAAGCTAAAACTTGCAACGGTAGAGCAATGAACTGTTTGATCTGTTTATTGGCTCAATGTTTATACGCAACGGATAAGCGGGTACCAGTTAGTTGGTTTTCGTTGGTTGAGTGATTTGGTATCACGTGACATTGAGTATAAAAGCGGAAAGCACTATCTGAGCTTGGTCAGTGTCTAGAAGATTTCAACGAGAAAACATCGAAAGTATATCTGAAAGCATTATTTGGTAGGTTTATTGTTTGCTGAAAAGGAAATAGATTTGTTCCTGCATAAGAAACAAATACATACATACATACATACATACATACATACATACATACATACATACATACATACATACATACATACATACATACATACCAAATACGTTGTCCGCAGAGCTTAGAGAGACCATCGAAGCCGTCTGATAACTGTTTACCCGTTGCCTGGTTACCCTACACGAGCCTCTTAATGATTGATTCCATGGTGCGCCAACAGTTAATCGCGCACCATGCTGCGTTGCTAATATTCGTATTATAATATATATTGTGCTTTAGTTTATTTTACAAATCAGTTTTTGGGAGCAAGTAGCTCTGTCTAAATTGAGTATTAGCAGTAATTGATGATAATATCGCTCGGACACGCAGAGGTTCGTTACACTAATATGACTTTATCTGTGTCTCTATTTATTGATTTTCATTCATTATAATTGTGTTTATTCTATTTTGGTATATGTTACTTACTTCCAGTTAGCATTATTATCTGACTGCAATTGTTGCCGCACTGAGCAATGAATAAAAAACGACAGAGCCAGTACCTTGGCATGGAAAACAACCATATGCATTGGATATATAGACAGAGAGATAGGGTATGGTGGTTGATAGTTAACGAAGGTACGAGGGTGGGAAGGAGGTTGGGAAGGAGGGTGGCAGTGATATTTTTATCTGCGCATCCTGCATCTTTTACTCATAATTTTGGCGCTGGGATGCAAAGTTTTATTTCGGCAAGTCCAAGGGCGCAATGACCCAACAGTAAATAAAACTGAATACTGGAGCAAAAGAAATCCAACAGGTAAACCCCGTTGGGCCTGACAACAATTATTATATTCTATTCTACAATCTATGCCCTTCAGCTTATAGACATACCTAAAATAAATAACACGTGGGCGCCAGATTGAAAATTACGTCACATGATGTTGCACGCTAATGCTGCCACTTTTAGAGGGCTAACATATTTCATTTTGTGGCTTATATAATGTAGTATTTGGAAATCATAGTGCACAAAAGTCGCCCTGGGGAGGTGGTCTATAGCCAACGCAAGGCATAGAGAATTACATTTGACATTTTTGTGTGATCTAGGGCTACCATGTTAAACATCTAATAACTCGAAAAGTATATAAGATAGAAACTTAATGCTTGCAGTTTTGAAAAGGTAAATAAAACGTCGTTAATAGAATACCAAATTAATGAACATAAACTGGTTTCAATAAAATTTAAGACAAACTAAATTAGATTCATTTATCATTTAAGGACATATGCTACTAAATACTTCCCATATTGAAATATTTTCAATACTTTGCATACAGTTTGTTTTATGCATGGGCTATCCATTTATCAAATAAAAAGGATATGTCACCGTGCTTAATTTTTCAGAAACTCATATTGAAGTTTTCAGCATTTGACCAATTTTCTAAAAATATAAAATAATAACACTAGTCCTAATTATCGAGCTAAAACGGTTGTAATCATCAGCCAGCTTCTTTATTTTAAATTAAATTACTGCCCATGACCTCAAACCTTTTAGAAAATGTGCAAGTTTATTTGTTGTCCCATGCTGAGACAAAATACTGCATGATATATTTTGGCAATTCGTCGAAAATTGGAATATGTTTTTTAGAATAAATCATGTATTATTAAATCTGATATTGAAAATCTTAAAAAAATATTTTTAATTCATAGACTATTATAATACCTTTCAGAAAAAAAGAATAAAAATCTGGGGTCACCGAACTAATTCTCTTTCAAGAGGGCCAAATTTAACCCCACCCCCACAGGTTTCATACGTAATTCAATATAAAAAGTTCAGGAATGACCATTTCGGTCGTTTTAATGATGCCATTTTACTAGTATATGAAGCATTTTAACATTAAAATGTTAAAAAAGTAAGAAAAAAACACACTGAAGATATGTGCGCACCCGGGAATCGATCCTGGTCCTCTGGCTTCGTAGCCAGACACGCTAACCACTAGGCCACAAGGTCAGGTCGTGCGCCGCTCAAAATAACCATACAAATAGTAGAGACTCAGCCACCACCGTATTCGTAGCTAGGATAATTGTGAACGTCGTTTGATTTCGACTAAGCTACATTTATCTGTCTTTAGTGCTGAGACGATCAGTTCTAATAAGATGTCAATAGATATTTTGGACACACTTTAATTACTCTTATTTGCCAAGAAAATGTTGGAACACCGATATGACATAAAATTATCAGAAGCTATGTTGATCCGAATCCGTTAATGGTCGAAATACAGGACACAGACAACTTTACCCGTTTCCAGACGTGGGAAAGGTGCGCATTGGAAATAGCCGCATATGTCTTTAAAAGGGTGTTCAATGAAAAATGTAACATACACTACTTCGGGGGTGACTATATTTGTTATCAAATGTCAATATATATATAGGGCCCAGTAATAGCTTACTTAGAAGATATAAACAATTCGGAAATCTTACCATATCTTTTGCTCTTTTCTGAAGTCTTAAAAAATGATCATTTTCAAATATTTTGTTGGGTACGTATGTAACAGGCTGTTACAGCTTAACGCTGCCATTTTCAGAAGGCTAACATGTTGACCTTCAAGAAAAATATAGTCTGCAAAATTCCCCCTGGGGGGCACAAGTGTTTGTAGTTATGTCCAACAAGAAATATCTTTAAAAAAAGATATTCAGCGGCATTCAAAGGAGAACATACATTTAAAGTCCTGTTGTAATTGTAAGATATTTTATGCACAATAGATTGGTGTTAGATGTTGATTGATTGGATGAGATGAAAATTGAAGGCTGCCAACGTGAAAGTTTGACTCAAAGTATGTGAACGATGTCTTTTGCAGATCAAAGGGATACAGTGTATTGTAAGCCTGTTGTAGGGACACGGTGAAAATTTGCAATTAGTCTGTGGAGGAGTTGCATTGTAAAAGAGAAGTGCAAGTTTAAGCATTGATCTGGCTGCGTAGGTTTCAAAGCCCCTGTTACACTATTGCAGTATTATAAGTAGTTCATAACTAAGAATGTTTGGAGTTATGGTATATTTTGTATATTTCATGTTTAATATTAAATATAGGGATTAAAAGTAGAATGTGAAGTGGGAAAAAATTTAATACAAATGGTAACTGGAAATCATTAACTGTGAAAGCACCTGATATGTTTAACAAATACATTACTTGAGATCATTGTCTAAATAAGTAAATTATATACACTTGAAAATAATATAGTGTTAGTCTCATTAATAATGATATTAATCTGGCAAAGATCGTTGTATTTATCTACATGCGTAGGCTATTTATAGTTACCTCAAATAAACTTGGTGGCAGAACATACCGAAATATACCGGAAAGTCCCTGACGGCGACACGTTTTTTGGAGACAACTCGTCGACAGATTTTGAGACAATTCGGCAACACTTTATGAGACAACGCGACGACACCTTTAATCTTAGTGAGGCACTGGAAGGGTTTTTAAGGATACAGATATATTGGCTAAAGCCATAAAGGGATATAAAGAAAATCACATACCTATAATCAATAGGTTAAAAAAGTGAACATTCGGTAAGTTTGGTAGGTTCGGTCGAATTCAGTTTGGTTACAGCTTTTAGACACAACCGGGTGAAATGGGCAACCAGGGCTGAGCCAGATACTACAAAACAAATAGCCCCAACATCTTTCAAACAAAAGGTGATTATGTTGAACAGGCAGTTCCAGACAGAATGGAATTCTTTTAAACAGGACCCAAAGAAGACTGCTGCGATTTTCTTGAAATGTGACGCCGGTGAGGTTCGAACCCGCGGCCCTTCAGTTTCGAGTCAAGCACTCTACCACTAATCCACTGCGCTCCCCTTCCTTAATCATTTTCTAGAAAGAAGTTTGTGAACTTCAATAAGGCGACATTACTTTGTGTTACTCAGAATCCTATCAAACCTATATGTACAGTCTCGTCATAGCATCTACTGCTGGTTTATACAAAATGATAAAATACTAAATACGTCGCTCATCTAATGAAACTAGCTAGAATATTGTTATATTACAAGATAGATAACGTTCGTACATCATAAATTTGTTCACAGTGAAGGCTCCTCAGACGAGTTCTCGCATCTTACACGAATCCAGAAAGTTTTGCCAGAGGGGATCCGACTTTGACAACGTTTTTTTCTTAGTTGACGAGGGTAGAGACGATCCAAATACCACCATAAGCGGACCAACATCGGCCCGCCAGCAAACGCCATTAAAATAGAGTTTCACTGTCGTACCGTTGATGGCCCAACATTGAATGCTGGCTTTGTAACCTTGTGATTTTTCAGGGGATCCGGGCCAGTATTGCTATAACCCTATAGTGTTGTGATTTTTCAGGGGGAGGGGGGGGGGGGTCCGAACCCCCTGTCCCCCTTCTGGATCCACCCATGCGAATATGCACAGTCTCGCCAGAGCCTTTACTGCTTGTTTATTGAAGAGTTAGAAAATTAAGCACATCTTCCTCAAAAGATGTAGATTGTTTCCTCGCGAGCTATATAGCCTACCGGAGTTCGAATAAAACTCAGTTCTGTTCAATGATCATGCATATACATTATAAGTCAGATCTCAGTGAAGGCTCAGACAAGTTTGCACATTTTGCGCGGATCCAGAAAGTTTTGCCAGAGGGGGTCCGACTTCGACAACGTTTTTTGGTGTTTTTTTCTTAGTTGATGAAGGGAGAGACTGTCGTACCAATGATGGCCCAACATTTAATGCTGGCTTGGTAACCTTGTGATTTTTCCAGGAGATCCATACCAGTATTGCTAGAAAACCCTATAGTTTTGTGATTTTTCATGGGGGGGGGGGGTCCATACCCAATGTCCATCTCTGAATCCGCCCATGCGCATACGTACTGTCTCGCCAGCGCCTTTACTGCTTGTTTACTGAAGGTAGTGGATATGCAAGTTAGAAAAAGCACGCCTTCTCCGAAAGATGTAGATTGTATTCCTTGCGAGCTCTATAGCCTACAGGATTTCGAATAAAACTCAGTTCTGTTCAATGATCATGCATGTACATCGTAAGTTAGATCTCAGTGAAGGCTCAGACGAGTTTGCACATTTTGCGCGGATCCAGAAAGTTTTGCCAGAGGGGGTCCGACTTTGACAACGATTTTTTGTTGTTTTTTTCTTAGATGATGAAGGGAGAGACTGTCGTACCAATGATGGCCCAACATTTAATGCTGGCTTGGTAACCTTGTGATTTTTTTCAGGAGATCCATACCAGTATTGCTAGAAAACCCTATAGTTTTGTTAATTTTCAGAGGGGGGGGGGGGGGGTCCAGACCCCATGTCCCCCCTCTGAATCCGCCAATGCGCATACGCACAGTCTGGGTCCAGACCCCATGCCCCCCTCTGAATCCGCCCATGCGCATACGCACAGTCTCGCCAGAGTCTTCACTGCTTGTTTACTGAAGGTAGTGGATATGCAAATTAGAAAATTAAGCACGCCTTCTCCGAAAGATGTAGATTGTATTCCTTGCGAGCTCTATAGCCTACAGGATTTCGAATAAAACTCAGTTCTGTTCAATGGTCATACATGTACTGTACATCATTAGTCAGTTCCCAGTTAAGACTCAGACGAGCTTGCACATATGCGCAGTCTCGCTAGAGCCTTTACAGTATATTGTTTGTATACAATATAACATGGTTTCTATCACATCACAAGACATGAAGGGTACATAGGACTCAGAAAAATAGAGTTCAGTTAAATAATAAAAAAATCCTGTATTTGTGCAGGTAATCGTCTTGTTTGCTGGCATCAATGACATACATGGCTGGACTATAAACACAGTAATATTTCCCAAAGCATGTTATAGGCTGTGGGAACCCCACTGCACTATGGATGACGCACCCTCAAATCAGAAAATAAATTTGTTTTCAAAGTTTTAGTTTTGTTCTAAATTTCGGGGAATGCGTCATTTCCATTGATTAAATGCTCTCGCATTCAGTAAACAAGCAGTAAAGGCCCCAGCGAGACTGTGCGTATGCGCAAACTCGTCTGAGCCTTCACTGTGAACAAATTTATGATAAACGAACGTTATCTATCTTGTAATATAACCATATTCTAGCTAGTTTCATTAGATGAGCGACGTGGTTATATATAAAGTTTATCATCTTGTATAAACCAGCAGTAGAGGCTATGGCGAGACTGTGCATATGCGCAGACTCGTCTTGGTCGACACTGTGAAACATATGACGAAAAACCGTTACTAATGTTGTGGGTGTTTGCAAAAAAAAGGCGCAGACCAGCCGACGCATCGGCCCATTAGCTATCCTTGAATAAATAAATAAATAAATAAATAAATAAATAAATAAATAAATAAATACTAGATTCTGAGTAACACAAATTAATGTTGAGCTCATTGAAGTTCACAAACTTCTTGTTCCAAATTCTTTCGGCACTAATTGATCAGATTAGATTCTTTAATGAGCTTGTTCGGTTCTATTATTGATCAAAGGCAAGAATATTATTCATTTAATGATGGTCCCTTGATTATATTATGATGCAAGCGGACCGTGAACAAGTTTAACTGACCAGTTAATTGTCCAGCTGTAACAACGCATGAAAAAGGGCCAATCGGGTGTATGCGTTATTATTATTAATATATTCCATTGCATTCCTAAAACACCCACTAAGAATCATCCGCGCCATGGATTCTAGTAAAAATACAGCCAGGACAAATGTTCCAGTAATCGACTGTTAAAAATATGGTAAACTGCCACTAACGCAAGTGGCAAGGCACGGCACGGCAGGGCTTTCCTACCCCTGACACATGTCAAATCGCCATTAAAATCATTATTTCGGTAAAAAATAATGTATTTTTGTATTGGCAATTGTTAATAATACTATTTGCAGATGACAGAGCGAAAAAACTACGGAATTACACCTCTTAGTGCTTTGGGAAAGGAAGAATATATTTCTGGCGCGGCAGATTTCAGCGCGACAGCGCGGCACGGTCCTGGCTTTCATACCCAACAAATTATAGTCCATTTCAATGATCATAGATAGCAGACCTTCAGATGTAAGATTGTTTCGGATTGGTGGATAATTTAGATAGTCCGTTTCAGTGAGCATAGATAGCAGACTTGCAGATGTAAGATTGTTTCTGATTGGTGGATAATTTAGAGTAAAGTCGATTATAGACAGCTCCCGCTGAAAAACATGTTATTGATGCTCTAGAAGGCAGTTTCTTGCGACCAAAGTGAGCAAAGTACGAAACATTGTGTTTGCGCAACTGCAGGATAGTTTTCATTTCAAGCATCATATCCGGCAATAGAATCTCAGTTTTCAGGCAGCGAGAGAAAGTTAATGTAAACATTAAAGATTGTTTTGCAAAGTACAGAGCTAACGATAACAGGGAAAAAGACTAACAGGGGCCCAGTAGCCCAGTGCCCCTAAATTTTGGGCTTGGGCCCTAAAACTAAATGTTTAGGGGCCCAGCTTGCCCTTGAAAAAAGGGTGTATGTAAAGGTATGAAGTCTTGTCAAATCTGATCTAGCTGTTGGAAGTTTACAAATCTTCATTTAGGTGATTCAAAATGCTGATAATATGTTGATAGATTTTGAGGACTTAATTCTGACTTCAATGTTGAAATGAGTTTAATTTTCTGCCAAATTCTGGGCCCCTTAGTTTTGGGCTGTGCCCCTAATCATTTTGTTTTTGGGGTCCAGCTTGCTCCTGGCGAAAAAAATGTTAGTCTGTATACCTGGATAACAATGCCCATGTAAGTTGAAAGAGTAAAGATGCAGTGAGGGCCAGTTAATTTCAGCCAAAATTTGCCGCACGAGCGTCTAGGAGAACAAAGTTACAGTTTATGAACCCGAAAATAAAAACAATAACAAACACAATGTTTCGTAACTTGCTCCCTTTGTTCGCATATCCAGCCAGTGACCTACTTTTGCGATACTGGATTTATTTCAACGTAGTATAGACAAGCATCTATTCCAATCAAGAACAGCATAGTGTTACTACTTTCACCGATCAAATTGAACCAAAGAAAGGTAAAAAAAATATAAATTAGCATACTTACAAAGCGAGTCAACTTTGTCAAGGTGAAAAGCAAATGACGTGAACTAACTCCTGTCATTTGAATACATGTATATCAGCAAATGCAATTGAGTACTTTCAATGGAACAAAATATACACTGCTCAATCAATACATATAAGACTTTCACTGCCAAACACGACTGTAGTCGAATTTACCGTTCACTGCCAAACGCTACTACAGTCGAAATAAAAAGGCACCGTTTATAGCTCTCTATTTTTAACTGTTATAAGGAACGCAAATATTTGTTCTTTATTTCTAATGTTCAGGGGACATAATAGTATCGTATAAGAATGCTTAAACAATTTTCTGTACAAGAAATGACTTTACAAAAATGTTTGTAATTTTATTAGATTTCGCGGACGTCAAAAACAACAAAAACATGTCCAACGGAATGACATACAGGACGCATTAAGCCCTTCAACTGCTATATTTTGATTTATTTCTGATGAAACATTAACAATATAATATCAGAAAAAAATCCTTTTGTTTGATACTTGGTGTAGATGGATGTTTTATCTATTTTTGCAAAAATAGTTGTACTATTGTTCATAGGCATTTTCATATTTTCAATATGGCTTCCGAAATGACCACCAACGGTCACGTGACTATTTTTATTATTATTGCTTCAAATGAAATATTTATATATTAGCATCATCTGTTAAAGTTTCACAGCTATATGTTGAATGGTTCTGGGGATAATCTGTGTTGAACCCATATACCCTCAATATCCAGGAGTCCTTGAAACATGCTTGGCACTGAGGTATTGTTTTTTCGAGGTTCTTGGCAGCGAAAGTGCTAAAGGAACACCTGATAATTTTCGTTTGGTGATAATGTTAACCCCTGTCCAATAGACAAGAAATGCGTTTCGCTAGACAATACGACAGAAAACCATGCAGTTTCTTTTGTCGTTTTTTCTAAGATAGTGAAAGTTTCGTAATCAAAAACAATCGCTGCTTAAGTTCATGGCTCAAGTTTTGTAATTTTCCTGAAAATGACGATTTTTCTGGAACTCTGTAGAATCTTCCGAATTTGTTAATTTCGTAACTTAATTGTTTCTGCAACATTAAAAGTCTGTTGACTGTACAGAAATGATGCTGTTGTGGCGCTTGATTGAAAAACTTATCTTAACACTTTCACTGACAAATGCTACTGTAGTCGAATGTACCGTTTACTGCCAAACGCGACTACAGTCGAAATTTAATGGCACAGTTGATAGCTGTCTATTTTAAACGGTTAAAAGGGACGCAACTCTTTGATCTGTATTTCAAAATGTTCAGGGGACATAATAATATCGTATATGGAGGTAAACGCAATTTTCTGTACAAGAATGGATTTTACAAACATGTTTTTAATGTCATTAGATTTCGCGGAAATTGAAAATATCGAAAACATGTCCGTGGGGATGACATATAGGACGCATTAAGCCCTTCAACTGCTACACTTTGATTTATTTCTGAAGAAACAATATATCAGAATAGATCCTGATGTTTGACACAAGAAGTAGATGGTTGTTTATCTAGTTTTTGCATAAAATAATTGTTTATGGGTAGTTTTCATATTTTCAATATGGCTTCCGAAATGATCGCCAAAGGTCACGTGACTATCTATTTTATTTGTTCAAATAAAGGTTTTATATAATATCAACATTCTGTGAAAGTTTCACAGCGATAGGCTGTATGGTTCTGGAGATACTCTGTGTTAAGTCATATAGCCTCAATATTCAAGAGTCCTTGAAACATGCTTGACACTGAAGTATTGGTTTTTTGAGGTGCTTGGCAGCGAAAGTGTTAAAATTCAACTTTGAAAAAGGGGTATTTTAACAAAAAACGTTCAATGGAGATTTCTGGAAAGAGACTACTTCATTTTTATCAACAAACATCATCCTTGATAGGTAACAAAACTAATCACGGGGCAAACATGTTTTTGTCTTATTAATCCAACTCTCGCTATGAGTCAGACTATGCGTGCATTTGTATTGTGATCGATGGCAAAATACGAAGTGTTCCTTTAAAAATTTTGAGCAGTGTAGTAAATAAGGAACCGCTCATTATTTGAGTGTCAGGGGCTTGGGCGGCAAAGATGTCCATCCATTATCCAAATTTTTGATGCCTCTCTCCTAACAAAATTTAATTGAGCGCGGATCTGAGAAAATGGTCCTTAAGGCATTTCATCTATTATTACGTAATAGACATTTGAAAAATGCCTAAAATGACAAAAATAACATGCTTTTGTAGTACCATAAAACTGGTTCTATAGCTTGATGTAGTCAAAGTAGCATATGCTTCTGATTATATTAAGAGTTTCGTATGTTGCCTGTTGCCATGGTAACAATAAGGCCATAGCCCCTACATGGGCTCAAAATGAAGGATGGGTAATTTAAAATGCCTACAATACGATTTAAAAAGTTCAAATTCGTACAATTTCGTTCACATCTACATTAAACAATAGATAAGGCATGAGAATGCATTATATCTACTAGATAGTTATACCGAGTCGACTATAATCAACGATCAATTGGACATCAGCATTCTGATGTCATATTAGGCTTAACGTGTTTTTTGACGTTGCATTCAAAACCTAATTGCAAACACTTATTCAAACCTCCATATACTCGTCAATTTTGAAGATTTCAGAAAATGCTCTTAGGTAGTAGTACTTTGCAGACGCATCATAAGTTTGATTTTGATTTGATAGGGTCCCTTTTGTCATATTCTGGCCAAATTACAATGACCTTCTCCCTGAGCAGCAAGAAATATAACCTGACCGACCCCCCATTTGAACATATTGTCAAATTGCAACATTTCATCTTCATAAACCTGTATGTCATAGGTATGGTACTATGGTACTTTTATTCATTTATTGACCTGTGTATCTCAGAGTTCCAATTCTAAATCTTGACAAGTTTTGACCACAATTGAAACATTAGGAATCTTTTATATATTAATCTATTTTGCTTTTGTTGGTTCTTTACGTTCCAGTCAACAATCTTTAAGTTATGGCGAAATGTGCCTTCCTGAGAACTAACCTGCAAATAAACAGGCTTACAAATAGTAGGGAAAGGTTAGAGATAAGAGTTTTCAAAACAAAACTAGTGATTTCGAATGTAAAAAAGTAGTGAAGGAAGAGCTTCTTCTTTTGTACAGAATGTATAAAAAAAGATCATTAATGAGGCTTTAAAGTGTTCTTCAACCAAAAAATACTGTTAAAAATTTGTAAATAGTATTGATGACGCAGGAATTATCTTTGTAAAAAGTAGCGATGGTAGGACTTTTCGTAGTATAAAATAATTTATAAACAATAAGTTGATGAAAAAAATAAAACAAAAAAATCATACTCAATATTTATGCAGGATAATAATTGTGATAATAATACTAGCAAAACAGTGTGATTTCTGGGTTTAAAATTAGAAAGAATGATTTAGTTTTTTTAGCTGTCTGCTCCCTGAAAAAAATAATAGTTAATTTCTCAAATTTGAGCAAGTTAGAAAAAATCCTGTATTTTATTGTGTAAATGACATTAAAATTTAGAGTGAAAAGTAAGGCATTTTCAAGAAAAAGTAGGGCCAATCTGAAAACCTTGTTAATCATTTTTTTTTATCAAAATGTTGTTACTATAAAACCACCAAAAAAGAATAACCTTTTTTCACTTGCAAATACAAAAACTGAGACATTTAGTGGCCTGCCTAATTAAATATGCATAAGAGTATAATTCATAAACAAGAGGGCCCAGGGTCGCTCACCTAGGGTGCTAGCAGATAAATAGATGATGCAGCTAAGGAGATAGGATATAAAAATGTGTCTATTTTTAGCTCTGGTAGCCATGTTGTTCAGCAAAGAAGTACCATTTGATCAGTTTTAGTAGATGGCAACATGTGGGCCATTTCTGTGAAATTATTGTAATTTTGGACCCGTGGTTCAGGAGAAAATGGTATTTAAAGATATATCTTATCTAGAAATGCAAATTGAAAACCTATTTCACACCAATCGTACGATCATTTGGTCGTGCGATTTTAAGCAGGTAAATTTTCATAAACAAAGGGTCATAACTACTGAAAGCATGGTGTGATATGGGACCATTATCGAACTTGAAGAAGACATCATGGTAGTAAACAATGTGACCAAGTTTCATAAAATTCAGATCAAAAGTAAATTTTCTGGAATATCGTAAACAGACATATACTTTGGCATGATTTACCTACATAGCAAAGGCAAAAGAGTTTTGGCCATTTCATGATGTTTTATTTTTGCGAAATTCAGCATCAGCGAAGTTAAGCAAAAAAATAAACTCTCTCAAAAATTTCTGAAGTTACTGTATGTTTGACTCGTATGTATTTACTTGGTAACTAAGTATATGAAATTTGTTGCTGAATTTTCTCTGAATCCCAGAAAGGTTCATCTAATCTCTTTAAGCAGTCATCATCCCTACTTCACACAAGGCTATGGGATAATATATTTGGTAAACAAATGCAAATCAAAATCTACACTTTATAATATAAGACAAGATATTCATGAAATGAAATGACCCCAAAAGCACAATACACTGTACACATAGTCAATGTAAGTAGCAGTATTCCGCGTTTGCCTTTTGGGTAAAGTTCAACAGAAATATATACAGAAAAGAATATTCACCTTCCACCATTGAAAACACTGGCACAATGGTGTGAACTTCGGTATAGTGATATATGAACGCTATATGTATGAAAGTATGGTATTTTTTGACAAATTTGCCACCACATTTTTGCCAGAGGATCATTCTAATTTACACCTAGATTTACGACCATTAACACCAATTACTGATATCTACACTTGTTATATCAACTGCAAATTATTCAGTTTTTATGGTAAATTTGCTGGTTTTTCCTAGCATCCAATGGATTTTCAAAACTTTATCTTTGTCTTTGCTACTATAAGCATCCTCATACATTTCCAATATTTTGAGAGCGATTTGAACAATTAAACAATGGCAGTTCACTCCCCCAAGCTGCAAGATATAGATCATACTTATCACATACGCTAAAAGTAAGCTTGAGAAGAGTACGTACATAGGTATCATAAACATAGGTATCATAAAAATACGATAACTTAGTAAAACATGAACGATTGGTGCACCTCCAAGAGGCTAAAAAAGGCTTCTTTCTCTTCAAGGTTTTGTAAATAATAAACAATTAGTAGCACAGCCTGCTGTCTCTTGAAGCTAGATGATTTAATAGACGATTTTTTGTACATTCAACACAAATTCCACACTTAAATTCTTTATCCACCGAAATATTTACCACAGGCGGCACATATATATGTCTTTCTGTCTCTTCAAGTGATGGAGAGACTAGGTGTTTTCAAGTAAAATATGACCAAGTGTAACGTTTATCTCAAAAGTTACAGTTTATTTGGCTAGAATAACATTTGAGATAAACGTTACGTTATCTGATTGCGTTATGAGTGAAGCAGCTAATGTCCCTTCAAGTCAGATGACAGAGTGTAACGCTTATCCAAAATGTTAGTTTATTTGGCTTATTTAATGAGTGAAGCAGCTAATGTCCCCTCAAGTCAGATGACAGAGTGTAACGCTTATCCAAAACGTTACAGTTTATTTGGCTTATTTAATGAGTAAAGCAGCTAATGTCCCCTCAAGTTAGATGATTGATAAAAACATTTACCACAAGTGTCACAACTATATGGTTTTTCGACTATATGAAAAAGGGTGTGTGTCTTCAATGATTGTGATGTAGTTAAAAATGTGTGTCTTCAATGTAGATGGATGATTGAAACTTTTACCGCAAATAACACAGCTGTATGGCTCAGCCTCTTAATGAATCATTTGGTGTCTCTTCAAGTTACTTGACTGAGTAAAACATTTACTACAAATGTCACATTTATATGGCTTATCCCCTGAGTGAATCCGATCATGTGCCATCAAGGTAGACAACTGAGTAAATCGTTTACCACAAATGTCACAACTAAATGGCTTTTCTCCTGAATGAATACGCTTGTGTGTTTTCAATGTAGATGGATGATAATAACTTTTACCACAAATGTCACAGCTATATGGCTTTTCTCTTGTATGAATACGCTTATGTGTCTTCAAGGTAGACGTCTGAGTAAAACATATACCACAAATGTCACAGCTAAATGGTTTTTCTCCTGAATGAATACGCTTATGTTTTGTCAAGTCTGATGAATGAGTGAAACATTTTTCACACGCGTCACATTTATATCGCCTATCTCCTGTATTGACAGGCGTATGCTCTTTAAAACACGATTCAAAGTTATATGTCTTCTCTTCTGTATGAACAAGCATATGATTCTTCAAAAGAGCTAACAGAGTGAAACTGTCACCACAATGGCCACACGTATATGGCTTCTCCAATGCGTCTACAGATGTATAGCTCGACATATCAATTGGTTGAGTGATACATTTACTTCAAGCTTTACAAATATACATCTTCAGGTTCTACCCTGGAGGAAACAAAATGGAATTCTTGTTGGATTAAATGATTGGGTGTATCATTTACTGCTGCATGAACCAGCAGATAGATACTCTCGGTCAAGTTTTTTTTTATTTAATTAAAAAGGCTTCGTTTCTCCTAAACGAAGCTGTATGAGTATAGCTTTAACAATCTCTTGATATGGTCAATCCCAAGGGGTGCCAAACCTTTAGTCTATACGAATGACAACACCTTCAAATGCTAGCAGCGTATTGGCAGAAGCTGTGTCTCAATGTTCTTCATAAATCTAAAAAGGTAAACGTTACAAGTTAGACATGGACATGTTATACAAATACATAACAAACATCTTGCAATAGAATTCTTATATTCATTTAGGTCCGTTTACTCAGTCATATTTATTCTGCTTTGGGTTTGAAAGCCTGCAATCGTAGCTAATGCTTAATAAGTCAGCTTGTCAGCAAGTCACACTTAAGTCTCTGTGATAACACGCGAACTGCTAAATGTCTGGATATTGAAAATAATTAAAGTCAGGAAGTTAAAAATTATGCTAGCAACAGAGATCCAGATTAATCTGTGCTTAAATAAATCAGACTAAATGTGACTAGTTTGTCATATTATTTGTTGCCTTATTCTCAATGATGTTTCAAGATGATCGTTGAAATGGTATGTTTCCACAAAACGAACTATACTTGACATGTCAATTCGTACAAGTCCTTTGATGCACCATGAACTGTTGTTTAATCACAAGAAACAGAGGGCCTCAAAAGAGCTGCGTGAATTAAGGAGCTTCCCCCCCCCATGAGGCTAAAATATAACTAGAACAGTCAGAATCCAACTAAGGGCCCCGCATAATGGCCTACGGTGAAAGGGGTATATCAGTTTTGGCGAAGACCTTAATTATCATGATTATGTTCATCAAACAAAACCCATATTCAGATATGAACAATAGTTTGATAAAAGTAGTCCATATATAAAATTTGGAAGAAATCAGTGTTAAATGACTAAGTTAGAGTCTCCACAGATTCAAAATGATCATAGACGACCCTTTTGGCGCCATCTTAGTTATTGTTCATCGGACAAAACCCATAATCGACGTTTGGCCAGTGTATGATAAAAGTAATAAGTATGAAATTTGAAACTTGTGAAATCAGGTGATAAATGACTAAGTTTATTTCTAGATATTTAGTGTCCACACGTGCAAACTGATAGGTTGAGGCCATTTTGGAGGCCATCTTGGTTAGCTGACAAAGCTAATATTCAAACATGGGTGAGAGTTTCATAAAAGTAATCCATGTATGAAATTTGGAAGCAATTGGGTAATAAATGACTAAGGTAGGATGCATTGTCGCAAACAGGAAGCTCGCTAGCATGTACACAGCTGTTGCCTTTCGCTCGGTGCACACTGGGATTGAGCCGCCATTTTTATTAAAAACTACATTATGCGATCACTGCTTGCATGACTCGAGGCTTTACATCCAGAAATTATTGACTAAAAGAGAAATGATTAACTGTCAAATATTTAACTTTTTGCTATTTTTAACAATAAATTCTGTCACTACAGCAGAGTGAGAATTGAACGGGACAAGCCAAATATCGCTAGTTACCCATGATGCAAAGGGTGAAATGCAAGAGATCTAGACGAGGTATCGTCAGGTCTCGCGAGAATGAGGTAGGATGTTTATGAGTGCAAACTGGTAGGCGGCGGCCATTTGTCAGCCATCTTGGCTATCGTTGGTCGGACAAAATTCATATTCAAACTTGAACCAGAGTGTGATGGAAGCTATTGGAAGAATTCCGAAGAAAATTAGCTAAGTTAGAGTGACCACAACAGTGGAGGGAGGCAAACTGATAGGTGGCGGCCATTTTGTCTGCCCTCTTGGTTATAGTTTGTCAGACAAAACTCATATTCAAATTTGAACCAGGGCATGACAAAAGCAAACCATATCTGACATTTGGAAGAAATCCAATTAAAAATGACTAAGTTGGAGTGACCACAACAGCGGAAAGATGCAAACTGATTGGCGGCGGCCATTTTGTCGGCCATCTTGGTTATCGTTTGTCAAACAAAACTTATATTCGAACTTGAACCAGGGTTTGATGGAAGCAATCCATATATGAAATTTGGAAGAAATCCCATTAAAAATGACTAAGTTAGAATGACCACAACAGCGACTGAATGTTAACTGATAGGGGGTGGCCATTTTGCCGGCCATCTTCATTATCAATCGTCGAAACAAATCCATATCTGAACTTGAACCAGAGTTTGATTGACGCAATGAATATATGAAATTTTGAAGAAATCCGATTTAAAATGACTAAGTTAGAGTGACCACAATAGCAGACGGACAGACAGACGGATGGACAGAGGGACAAGCCAAAAACAATAGAGCTCCACCAACTTGTTGGCAGGGCCCTCAAATTTGTTTTTCTCCAACGTCTTCTTACTAGTTTACTAGAACAATAAACAAAGTGTAAAAGTCTCAAATTACTTTGACTTTTATCGTTAGTATGGTAACAAAAATGGCTGCCAAAATAGGCTGAAAATAGGAAATTGACCATTTTGGAGTAAAATGGAGAGGTTTGACAGAGAAATTAACATACAGCACAAGAAAATTAATACCAAAAAGATATTTTAACAGATGAGAATTACCACGGCACACAACATATTAAAAGGATGTTTTGGTATTTAGCTGTGGTGATATCTAATTCTTAAAAGATCGGTCTCCAAAAGCCTTAAATTTGGTCTAAAATGGCAATTTCTCTGTTTTAAGCCTATTTTGATGGCTATTTTTGTTAACATAGCAACGGTAACATTTTAGTAAATTTCGAAATTTTACACTTCAGTTATTCTTCTAATAAACCAGAAATTGGTGAAAAGCAATTTTCAGTTGTTGGCTCTATAGGGGGCCAAAATAGCCCCTTAATGCACATTCCACTTTACAGTATCGAGTTGTTAAATGGAATACAGTAACTCATCTTAGCTCATAATATTATACAGCATATACGGAAGCTATCACATCGCTCGATGGTATCAGTTGGAAAGGGAACAAATAATGCCTTGCACCTAACTGTTTGGCAGATGGTATGGTATCATAGTTCTCACAAGTATTTTGAAATAATGCAAACATTTTTCATATTTTGTCTAAAACTTCAGACGTCTAAAACTTTCAGTTTTGACTCTAACTTTTTCCAGGGATGGATTCTATAACTCCTGTTTTCAAAATCCTAGTGAGAACTCTGTTATGTAGGAAGCTTCCATGTGAGCGAAATAATTTTGTTTTTTAACAACAACAGAATCTAGGGCGAAGATTAAGCGCTAGTAAAATGCATTTAAGCCCCCTGGTGGCTTAGGCTGCTGTCCATTCTAATGGGGTGGTTTCTGTTAGTGTTGATCTATTATTTAACGTACTTCCCATTGTTTGTGGGAGTTCTATTTTTGTCTTTGTTATGCATTACTTTCTGTCCAATCTAGTTTTGCAATCATCTTGAAGAGGGAAAAAAATCTGGTTGCATTTCTATTATTGTCTTACAGATGTATTGTTACTATAAATTTTCTGTGACACTTCCTCAAGGTGAGATGGGTTGATCAGCAGTAGCCTATGTGATTGGGATATTTCCTGATCATACTCACTTACTTGTAAGCCTTCAGCTACAGCGGGAATTTTGGACACTATGGTTTTCTGAAACTACATTATACAGTAAACCACTTTAGTTACGCACCATTTTTAAGGGCCCACATTTTTTCACAAAAATGCTGGAATCAAACATTCTCTATGATAATTTACTTATTGACATTTTATCTGTTTGATGACATCGAAAATAAAGATCAGAATCACTCATGTGAATCATTCTGCTACGCCAAAGGCAGTTTTGACAAAAGTGCACGACTGCACGTGCAATCTGAACGCGTATATTTTCTATTTGCGTTTTGCGCTAGGCATTATCCATGGTGATCGTTGTGACAGAAAAACACCAAAAACAATTATTTTATCTAAGTAAACCCCCTTTTTTCGGTCGTTGAAATCAGTAACACTGTTATTGTTTGAAGAAATGCTGGTTTTGACGTCATATTAACGTCAGTTACAATAATCAAACAGATTTTCCTTCGTAAATTGTCTCATTATGAGTTACTTGGTGACATAGAAGTATCAAAACACTAAAACATCTTATCATTGACACGTCTAATAACCTTGGTAGTAGTGACGTCACCACTAACGTCAACACCGTGATGCAAATAAATCCATTATTTTTTTTTTCAAAAATAAATGGCGGATACATGGTTGTTTGAAATGAAATTATCTAAGAATTGTTTTGATAGCAGGTTTACTAAGAATCATACGAAATTTTATCTAACTTTAAAAAAAAGTACTAATATCAACTTTTTTCAAAACTTGGCCAGCTGGGAACCAAATTAGTAAAACGTTATTTTTTTTATAAAGATAACAAACTCATTCCAGTCTTAGATATTGCCAAGAATCAGTCGGTTCTTATCTCTGGCATGGCAGAAATTCGACCCTGAAAAAAGTGCAATGTGATCTGAGTTTCATTCGAAATAATGCAATGTGAAATGGTATTTTGAGGGTAGTGCCCTTCAAGATCCATTTTCTCATTTGTTTTTGATCTGAT
This sequence comes from Loripinus fragilis, assembly GCA_964019695.1. Taxonomy (NCBI): domain Eukaryota; kingdom Metazoa; phylum Mollusca; class Bivalvia; order Lucinida; family Lucinidae; genus Loripinus; species Loripinus fragilis. The sequence goes on along the minus strand of OZ026530.1, from coordinate 45,144,967 downwards.
CACAATAAAATTTCGATGGCGAATGCAACTATAGATGCGCTTTACGCTGGAAGTCTCAGATTATAAATATCCTATTTCTTTGTTGAATAATTTTACATTTTATAAGTGGTGCGTAACTAAAGTGGCTCACTGTATAAGACACAAAATGAAAGATGTTAGCCTTCTGACACTGGCAGCGTTAACGTGTAACATCATGTTATATACGTTACCCCTGAAATAGCATTAAAGGTCCTCGATAATGTCTCAAACATGACATGTTCGTACATATTTGCATGCTGACACATGTTTATGAACTTCTTATAATATATTTACATATTTTAGCTTTAATTTCAAAATGTCTTGAGTTATCACCGTCGTATACGTTATTTAGTGTTTCCTGCGATAATTCCGAGTATCAGCATGGTATTAATTGACTACACAAGTAAAACATCTGTCACAGACTATAGTAAATCTATAAGGCTGCTTATTAAATGATTTAAAGTTCTTTACTATGCTCACTTACACTATTTTTCAGGCCCATGTTACGTATGTTAGCATTAAACATTCAAGTTGATGTCTCTAACAAGCCCTGTTTATACTTATTTGCATGCTGGCACAATTTTATGTACTTCTTTTAACAAGGTTTACCTATTTTAAGTATTCATTAATAAATACTTTGAGCTTAACTGTTGTGTGTGTTACCAAATGATACATAAGTTATTCTGAGTATCTGTATAGCAGTTGATGACAATACATGTATTAAGTCTGTCAGAGAATTTAGAAAATTTATTAGGCTGAAATAAATTGAAGTTCCTTATTAATTTATGGTGATTTAAACTATTATTATAATGTGGTCTAACAACCTTCGCTGTTTGCTCATATAAACAATGTATTCCATTCATTGAAATCGGAAGTTCTGAAAGCATTCAGATGATGTTGACACTGATTAGGGCTACAAAGAAAACAACTTTGAAGTACATGTTAGCCCTATCTGTATGCCTTGTTCCCAATGTCAATTGCACACGATCACAACAACTACGCACAATATTTACCTGTGTTACAAATAACACTCATAAATTTGTCTGATACACGTTGCAGATGAAAAAAAACTTCTTGAACAAAATGGGTTCAGTGTGTGACAATCAATGGTTCTTTGCTTGAGAAATGCTTTTGACATAACTATCAGGCAAACAATAAACCCTGTGCTAAGTCAAAGTAGGTATTATAGACTTCAGCAGCTAGAACTATGCTTCATACTCCCACAGGAATGGTGTATTACTCATCACATCAGAGCTCAATATATTGAAACAACCCTTCAATGCACTGAAATGAAATATTCAATCTGCTCAGATGCAAAGTAGAACGAGTACTAGAGGCAGTTTCTGGCTTCACCAATTATTTTAGTTCTAGTTTTGAAGACAATGAACTGTACTTTTTGTCTTTCGGTGTTCCTGCTAAGCCTGGCATAGCTAAGGATCGTATTGAGGCTGATGGCATTGACAGGAAGGCTGTTGTAGACATTATTGAATCACTTTTAGTTGAAAATCTGTCTTTCACATCCCCATAAAATGCTACAAGCTTATAAAGTTTTGAGGCTTTTGAGGTCAAGAAGGAATTGTCCAATTTGCAAAACGTAATCAGGCAGATAAGAGCTCAAAGGGACGTCTTTGGTCAGCATGGCCTTCTTTATTTTGGGCATAATGTTGACCTTGAGTTGACACTGCCGATCCTTCTGGGACCTGTTGCATGGTCACTGTGAACTCCTGATAGAATTTCCACCAAAACTGACAAGTCCAAACTTCTGCAGGTCTTGTAATCACACATTTAACCAACATTAGATTGGCCATGTAGTGCTGCACATAACTTTGATGGTAATGCCATATTACAGAGCATAACAACTTTCCTGTCGCCTTCAAGGATCTGATGGAAACAGTATTCAACCAGGCACTAAATGCAATGCATGTTGGTTTTTGTCACTGATACATATATACAATGTATAAGCAGCGGTCTATAAAGTCTTACAGACATTCTGGCAGAGGATGACCTGGGTGTTTTGTTCAACACTGGTGTATGCAACAAAAAGAGCTCCTTCTGAATGTCAAAAACATTGGCCAGAATATGGGTGAAGAGATCTACAGTCATACATTGTTTAACAATTTGTGACCTTACCAATGTGCCAATGTGTAAGTACCACGGGAAGGTTGTTCCTATCACCCCTCCTCACTAGTTCATCTGCATCCTAAGCTGCTGCTAAGCAGGGTAGGAAAACAAAAATAGAATTGCTCTAGGCACTCATCAGTGACATGAAGCCCTAACATGTGCTATTTTGTAAATGTGAATAAGCTGCAGTACGACATGTTTCTGAAAAAAGTACTAAAGCCATACACATGTACTGACTATTACAAATGGCATGAACATGAGCTTACTTCAACCCTGCTTTCTGTCATTAAGATGTACATACAAAGCTTGAACTATCAGGTCTTTCCCATGAAAACAAGTGAGGCTTTCCATATATGGACAAAATGTGTGGAAAATAAAAGGGAAGAAAATCGAGTACCTCTGGGTGTAAGAAACCTTTATTGTACCCTAACAAAAGAGCCACAGAATTATATTTCACATTTTGTGTGATATGGGGTTACAATGTTCAAAACTCAATAACTCAAACCTTATAAAAGATAGAAACATAATATTTGCAGTTTCCAAAAGGTACACAAATCATTAAAAAAAATATCAAACTTTATTAGTTTAATATAGGAATAATGAAAAAATGTAACACAGGTAACACTTTGGGGTGCATATTTGTTTTCAAAGGTCCATACCTGTGAGGTAAAAATAGCTTACTTGGATGATATAGCCAATTTGAAAATCTTATCTTATGGTTTGCACTTTTCAGATGTCATGTCATTTACTAAAATTATCAAAGATGTTGATGGGTAATATATGCAATTGGCTGTTAGTTACAAGGTAATAATGCCATTACCAGAGTGCTGGCATATTGCAAAATCCTTGCAAGGTGAATCTGATAGAGGATTAATAAGCTGTATTGGAAAATTCTTTAAACCCTTGGATGAGAGTTCTAGCTCCGCAAGAAACAGCTCTACCAGATGGGGCTACTTTATCCCCACGCTTTTTTAAAAAAGCGAAGGGGATATTGTAATCGCCTCTGTCCGTCTGTCTGTCCATCAGTCCGTTATGCTATCTCCTCCTAAACAATTAGACGAAATTCAACCAAATTTGGTGTGTGAGTTACTGACATGAATGGGGCATGCAACGTCAAACTTTTTTGGCCCCGCCCCCTGGGGCCCTGGGGAGGGATCAAAAGGTCAAATATCATTTAATTTCAATTACAAAGTCAATTTCAAAGATTTTTATACCAAAATTTGTGTGTGTTCTCACAAATGAAAGATACAAAACATATCAGACGGGATTTTCATTCTGTTCCCTGGGTCATGACCCAGGGGTGGGACTTTGGGGCGCTGGGGGTGCCACGGCGATCATTTTTTTTTATTTTCAAACATGGTCATGTGGTATATCAAATCGACGGGGCTGACAAACAGAACAGAATGCAAGTATCATTTTCATCCTAGGGTGAAACTGGTGACCTTGGGGCGAGGTCAAACGGTCAAATATCATTATATGTCAATTTCAAAGATTGTTATGCCAAACTTTGTGTGTGTTCTCACAAATAAAAGATAGATAACATATTGAACAGAATTTTCATTCTGTTGCCAAGGTCATGCCCTAGGGTGGGACTGCGGGGTGCTGGGGGAGTCAAAAACTTTGGCGTGGGGATTTGCCATGGCGCCCCATCGACTGTGTGCTCTAGTTTATCTTTTAAGTTGTAACTCAGATATTGCACTGCATGTTACAAACTTTCCATGCGTATTAAGTTAACTATATTTGATGTCTCTATAAAAGAAAAGAGGGTTAATGGTTGTTTATGTTTTGAGTTTCTTCTTCAGCTAATAAGCCAGAGAATAAAGAAGTACATAGACCTGTGCCAGCATGCAAATAAGTACAAGCAGGTCATGTTGGAGACCTTATTTTGAACGCTCAATGGTAATCGGAGGGTAACATATGTAACCTGGGCTGTAAAATAATGTAAGACACCATAATACGAAACTTTAATTCATTTGAATAGCCTTATAGATTTGCTCTATTCACTGATGTATGTAATACATGTAAAGTCAAAAACTGCCGAAATGATACTTAGAAATAACATATGAAGCACTAAGTAACATCTACAACGGCAAAAACTCAAGACATTTATAAAATAAATGCTAAAATTATGTAACTGTGTTATAAGATGTTCTTAAACCTGTGGCAGACTTCAAAAAGTGTGAATATGTCATGTTGGAGACATCATAAGGAAAATTTAATGCTATTGTGTTGGTAACGTACGTAACATAATACACGTTAATGCTGCCACTCTCAGAGGGCTAACATATTTCATTTTTTGGCTTATATAATGTAGTATCTGGAAATCATAGTGTACAAAATTCCCCCTGGGGTGAGGGGGGTCTATAGCCAGCGCAAGGCATAGAGAATTACATTTGACATGTTTGTGCGATATGGGCCTACCATGTCAAACATCTAATAACTCAAACAGTATAAAAGATATAAACGTAATGCTTTCAGTTTTGAAAAGGTAAATAAAAAAATCGTTAATAAATTACCAATTAATCAACATAAAATGGTTTCAATAAAATTTAAGACAAATTATATTAGATTCATTTATCATTTAAAAGGTTATTCAAATAAAAACTGTAACATATACTACATGGGGGCTGACTATATTTGTTTTCAAAGTCAATATCTAGGGCCCAGTAATAGCTAACTGAGAAGATATAACAAATTGGAAATCTTACAATATCTTTTGCACTTTTCTGAAGTCTTAAAAATTTTCAAAAAAATTGTTGGGTAACGTATGTAACAGGCTGTTACAGCTTAACGCTGCCATTGTTTGAGGGCTAACATGTTGCCAAATCCTTGCAAGACATTGGGCTTTAAGAAAAATATGATCTACAAAATCCCCCCTGGGCCAGTGGGGGGAGGTTTACCATATACAGCCAGTGACCTACATTTTGCGATACTAGATTTATTTCAACGTGCGAAGACAAGCGTCCATTCATATCAAGAACAGCATAGTGTTACTGCTATCTCCGATCACCTTGAACAAAAGAAAGGTAAACAATATAAAATAGCCTACTTACAAGCGAGTCAAACTTTGTCAAGGCTGAAAGCAAATGACGTGTACCAACTCTTGCTATTTGAATACATGTATACCTGCAACTGCAATTAAGTACTTTAATATAATATAATATCGTAAATAAGGAGCCGCTCATTATTTAAGTATCGGGGGGGGGGGGGGGGGCAATGATGCCCATCCATTAACCAAATTTTGGATGCCTCCCTCCTAACAAAATTTAAATACAATGACCTCCCCTCCTTGAATCGCAAGAAATATAACCTGACCCCCCCCCCCCCCCCTATTTTGAACAAAGTGTCAAAATGCAAAATTTTATCAGCATAATCCTGTATGTCAAGTGTATGGTACTATGGTACTTTTATTAAATTTATTGACCTGTGTATCTCATAGTTTCAATTCTAAATATTGACAAGTTGAGACTACCATTGAAACATAAGGAATATTTTATATATGAAACTTTTTTGTTTCTGTTGGTTCATTACGTTCCAGTCAACAATCTTTAAGTTATGGCGAAATGTGCCTTCCTGAGTACTAAACTGCAGATACACAGGCTTACAAAAAGTAGGGAAAGAGTAGAGATCAAAGTTTTCAAAATAAAACTAGTGATTTCGAATGTAAAAAAGTAGTGAAAGAAGGGCTTCTTCTTTTGTACAGAATTCATAAAAAGGTCATTAATAAGGCTTTCAAGTGCCCTTCAACAAAAAGAAAACACTGATAAAATTTTGCAAGAAGTATTGAAAAATCAGGGATTATCTTTGTAAAAAAAAGCAGCAATGGTAGGGCTTTTCCAAGTATAAAATCGTATACACAAAGTTGGAAAACATGAAATAAAATAGTTCATACTCAATATTTAAGCAAGATAATAATTGTGATAATAATACTAGCAAAACAGAGTGATTTTGGGTTTATAATTGGAACGAATGATTTAGTTTATTAGCTGTCTACTCCCTGAAAAAAACAATAGTTAATTTCTAAAATTTGAGCAAGGGAGAAAAAATCCTGTATTTTTATCGCGTAAATGACATTTAAATTTAGAGTGAAAAAGTAGGGCATTTTCAAAAAAAAAGTAGGACCCATCTGAAAACTTGTTTAATCAATCATTATTTTATCAAAATGTTGTAACTATAAAACACCGAAACAGATACCTTTTTTCACATGCAAAAATAAAAACTGAGACATTTAAAAGCCTGCCTAATTAAATATACATAAGACAGGGTTCCCACAGAAATTCAAAATTGTTCCATGATCAATAATGTAATTTCCATGGTCATTTAACGCAGGGCATCCAACCTCCCCTCTTCGCAGCAGCCTCAGTTTTCTTTACCACATTGAGCATAATTGTGACTAACTGTTATTAGAATATGTCTTTCTTATATCTTTTCAATATTTCTTTCAATATTTCTTTCAATAATTAATCATTCTACATCTTTTTCCAAATAACTAGCCGAGAAGGTCACACAATGGCCAATTTTTAAAAAAGAAACACCATACTACCTGGATGATTGAATTGAAATGGCTCCAAAAGTTTTATGATGATGTATTTTGATTAACTTTTATCCAGGCTTTCAAGTGCCCTAACACGAAAAAGTAGGGAAAAAGTAAGGAATTTTTTTTGAAAAAGTAGGGATTATCCAATGTAAAAAGCAGGGAAAGTAGGGCTTTTTCAAACCAATAATTCATAACAATGAGTAATTAAATTAATGATAATATATCAAAATAAGCAGGATAAAAGTGGTGACAATAAAATAATAAAAAAAAACAGAATGACTTTTGCAGCTGAAAATTCCAAAGTGACAAATTGAGTGGTAATTTACCCAAAAACAAGCAAGCGAAGCAAACTGAGAAATTTTTTTGATGATTTTATTGCATAAATGACATTTTAAGTGAGACAGTTAGGATAGTAAAAGTAAGAAAGATGGCAAAGATCAGAATCGATACAATCCAGCACCACACCTGACCCAGGATACCACATGGGAAAGTAACAAAACCACAATAAACATAACAAACAGGAGCCAAGAGGTCAGCCGTTTTCCAGCAGGTGACCACAATGCAGCAATGAACAGACGCAAAAGCATTACAATCACAAGACACAAATAACACAAATGATCAACAAAAGACGTACCGCCTTGGAACTGTCAGTAAAAATATTTTACTGGAGGGCTTAAACCAGTTTCACAGCGCCAACCTCACCCTTATTTCAGATGTGGATCAAGACACATAGATTTTGGTTTGCATGAAAGACCCCTTACTTATCCATGCATCATCTCCTAGAACATATAAATCAAGATATATAAAGGAGATAAAGTGAAGATCTATAAGGACTCAACAGTACATAAAACTGAATACCGGAGCAAAAGAAATCCAACAGGTAAACTCTGGTGGGCCTGACAACAGCCAAAGCATCAGGCACCTACCATCTCATTAATAGATGTCTTAAAGTTGGAACGGTCATTGAGTCTGAAGTCCGACCCACCGACATGCAATTAAAGAGGAAAGCAGTAAGGCATTTTCATGAAAATGTAGGGAAAAGTAGGAGAACAAAAAAGTATGAATTGTAGGGCCCGCTTGAATGCCTGTTTTATATTATTCACCCTGCAAATTAAGAATCTGACTGGTCAAAAGATTCAATGTGGCTTTTACATCCCATTCTAAAACGTATGAATATCTTTTGGTTAGACCTTATATACAAATAAAAGAATACTTCTGACATGCCTAAATTGCATACATTTTTAAGGCTACGTTATCTGACTATAAAATATCAGGCACAAGTGCAGGCCCTGTTGTGGACCAAACATGCATTTTGAAACAATAATAAAAACTTAAATCACCAGTAGCCAGAAAACAAGCAGTCAAACACATAAAGTATAATTCAGGGGTGATAACAGTCCGCGAATCTCAATCAGGAACATCTGTCAACTGAATCCTGAACTGAGCCAAAAAGTTCTTAAATCATCAATAAAATGCTTTAAAGAACAAAATATCTATAGAACACAATCACTTTATGCATAGTTTATGGTAAATATCTGTCTAAAAGGTTCTAAAACCAAATTAAAGTAATAATAACTATGATCTCGTGACTAAAATACATGGGTGCTCTATCAGGAAATCCTGATTGATCCTGAACTCTATCACCCCTGAGTATTTCACAAAATTCCATGATTTTTCCATGATTTTTCAGTCTTTTTCCAATTCCATGATTTTTCCATGCATGAAACTTTTTTTGTGATTTTCCAGGTTTTCCAGTGCTCGTGGGAACCCTGATAAGAGTTTAATTCATAAACAAGAGGGCCCTGGGTCGCTCACCTGAGTCTTAGCACATAAATAGACGGTGTATTGGCCTGTAGCTAAGGAGATAGGATTTAAAAATATGTCTATTGTTAGCTCTGTAAGCCATGCTGTTCAGCAAAGGAGAACCATCTGATCAGTTCTAGTAGAGGGCAACATGTTTGCCATTTTTGTGAAATTATTGTGATTTTGGATCCGTGGTTTAGGAGAAAATGGTATTTAAAGATATATCTAATCTAGAAAGGCAAATTCAAAACCTGTTTCACACCAATCGTACGATCGTTTGGTCGTGCGATTTAAAGCATGCAGCAGATTGCTGACAAAATTGCATACCTCATGTTAAATTTACTGAACGCAAGGCTGCTCTGCTCATTCATCATCTCTTTTTTTCTTTTTCTTTTTAGTATTCAATTTTCATTGAAACATATAGTGCATTTTTGGCATTATACCATTTCTAACGTTGAAATCAACATTTACAAACTATGAGCTTGCATTTCCCCTCTTTTTTTAGTGATTTTTGTTATTAAGTATTTTTTCTGTTCTACATTTTCACATGTCCCAAATAGAATAATTAGACCTGCTTAAATTTAAGAACCGCCACAACGAAGTGCTGAATAGTGCACAAAATGTATGTGTTAATTAAATGAGAACAACAGCAAAATAACAATGTCGTTAATGAAGACGTAATATACACATATTTGGCGCATGGGTATGTTAACGTGACAAGTACGACTATGTTTAAGTATTATATTTCAACAGCTAACACAAACAACGCCATTATATTTACATCTGATTATTGCTAGGAGAAGAATAACATAAGCTTCAAGCTTTCGTTCTTATCCTTTTACATTCTGTAACTTGTATATACTTGTATTTGCATCTTACCAAGTTGAAATAGAATATGTTTAAACCAAGGCTGCTGTACGATGTTCACACCGTTATCTTGCGTACACACGCAGGGCTGTCGTCAGATGTGCTTTCAAAGTTGCAAGACTGTCGCAAGTTCGGCGGCGATACAGTTGTGTGAACTTAATGAGCTGTCGTAGGGGTTTGTGGCATTCTTCCCGCAGCCATGCAATTTAAAAAAAAAGTTCATTGCACGGTATAAGCGCGGCAGTCTTGCGGCATTTGCAGGCGAAATGTGCGAGTGCGAGCACTTGCGTTAGCCATATGAACGCCTTGCGTGACTTACAGCAGCCTTTTATTTTTTGCAGCAGTCGTGTGTCCATATAGAATCGTAAGAGAAAAGCAAGAAAAATGAACATATTGAAAATTTAGTTTTTTTCGTTGCCGCAACTGTGCGACCCTAAGTCCGCAAGGCAGTCTTGCACACAACAACGCAGGGCACCCGCAGGGAACCCGGAAATTTTTCGTCATATACAGGTGTACAGCTGCTGTACGATTGATGTGAAACAGGTTTAACTGAGGCATTAAGTCAGTTTGTAATTTAAGGCGACCATAACTTTATGGAGACATTGTAATTTTTGGCCCTGCTTTCTGTGAACAACTAATCAGTCCAATTCGACTGCACAAAAGGCATATTTCAAGCAAATGCTTTTTTTTTCAAGACACTGCTTGAAACGTCCCTTCCTGTGAGTGACAGGATCTCATTCACCTTTCAATAAGGCGGAAGGGTAACCTACCTTCATAATCTTTTATTTTACGTTTATTTAATTCTGGCACTAATGGGCTTCAAAACCACATTGCTGTAAGAAGATCGTGGAAACTGCGGCTATTTTTAGGTTGTAGTTTTGAACAATGGATCTAAATTGTATTTGAATCTGTTCACTCTTTCGAAAGTTATTGCATGTTAAAACAGGCGCAATACACCAGCTAAAATAATATGTTTCTAATGGTAACTCTTGCAAGTTTTGAAATTGGGGCATATATTTAATGGTATTGCTAATCGTAACATTTCTGGTTCACAGACATATAATAAATTGAATCAGATACATAGAACTTCTGCAGTGTCAAAAGGTTACACACATGTGATTTTCTGCCTTTCTCAGAGGCCAATAAAAACATTCCAAATTGAAAAAAGCCTATTTTTCACAATTTAATGTCTGTTATCGGAATTAGGAAAACTAAAAAAAAAACCATTGAATGCGTTTGAGAGCTCAGACTTCTGAGGGGGGGAAATCCATTTTAAGCGATCGTTTTTTATCAAAGTCAATAGAGTGTGACTTCCAAAAAATACCATCACATTCCATTAGATGTCACATTGCTAGTGGGGAACTTTACTGGATTAAATATATGAAGAGATTTACAGGGGGGATACGTGATTTGTGACAATGTTTGTACGTCATGTTGTCAACATTGTGGCCGCGACTGTATTGCAGCTATTATCATTATCAAAGAATACATACTCAACTCATATGTAAGTATATCGCATGACAGTCTTCTGTTTTGAGTCTCTTCCTACGAAATTTATATTTTATATTCAACCAACAGTTGCACATCAGTGTGTTTGGTAGACGTGATCGTGAAACCGATTTTTTTCTTACTTTGGGTATAAATTCTTTGAAATTTCCCAAATCTAACAGTGGCTAAGCAACATGAACTAAAAGTAGAATGAATAGCAAGGAAACAGTAGTTTAAATCATTAAACTCTACCGGGAACAAAAAATAACACTAGTTTTTAGTATATATCAGATTGGACATTTTTTCTGTCTCTATCGATCAGCTGTGTATTCTATTCATTGTTGAATACAAATTTGCTGGCACAAACCAATAGCGCGTTTATAAATATCGCCAGTGGTCTAGATAACGATTTGGACAATTGGTATTTCACCCCCTACGTTTTAATATAATGAGTGTTTTACTCCATATTTAAAATATCAAATTGCAGTAAATGCAAAGCCTTGTAAAAAGACTCAATATTTGCTTAACATATTTTAAAGAAACGTGGCTTGTATCAAATGCATGTTGCTTTTTGTAGGAAAATTTCCAAGATTGATAAAATTTGTGTATATATATTACTAAGAATAAAAGATTTCGTCACATATATTGAATATCAGCACTGAAACACCAAACTGCAAAGGATATTTTTACCCTTCAATTTTACTTTTCAATGCTGAATTCCAAAACATCAATGCTGAAATACCCTTGACCCCCTCTTATCTGGAGTTCTGTATCGCTTGCGCTAAAGTACGCTAAACTGTAAGTTACCCAGTGTATACTGTTGAGGAAGCCTCTGACAATTGACCAAACGCCAACTGCCAATAAAAAAATCGATCAGCCAATGAAAGCCCAGGAAACGCACTCACATTCGGCTTAATTGTATCAATTCCTGATCTTTGCACCCTTACTTACTTTGTTTATCCACTATTATTATTAACAGCGTGAATCCACCATCTTGTCTGCTAGTTTTTACCCTCTCTCTCTCTCATGCACCCGTGATATCTCAGAACCGGAAATTATTGACAGTCCAAAATGAAGCTTAAATAGGCTATATCAGTTGACTTACGTTAATTTGTCCCCAAAAATAACTAAAATTCTATGTTAAAAGTTTGCTTTTCGCGGTTGACACTGTTCTAACAGATCTGTTTCCATTAACCTTTGTTGAGTAAATGGACTACAAGCCCCACAGACACGGGCCTTATTATCATGTTTTCAGAAATGAGTCTTAAGAATGTGTCACTGATGTAATAAAAAGAGTGCCATAAAAGATCATTAAGGATGCCGCAGTTTCGCCATTGGGATCATTTAACACATTTTAACATGTCTGTCACTGCTTTCGTTCTCTATCAGTTAAATTTTAATTCGTTGTGTGTTTTGGGAAAATCTATTGTTTTTCTGTCTGGCTGTCTGTTTATGTTTCTATCCGTCTGTCTGTCTGAACATGCGCAAGTTGATTTCTTTCAGTCTGCCTGTCTGTAAACGCACATGTATGTAGGTTTTATCAGTCTGTCCGCATATGCACACTCATGTTTCTATCAGTTTTTCTGCCTCTCTGTACATGCGCATGTAAGCACAAACACCTAAGCTAACGCTCATTTTTGTTGTATCTAGAGGTCTAGGTGTTATTTTGAATCTTCCTTATGATCCCGCGAATCTGTGCAGGCTCACCTGAGGCAATGCAAAAAATTACATGACACTGTGCAGTCTCGACTGAGCCATCGTTTTTCGAGAGAAAGAGTTATTACATAATTACTGACTATTAAGGCATTGACATGATGTGATGTAAACCTGAGAGTACCAATATTGACCGAGGCAGAGCCAAGGTCTATATTGGTATTCTCAGGTCGACATCACATTATGTCCAATGCCTCAATAGTCAACAATTGTTTATTATATAATTTCTCTAAACAAAACATTATCACAATCTTGGCCATGGACTATGTCTTGGACAGTCTTGAATGGTAACTAACTGATTTCATCCAGTTCAAAGAGGAATTTAAATCATATCAGCAATATTCAACAATTGTTTATTATATTATTTCTCTTAACAAAACAACATCACAATCTTGGCCATGGACTATGTCTGGTACAGTCTTGAATGGTAACTAACTGATATCATCCAGTTCAAAGAGGAATATATGCATACTTTATTTGTAATTACAACTGCAGACAGAGTAGATCCAGATTAAATGCCGCATGTGGTATTTCATCAGGGTCTACACTGTTTGCTAAGACAAATATGAACTTCAGATAAAAAAGAAACTGCAATTTTATTAAGAAATTAAAACCAATGACCCCTTGAATTATACAATGGACCATTCCAAGTTTATTGCATCAATCCAGAAGGAAGAATTCATTAGTTCATTTAAGAGTTCTGCTAATTACTATATTCAACAGCAAAGTCTGAATTACATGTATATGATGAAACACCAAATCTTGTGAATTTCGTGCCACTGTCACTCACTGAATTGTATTTACAGCAAATCATGCACGTTTCATGCTGAAAGCACACCTGTTATGAAAAGTTTCTATGAAGTCTATTTTTAGTAACTAATATTGAATAGGAAAAACCCAAGCCCATGCGACATGTAGTTATATCGACTTGAGTGGATAGACATCTGGGCCAATCAGGAAATGTTTATTTATAGATTATATAATAATACAATTTAGCGCCCAGGTCTGCTGGATGGTGTGCTAGCGTTTGTTGGTTATTGTAGAGCAGTGGGTATTTTTGCGAGACTTCTTTCATGAGCCTTCGATACTGAGGAAGAAATTTATCATTATAATTGAGCGGCTGCATGAGATTTCCAACAATGTGGCATTTTGACATGTGTGGACTCAGACGAGCCTTTGCAGCCTCATTTTAAGCGTAGACACTCCAAATGCTGTTTAGTCAGTAGCGTAACAATCATAGAATACTCAAACGACTCGCAAAGGTTCTGATCAGACTGCGCGTATGCGCAGGCTGATATGAGGCTTTGCTGGTCACACATACCACATTGATGGGAATCTCATGCACTGGCTCAATTTTATTTTATAGCGCCAAGTTCATGTCCACATAATCCGTACAAATATCATCTGCTGATAACATTTGAAAACAGTTCAGGCCCGACAAAATGTTCTTGCAAGAATGTGTGCATGTGCAGTCTTGTATAAGCCTTCGCTGCTCGAGAGGAAAGTGCTATATTTCTTCATTTTTTCAGCGACCATCTGTGCGTTTTGTCTGAGTTCCTTTTGGTCCACAATCAGCTATCCATTTTTGTTAGTAATAGTTGTTTTTTTATCAGCGAGTGTTCTTGCGAGAAAACACACATGAACCTTTGCTGCTTGAGAAGAAATTCTGATATATCGCAAAATCTTGAGTGCGTGCGACAGTGACCGTGCAAATTTTTTTTACGGAAGTGTAAACACTGCGAAGAAAAGTTGATCCTGTCAAAAATTAAGTACAGCGTATTAAACTTTAGATAGCTTATTTTATTCACTATGTCCAAACAGGCCCCTTCATAATTCACGTGATTTTCTAAAATTCTGAAATTTGGGCTAAATTGAAGCCGGTCATCTGCAATGTTTATATTTTATGAATGGATTCACGTGGTAGCTTAACACAATTATTAGGCCAAGCTATTTTAATATTGTTTTTTTGTAGCTTGCAGTCTTAGAATGGAACACCGTTTTATGACTTATTTTGTGTGTTTCTTGGTCTGATTTTTGAGGCAAACCTTAACAAATACTGCACCAGAGCAGAATTTACAATTCGGGAGGGGGCGACGTGGGATGGGAGGGGTCACAAATACATTTACTGGTGATAAACTTAATCTATGTAACGCACATAACACCATTGTAAGTTGTACTTGTGTTTAAAACGCTTCTATTATACAGCTTAGATATCCAGTTTGCAGACTGCATATGTAATTTAAATGATTAGATAGTCTAATGTCTTCTTTCTGTAGCTCAAACTTTCACTTTACTTTTCTTCTTACCTTGTTACAGTAACAGTTGTAACAGGCTAACGCCCCAGCGTACAGAGTGCAAACATCTCTTAAAAGGTGCAGCTTGATAGGATATGTCTGCAAATTTCACAAGAGAGGGGGGAGGGGGCAGAAGCACCTTTTGTTTTCACTTGAAGTATATGAGATGAATCAAATACACTTTTTTCGTACTATCGCATGTGCGCCTTAAACCATAAACCGTCCCTATGTTGACTTTCTAGCACAGATAAAGAAATGAATGCAGCGAAGATTTGTGTGTGTGGTGGGATGGCAATATTTGGTCCACTGTTCCAGATTTCGGTACTTATCGCACATGGACTAAAATCTGCTTACAAGACTGTATTTTTCTTGGTGGAGAGGATTTCCGTAGGGGCATGGAATCCCCATTCCATGTTTTGATTCTGACGTGTTTTTGTGGAAGTTGGACTTCTCCTCTTCCTAACACAGGGATTTGGTAAGTATAAGGGTAAGAGGACTGTTTACATTGACACTAAAAATGATATAGAGTTTATCTCTGTCTAAGCCACTACTGTAAATAATAATAATAGTAACAATAATAATAATATTAATGATCATTTTCACCAGAACGTGCAGTCGATTGGGCATCATCGCAAATCTAAACGCCCAAGATTTTGGCCCCAGCATCCACAGGTCACACCACTTGTGCATGACGCTGGCCACAGAATGAATTGTCTGGTCGATATGTTTTATTTCTCTTTTTTTGTGAGAACACGAACAAAGTTTGGTATAAAAATCTTTGTGATTAGAATTTAATAATATTTGACCTTTTTACCTCTACCCAAGAACACCAATGTGACCATAGGGTGAACATTTTACTTGTATTCTGTTCTACTCCTTATTCCGATCAATTTGATATGCCACATAACCATGTTGGAAAAAATAATGGCGTAAAGGGTGGCATTTCATCAGGGTCTGCACTATTTGTCAAGATACAAGCAATCACTGTATCAGTATCAAACAGTTTGAATTCAGATCTGGCCCAACATTTTGTTGGACCTGATTGAGTCCAAACTGTTTGCATATTGGATATCAGCTGACTACAAAAGTTTTCACTAGCAGCACTTATCCTTTCATTGCTGCATACAGAATATACATTTTCGCAATCTGTCTCTTGGGTGAAATGCAACTTACAACAGTTTTTTAACCAGTTTCATATTTTTTTTGTAAAAAAAGGCAAAAGTTATCATAAAGTATTCGCAAATTAATCATGATTACAGGCTATTTTGCAATGTAATCGATTACATTACGATTACTTGTTATCATTAAAATCCACGATTACAGATTACTTTATGATTACTGAAAAAAAATCGATTAGCAGAAACCCTGATTAAAGATTACAATTACCCCAACTCTGATGGCTGGTATGCCGAAAACCATTATTATATTCTATGGTATAATATATTCCATTCCACTTATAGACATAACTAAAGTAATTAACACGTGGAAACTGGATTAAAAAGGTATATAAACAAGCAAATGATTTGAATTTACAGGTGTTCTAATTAATTAACAATGACCAATCAGTGACAAAATTTAGCAGTAATAGTCAGAAACACATTTAGTTCACAAGAGCAATAAGGCTTTAGAGATAAAAAAAAATGGAATTATGGTTTTGGACCAAATTTGGAGCGGTTTGCATCGATGCAAATATTGGGAATCAGTTAGGGAGCCGAAAAAACAGGGCGTCATATGATAACATAAAAAGAAAAAAATCCATCATATCGCCCTGAATTCAGTGCTAGCCTATCAGCCTATGCGATTGGGAAAATACCTGATCATAGTCACTTACTTTTTGCGATACTAGATTTATTTCAACGTGCGAAGACAAGCGTCCGTTACAATCAAGAACAGCATAGTTTTACTACTATCACCGTTCACATTCACACTGGTAAATGTATACATCGATTTGGTGGTATTTACGCGTATTGTCGGTACCTTAAAGACTGGAAGTGGTAGATATTGGCGTTAATACTATGTAGAAAAACGTGTCATGTGCCTAAAGGGCTATAGAATTAGATCATTTTTAAGTATTCGGCATGCAGATGGTGATTTATGTAAGCATTTAGGAATAGATTCGAGTACCGATCTGGATGATCGGTACTCGAATCTATTCCTAAATGCTTACATAAATCGCCATGCACATACTGAATGCTTAAAAATGATCTAATTCTATAGTCCTTAAGGCTTATGGCATGTTTTTCTACATAGTATTAACGCCAATATCTACCACTTCCGGTCTATGAAGTACCGGCAATATGCGTAAATACCACCAAATCGACGTATACATTTACCAGTGTGACACTGAACAAAAGAAAGGTAAACAATATAAAATAACCTACTTACAAAGCGAGTCAACTTTGTCTAGATGAAAAGCATATGACGTATACTAACTCTTGCTATTTGAATACATGTATATACACAACTGCAAATTAAGGGGAAGGAATAAAAGCCGGGACCAATGCCCGGGACCAGGGACCAATTCTCGGGACCAAAGTTTGCAAGCATAAAAATTATATTTAACATGCAAATATCACAGGAACTTGACACAAACTTTTTTAATGAAAAAGTAGGCGTGTGTATAGTATCTGTAACCATAGACAATGACTGTAACGCAAGTTGTAAGGGTACCCTGTTTGACACATCAAAACAGCCCAAGACTCAATTTTTTGAGCATAACTAAAGTGCCTCGGGTTCAGGAGAAACTAGCCTGTCTAACGATACCAACCTGTTCCTATGTTGAATAAGTCCCATGAAATAAGAACAGCTCGGATTGTAGCGTCTGCTTGAAACTCGTTCGTTTGCACTTTCCTCTGGAGACTGTTAAAAACACAGTTCAATCGCTTTTTCCTGATTTCAAACGATGAGATGCCGCTAAATGTGGTAAGTCCTGGTTTTCAATAACTGTTTTCTACATGCCGTCGTCAAAGTCTTGAGAATTTCGCGATCACTGATTGGTTAATGCTAAGCGGAGGTTACAAATACGTCACATGGAAAATGCAAAATGAGTTGGGAAAATCCCCATATTGACGTGGTGTATTTTTAGAGTGCTTCAGTTTACATCATTACACGCACTAGATTGCATTACTTCCCTTGATATTGAATCGCAAAATCATACCATGTCGATGACGTCACAGGACTATAGTGAATACGACTTCCAATAAACATGGAGGTCGGATAGAAAAAGGTTGGCGTAATTTCTTTAAAAAGTCGTCGTTTGGCTTTCATTTGGAATAAATTCTCAAGAAGTTGGTGACTGCATGTAGAAAAAACTTTTTGAAAACCTGGACGTATCACTTTGAATCGGCATCTCTTTGATGAAAGTCAGAAAAGAAC
Source organism: Loripinus fragilis (assembly GCA_964019695.1). Taxonomy (NCBI): domain Eukaryota; kingdom Metazoa; phylum Mollusca; class Bivalvia; order Lucinida; family Lucinidae; genus Loripinus; species Loripinus fragilis. The sequence goes on along the minus strand of OZ026530.1, from coordinate 45,126,751 downwards.
GATTGAACTGTGTTTTACCATCTCCAGAGGAAAGTGCAAACGAACGAGTTTAAAGAAGACGCTAATATCCGTGCTGTTCTTGATTATTTCATGGGACTTACTCAACGAAAGAACAAAAGGTTAGTATCGTTAGACAGTCTTGTTTCTCTTGAAGCCAAAACACTATAAGTTGCTCATAAAAGTTGATTTTTCCGACTGTTTTGATTAGTCATATAGGGTACCCCACAACAATCGTTACAGTCCTTCTCTATTAAAGTAAATATAGGCCTACTTTTTCTATTCTAAGGGTTTGTGACTAGTTCCTGTGGCAAATATAAGCATGAAAATTGGAACATATGTTCATTATAGGGTCTTCTTAAAAATTGTTAAAAAGATTTTTTATGACCCTTGGTTAATTTTGTTAAACAGCCAAAATACCGGACCCTGTCAATCATTTTAGACCCAGGACCAGTTTTTGCGATGATGATGATGTCAAGTATATTAAAAACTTTCACGAGAGAAACCTTTTTGATTCCAACTTTTTTCATTTGTTATCTACCAAGATCCCAAGAGTATAAATTCAAAAACAAAATTGAATTGATCAAGTATTCTAAGAGATAATCAGCCCGGGACCAAAATTGCCATTAATTTCTCTATCGCGGTATTGACGATGTCAAGCATAATCAAAATTTTCACTAGAAAAATCTATTTGATAATTGTTTATATTTTGTTATCTACAAAGATCCCAAAGAGTATAAAAAACAAAAAAAAATATTTGAATTGGTCGAGTATTCTAAGAGATAATCAACCTGGGACCAACCCGGGAAATCGTCATTTGTTTTTTCTATTGCGGTATTGACGATGTCAAGTATATTTAAAAAGTTTACTAGAGAAACTTTTTTGATCCCATTTTTTTTCATATTGTCATCTACAAAGATCCCAAAGAGTATAAAAAAAAATATTTGATTTGATGGAATATCCTAAGAGATAATCAGCCCGGGAACAAAATCGTCATTAATTTTTCTATTTCGGTATTGACGATGTCGAGGGAATTTCAATTATTAAGCCTACAGAAACGTTTTAGATATCAATGTTATTTGGTACTTATCGCATCTTCAAGAAGAGAAGGCTCAGCTGAGTTTATGCCAATGCACAGCTTCGCCAGGAGCTTTCGCTGCTTGCATCATTTAACTAGAAAGAAAATGGTGAAATTAGGTATTTGTCGCAATTTAAAGCAACAAAAGCCCAGTCGAGTTTATGCCAAAGCACAGACTCGTCTGAGCCTTCGCTGATCGCTGAAATAAGAAATAATATGGAAATTCGCTATTACTCGAATTTTGAAGCTCAGTCGAGTTTGAAAAATGCACAGACTCGCCTCAGCCTTCGCTGATGGCTGAAATGAGAAATAATATGGAAATTTGCTACTTCTCGAATTTTAAAGCTAAGTTGAATTTACGCCAATGTACAGACTGGCCTGAACCTTTGCTGAAATGAGAAAATCGGAAAGCTTGGTAATTCTTTTTCTTAGCTCCACTGACAAGCGAAAACCCAGTGGTTGTTCCCATTAAAATGAATTTGAGCGGATGGCGCTTCTTGTTTCTTGAATTGTTTCCTTATCATCCATTTATCCTGTGAATCCAAATAATGTGGGACGATGATAGTTTCCTTTAGCCCATTAATACCTTGAAAATGTTTCTTAAGGAATTTTACTTTTTGTTGGAGGCTCTGCTGGCAAAATACAGGGTTCCCTCAGAAATTCAAAAACACAATTCCATGATTTTTCCATGTTTTTCAATGATCAACAATGTAATTTCCTTGACTATTTAATGCATAGCCTTCAACCTCCCCTTTTAGCGGCATCTTCACCACCCTGAGTATAAATGTAGAATGCAGCAACAGTAATGTATTTAAATAAGCATGCTTGTAGACCATGCATGCGTTTTGAAAAAATTAAAACTTGAAACCACTAGTAGCCAGAAAAATAGCTGTCAGACATACAAGTTTTGTGTGTGTGACAGCTAGTTTTCTAGCTACTGGTGGATTCCTCACATTATTTTGCAAAAATCCATGATTTTGCCATAATAATTCGGGTTTTTCAAATTCCATTATTTTCCTTGCATGGAACTTTTATTGATGATTTTCCAGGTTTTCCATGATTTAGAGATTGTGGGAAGACAGAAAATATTTGCTACCATGTTGCTGCATTCGTGATTCTTTTAAATTTGATATGCAACATGACCATAATCTGAACAAATTGAGTTTTGACCTACTGACTCCATCCCAAGGGTAGGGGGGTGTCTGCGGGCAAATATTTGCTTACATGATGCTGCATTTGTGAATTTCTTTAATTTGATATACAACATGCACATGTTCTGAAAAAGTTGAATTTTGATGTTTTGAGCGCAGGGTCAGGGGGTGGGGAGTGGTTTGCAGGCAAAATATTTGCTTCCATGCTGCTGCATACTGACAACTTACTGAATTATTGCAAAATTTAAATATTTGACCTTTGACCTCCACCTAAGGGGTTGGGGGTAAAATTTTAATCACTACCATGCTTACCTACAGGCAATGGGTAATCATGACCTGTAGTGAGAAGGTGTCAGATATATATTTTAGGAGAAATGTGAAGTTTATTCCGCAAAAAAGCCAATATAGCTTTTGCATCAGCCTAAACCTAAGTAAAAAAGGATCATAAAGGGTCATAACTCAGTCAAAAACTTGCAGATGACCTTCAAACTGAAACTTATCCTGTATTTAATGATGCTTTACCTTTCTGTAAAATTTTAACGAAATTGTTGCATCCCTTCAAAAGTTATTGATTGGAAACCACAAATTGACAACTTAGCCGGAATCTAAGTAAAAGGGCTATAACTCAGTCAAAATTTAGCAAATTAACCTCTTCGTTGAACTTGACATGTATTTAATGATGCTTGTCTCATCTGTAAAGTTTAAATGAAATTGATGCATCCTTTCAAGAGTTATCGATCGGAAACCAAAAGTGTCACGCCGCAGACGACAATGACGACGCCGCTGACGACGACGCCAGAGTCATGATCTCTATGTGTCATCCTTGCTTCTCAGGCGACACAATAGGCATTTGAAACATTTAATTCGATGTTCACTGTTATATGGTTTATTTACGAGGGTCAGTCAAAAATACCTGAGCCCTACCTCGTAACGTTTTAGTTTGGTATTGTAGACAACAAATGTGATTATTTTCTATAAGTATCATATGTCACCGATGTTTTGACCCTGAATAATTACCATAGTGAAGCTTCTATTATGGTTGCTAGGCAACTGAAGATCGTCAGTCAGATCGATGCGTTCACGATCTCAGCCACCAGGAATATACAGCATGCCTTTAAAAGCTTTCATGCTTGATAGTTTTTGTGATAGACATATTTGACATTTATTTGAATAACATATATCATACTGTCTTTTCATTACACTTATTTATAATGCTTAGGTGAACATTAATTGTATGCGTTGCCTAGCAACAAAAAATGTCAAAATTCCTTAAATTTTCAAATACACGAAATTTGTGTTGCCATGGAAACAAAATTGTGAATTTAAATCAAAGAACTTAATATGTCTGAGGGTTTGTTAGTTAAAGCATTATTAGGCTAATATTTTATATTTTCTATTAAAATTGTGTAAATATGAATGTGGGTGGGGTAAATTATTGGACGTCAGGCGTGTTAAAATTTGATAAATTCTAAAATCAAACTACCACAGCATCTATAATTTGGGGTCAGTTGGTTTCTGTTCTGTGACATTGAATAGGTATATGTTAAAGATATCAGACGACAGTGAATAAAGCCATGCTTAAACATTACTGTTTCCATAGCAACGCTTAAAATTAGATATCTTACAGCGTGAACGCACCCCTTTGACAGGTCATATTCTGTTGCCTAGCAACCGTTACAAAAAGCCTACCAACTGGAATAAAAAAATATGTGATTAAATAGATGACATATAACTACAATGAAATATGATCTAATTATATGTCCATTTTACTTGATTCAAATGTTATGAGTTAGAGCTCAGTTATTTTTGACTAACCCTCGTAACTAGTTCTTTTGATCCAAAAGTGTCTTTAAATCTTTACCACAGGCGGCACATACATATGCCTTCCATTTACTCAAGTAGTGGAGGCTTTAGGCGTCATCAATTCAACTTATCAAGTAAAATATTAACCAGAAATGTTACAGTTTTATGGCTTTTTTAACCATTGAAGAAGAAGCTTATATGCCTTCACCTGTATGAATAAGCATGTGTGTCTTCAATGTAGATGGTCTAGTAAAACCTTTACCACAAGTGTCACAACTATAAGGTTTTTCTCCTGCATGGATAACCATATGTCGCTTCAATGTAGATGGCTGAGTAAAACGTTTACCACAAATGTCACATTTATGTGGCCTATCCCCTGAATGAATACGCTTGTGTGTCTTCAAAGTAGTTAGGTGATTAAAACATTTACCACAAATGTCACAACTAAATGGCTTTTCTCCTGAATGAATACGCTTATGTCTCTTCAATGTAGATGGACGACTATAATATTTACCACAAATGTCACAGCTATATGGCTTTTCTCCTGAGTGAATCCGTTCATGTGCCTTCAAGGTAGATAAGTGAGTAAAACATTTACCACAAATGTCACAACTAAATGGCGTTTCTCCTGAATGAATACGCTTGTGTCTCTTCATTGTAGATTGAAGACTATAATATTTACCACAAATGTCACAGCTATATGGCTTTTCTCCTGTGTGAATCCGTTCATGTGCCTTCAAGGTAGATAACTGAGTAAAACATTTACCACAAATGTCACAGCTATATGGCCTTTCTCCTGTATGAACACGTGTATGCGCCTTCAAGTTAGATGAATTATTGAAACACTTTCCACACGTGTCACATTTGTATCGCATATCTCCTGTATGGACAGGCGTATCCTCTTTAAAGCAAGATTCATAGTTATATGTTTTATCTTCTGTATGAACAAGCATATGTTTCTTCAAAAGAGCTAACAGATTGAAACAGTCACCACAATGGCCACACGTATATGGCTTCTCCAATGTTTGAGCAGATAAATAGCCAGACATATCAATTGGTTGAGTGATACATTTACTTCAAGATTAAGAGCATACAGCTTCAGGTTCTACCCTGGAGGAAACAAAATGTAGTACTTGTCGGATTAAATGATTAAGTACATCGTTTACTGCTGCATGAACCAGCTCATGTGTCCTCAAGATAGATGCTTTCGATCAAGTTTTTGTATTTAATTGAATAAAATCATGTCTGCTAAACCAAGCTGCATGAGTGTAGCTTAAACAATATCTTGATATGGCCAATCCCTAGGGGTGTTCGAATCTTAAGTCTATACCAATGGCAACACCATCGAATTCTAGCAGCGTATTGGCAAAGCTAAACCTCAATTTTCTTCATAAATCTAAAAAATGTAAACGTTACAAGTTAGACATGTGCAATGTGCATAATGGACATGTTAATACAAATACATAACGTACAGTTTGCAATATAATTTTTATATTCATTTTAGTCTGTTTACTCAGTCATATTCATTCTACTGGGAGTTTGAAAGTCTGCAATCGTAGCTAATGCTAAATAAGTCAGCTTGTCAGCAAGTCACACTTAAAGTGTCAGTGATAACACGTGAACAGCTTCATGTCTGGATATTGAAAATAATTAAAGGCAAGACGTTAAACATTATGCTAGCAACAGAGATCCAGATTTAGCTGTGCATACCTACATCAGGCTGAATGTTGCTAGCTTGTCATATTACTTGTTGCCCTATTCTCAATGGTGTAACATGTCGTGCAGTGAAATAGTATGTTCCCAAAAAAACAAACTATAATTGACATGTCAATTCGTACAAGCCCTTTGATGCACCATGACATGTTGTTTAATCACGAGCAACGGAGGGCCTTAAGGAGCTTTAAGGAGCTTTTTTGCACCCCCCCCCATGAGACAAAAATATAGAAATTGTTTTTCTCCAATTTGTTCTTACAAGTTTATTAAAACAATAACCAAAGTGTAAAAGTTTCAAATTACTTTGACTTTTACCGTTGCTATGGTAACAAAAATGGCCACAAAAATAGGCTGAAAATAGAAAATTGACCATTTTGGAGCAAAAATGAGAAGTTTGACAGAGAAATTAACATAGAGCACAAGCAAATACCAAAAATATATTTTAACAGAAGATGAGAACTACCACGGCACATAACATATTAAAAGGATGATTTGGTATTTAGCTGTGCTGATATCTAATTCTTAAAAATTCAGTCTCCAAAAGCCTTAAATTTGGTCCAAAATGGTAATTCTCTGTTTTAAGCCTATTTTGTGAGCCATTTTTGTTACCATAGCAACGGTAACATTTTAATAAATTCGGAAAGGGGTATGTGCATTAGGAGGCTATTTTGGCCCCCCTATGAGGTCAAAAAAATAAAAGTTGCTCTTCACAAGTTTCTTCTTATTAATTTATTAGAACAATAGCCAAAGTGTAAAGGTCTGGTATTGATTTCACTTTTACGGTTTCTATGGTAACAAAAATGGCCACCAAAATAGGCTGAAAATAGAAAATTGACCATTTTGGAGCAAATTTAAGACATGTATCAGAGGAATTAATATAGACCACAAGCAAATTCATTAAAAAAATAACAGATGATGAGAACTATCACGGCACACATAGTTCTCACAAGCATTTTGAGATAAGGCCATTTTTCATATTTCTGCTAAAACTCCAAGTTTTCTGGATCCAACTCCAACTTATCAGTTTTGACTGCAACTTTTTCCAGGGATGGATTCTATAACTCCTGTTTTCCAAATCCTAGTGAGAACTCTGTTATGTAGGAAGCTTCCTTGTGAGCGAAATAATTTTGTGTTTTAACAACAACAGAATCTAGGGCGAAGATTTAGCGCTAGTAAAATGCATTAAAGCCCCCTTGTGGCTTAGGCTGCTGTCCATTCTAAGGCGGTGGTTTTTGTTGTTGTTTATCTATTGTTTAACGTACTTCCCGCTGTTTGTGGGAGTTCTATGTTTGTCTTTGTTTTCTTATGCATTTACTTTCTGTCCAATCTAATTTTGTAGTCATCTTGAAAAGGAAGAGAAATGTGGTTGCTTTGCTATTATTGTCTTACAGATGTATTGTTACTATAAATGTTCTGTGGCACTTCCTGACGGTGCGGTGGGCTGGTCTGCAGTAGCCTATGTGATTGGAATATTTCCTGATCAAACTCACTTACTTTAAGCCTTGAGCTGGCTATAGACCCCCCAGGGGGAATTTTGGACACTATGATTTTCTGAAACCACATTATATAAGACACAAAAATGAAAGATGTAAGCCCTCTGAAAGTGGCAGTGTTAACGTGTAACATCACGTTATATACGTTACCCCCAAAAATAGCATTCATCGTCCCTGATAATGTCTTAAACATTACATGTTCATACATACCTGCATGCTGACACAGGATTATGAACATATTTTAGTATTTATTTCATAAATGTTTCAAGTCATTACCGTTGTATACGTTACTTAGTGTTTCCTGCGTTATTTCCGAGTATCAGTATGGTATTTATTGACTACACGAGTAAAACATCTGTCACAGACTATAGTTAATATGTAAGGCTTCTTCTTAAATGATTTAAAGTTCTTAAGTATGCTTACTTACACTATTCTTCAGGCCAATGTTACGTATGTTACCCTCATAATAGCATTAAACATTCAAGTTGATGTCTCTAACAAGCCCTGTTTACACTTATGTGCATGCTGGCACAGGTTTATGCACTTCTTTTAACAAGGATTACCTATTTTAAGTATTCATTTAATAAATGCTTTGAGCTTTTACTGTTACTTGTGTTACCAAATGATATATAAGTTATTTTGAGTATCTGTATAGCAGCTGTTGACTATACATAAAATCTGTCAGAGATTTTAGAAAAAAATATAAGGCTGAAATAAATTGAAGTTCTTATTAAAGTATGGTGATTTAAACTATTATTAAAAAAACGATTTCAAATTTGGACCCCCTCTGAAAAAACTTTCTGGATCCGCGAATGATGTTACACGCTAATGCTGCCGCTCTCAGAGGGCTAACATATTTCATTTTTGGCTGATATAATGTAGTATCTGGAAATCATAGTGTACAAAATTCCCCCTGGGGGGAGGGGGCTATAGCCAGCGCAAAGCATAGAGAATTACATTTGACATTTTTGTGCGATATGGGGCTATTATGTTAAACATCTAATATCTCAACAGTAGATCTATATAAGATTGAAACATGAAGCTTGCAGTTTTGCAGTTAATAAAATACCTCGGACACAATACAGGGTCCGAGTAAAATACCAAATTAATCAACATAAAATGGTTTCAATAAAATTTAAGACAAATTGTATTAGATTCATTTATCATTTAAAAGGTTGTTTAATGATAAATTGTAACGTACACTACATCGGGGGTGACTATATTTGTTTTCAAATGTCAAAATAGCCTACTTACAAAGCCAGTCAAACTTAGTCAGGGTGAAAGGTAAATGACGTGTACTAACTCTTGCTATTTGAATACATGTATATCTGCAACTGCAATTAAGAGCTTTTATATAACATAAAAAGGTAAATAAGGAACCGCTCATTGTTTAAGTGTCGTGGGGGAGGGGAGGGGGGCGGCAAAGATGCCCATCCATTATCCAAATTTTGGATGCTTCCCCGCCTAACAAAGTTTAAATACAATGACCTCCCTCCCTGGAAACCATAAGAAATATAACCTGACCCCCCCTATTTTGATCATAGTGTCAAAATGCAACATTTTATCTTCTTAATCCTGTATGTCATAAGTATGGTACTATGGTACTTTCATTAATTCATTGACCTGTGTATCTCAGAGTTTCAATTCTAGATCTTGACAATTAGTGACAACCATTGAAACTCAAGGAATATTTTATATATGGAATTATTTTGTTTGCAATGGTTTGTGGTTATTCGTTACGTTCCAGTCAACAATCTTTAAGTTATGGCGAAATGTGCCTTCCTGAGTACTAACCTACAGATAAACAGGCTTACAAAAAGTAGGGAAAGAGTAGAGATCAAAGTTTACAAAATAAAACTAGTGATTTCGAATGTAAAACAGTAGTGAAAGAAGGGCTTCTTCTTTTGTACAGAATTCATAAAAAGGTCATTAATAAGGCTTTCAAGTGCCATTCAACAAAAAGAAAACACTGATGAAATTTTGGAAGAAGTATTGAAATAGCAGGGATTATCTTTGTAAAAAAAGTAGCAATGGTAGGGCTTTCCATGTATAAAATCATATACAATAAGTTTGAAAACGTGAAATAAAATAGTGTATACTCAATATTTAAGCAGGATAATAATTGGGATAATAATACTAGCAAAACAGAGTGACTTTTGGGTTTAAAATCGGAACGAATGATTTAGTTTTTTTAGCTGACTGCTCCCTGAAAAAATAATAGTTAATTTCTAAAATTTGAGCAAGCGAGAAAAAATCCTGTATTTTTATCGCGTAAATGACATTTAAATTTAGAGTGAAAAGGTAGGGCATTTTCAAGAAAAAGCAGGGCCCATCTGAAAACCTCGTTAATCAAACATTTTTTAATCAAAATGTTGTAACTATAAAAACACTGAAACAGAATACCTTTTTTTCACATGCAAAATAAATACTGAGACATTTAGTGGCCTGCCTAATTAAATATACATACGAGTTTATTTCATGAACAAGAGGGCCCTGGGTCGCTCACCTGGGTCCTAGCACATAAATAGATGGTGTATTGGCCTGTAGCAAAGGAGATAGGATTTAAAAATGTGTCTATTTTTAGCTTTGTAAGCCATGTTGTTTAGCAAAGGAGATCCATCTGATCAGTTCTAGTAGAGGGCAACATGTGAGCCATTTCTGTGAAATTATTGTGAATTTGGACCCCTGGTTTGGGAGAAAATGTTTTTTTAAGATACATCTTATCTAGAAAGGCAAATTCAAAACCTGTTCCACACCAATCGTGCGATCCTTTGGTCGTGCGATTTAAAGCATGCAGCAGATTGCTGACAAAATTACATACCTCAAGTTAAGTTCACTGAACGCAAGGCTGCTGTACGATGTTCTCACCATTATCTTGCGTGCACACGCAAGGCTGTCGTCAGATGTGCTTTCAAAGTTGCAAGACTGTCTCAAGTTCGGCCGCAATAGTCATGTGAACCTAATGAGCTGTCCTACGGTTTGCGACATTCTTCCCGCAGCTATGCAATAAAACACAAATTAATTGAACAGGATTAGCGCGGCAGTCATGCGGCATTTGTGGGCAAAACGTGCAATTGCGAGCACTTGCGTCAGTCATATGAACTCATTGCTTAACTTACAACAGCCTTGTATTTCTTGCAGCAGTTGTGTGTCCTTATAGGATCGCAAGAAAAATGAAAATTTAGTTTTTGTCGTTGCCGCAACTGTCTTACCCTAAGTTCGCAATGCAGTCTTGCGATATTGCGCACAACAACGTAGGGCACCTGCAAGGAACCCGCAAATTTTTCGTCATAGACAGGTGTACAGCTGCTGTACGATTGATGTAAAACAGGTTTAACCGAGGCATTCAGCCAGTTTGTAATTTAAGGCGACCATAACTTTATGGAGATATAATCATTTTTGGTCCTGCTTTCGGTGAACAACTAATCAGTCCAGTTCGACTGCACAAAAGGCATATTTCAAGCAAAGGCATTCTTTTTCAAGACACTGCTTGAATTTTTCCTTCCTGTGAGTGAAAAGATCTCATTCACCTTTCAATAAGGCGGAAGGGCAACCTACCTTGATAATCTTTTATTTTACATTTATCTAATTCTGGCACTAATGGGCTTCCAAACCACATGGCTAGAAGAAGATAGTGGAAACTGCAGTTAGTTTTGGTGGTTGTGGTTTTGAATTATGGATCTAAATTGTATTTGAATCCGTTCACTCTTTCAAAAGTTATTTAATGTTAAAACAGGCACAATTCACCAGCTAAAATAATATGTTTTAATGGTAACTCACGCAAGTTTTAAATAGGGGAATATATTCAAAGGTATTGCTAATCTGAACATTTCTGGTTCACAGAAATATAATAAATTGAATCAGATACATAGAACCTCTGCAGTGTCAAAAAAATAAGTTTTCAGGTGACACAACATGGGATTTGATTTTCTGCCTTTCTCCGGGGCAAAATTTGCGAATTTGGAAAAAGAAACACATTCCAAATTTTAAAAGCCCCATTTTTTCACCATTTAATGTCTGTTATCAGAATTAGGAAAACTAAAAAAAACATTGAATGCGTTTGAGAGCTCAGACTTCTGAGGGTGGGGGTGGGGGAAATCCACTTTAAGCGATCGTTTTTTATCAAAGTCAATAGAGTGCGACTTCCAAAAAATACCATCAAATTCCATTAGATGTCACATTGCTAGTGGGGAATTTTACTGGATTAAATATATGAGGAGATTTACAGGGGAGGGGGGGGGGACACGTGATTTGTGACAATTATTGTACGTCATGGTGTCATCATTGTGGCTGCGACTATATTGCAGCTATTATCATTATCAAAGAATACATACTTAACTCGTATGTAAGTATATCGCATGAAAGTCTTCGATTGAGTCTCTTCCTAGGACATTTATATTTTATATCCAACCAGCAGTTGCGCATCAGTGTGTTTGGTAGGCGTGATCGTGATACCGATTTTTTTTCTTACTTATGGTTTTAATTCTTTGAAGTTTCCCAAATCTAACAGTTGTCTAAGCAACATGGGTTTAAAGTAGAATGAATGGAAAAGAAACTGTAGTTTAAATCTTTTAACTCTACCTAGAACAAAAATTAACACTAGTTTTTATCATATATCAGATTGGACATTTTTTCTGTCTTTATCGATCAGCTGTGCATTCTATTCATTGTTGAATACAATTTCGCTTGCCATAAACCAATAGCGCGTTTATATATATCGCCAGTGGTCTAGATAAGGATTTGGACAATGGGTATGTCACCCCCTACGTTTTAATATAATGAGTATTTTACTCCATATTTAAATTATCAAATTGCAGTAAATGCAAAGCCTTGAAAAAAGACTCAATATTTGCTAAACATATTTTAAAGAAAAGTTGCTTGTATCAAATACATGTTGCGTGTTTATGAAAATTTTTCAAGATTTATAAAATTTGTGTATATTTTACTAAGAATAAAAGATTTCAGCACATAAATTGAATATCAGCACTGAACCACCCAAACTGCAAAGGGTATTTGTACCCTTCAATTTTACTTTTCAATGTTGAATTCCAAAAAATCAATGCTGAATTTCCCTTTACCCGCTCTTATCTTGAGCCCTGTATCGTTTGCGCTAAAATACGCTAATCTGTAAGTTAATCAGTTATTCTGTTCAGGAAGCCCCTGACAATTGACCAAACGCCAACTGCCAATCAAAAAAATCGATCCACCAATGAAAGCCTAGGAATCGCACACACCTTTTGCTTAATTGTATCAATTTCTGATCTTTGCACGTTTACTTACTTTGTTTATGCACTATTATTATTAACAGCGTGAATCCACCAGCTTGTCTGCCAATTTTTACCCTCTCTCTCTCATGCACCCGTGATATAATCTCAGAACCGGAAATTATGGACAGTCCAAAACGAAGCTTAAATAGGCTATACCCGTTGACTTACGTTTAATTTGTTCCCAGAAAATAACTAAAATTCCATGTTAAACGTTTGCTTTTCATGGTTGACACTGTTCTAACAGATCCGTTTCCATCAACCTGTTGAATAAATGTACCACACGCCCCACAGACTTGGGCCTTATCATCATTTTTTCAGAAATTAGTTTTAAGAATGTGTCATTGATGTAATAAAAGAGTACCATAAAAGACCAATAAGGATGCGGCAGTTTCGCCATTGGGATCATTTAACACATTTTAACATGTCTGACACTGCATTCGTTCTCTATCAATTAAATTTTAATTCGTTGCGTGTTTTGGAAAAAAACTATTGTTTTTTCTGTCTCACTGTCTGGTTATGTTTCTATCCATTTTTCTGTCTGAACATGCGCATGTCTGTTTCTTTCAGTCTGCCTGTCTGTAAATGCGCATGTATGAAGGTTTTATCAGTCTGTCCGCATATGCAAACTCATGTTTCTATCAGTCTTTATGCCTCGCTGTACATGTGCGTGTAAGCACAAACGCCTCAGTAAATGCTCATTTTGTCGTATCTAGAGATCCATGTCTTCTTCTGAATCTTCCTCATGCTCCTGCGAATCTGAGCAGGCTCACATGAGGCAATTCAACACGCAAAAAAATCATGCTGTTCGAGAGGAAAGAGTTATTATACAATTATTGACTATTGAGGCATTGGACATGATGTGATGCCGACCTGAAAGTACCAATATTGACAGAGGCCAAGCCAAGGTAAATATGGGTGTTCACAGGTTGACATCACATCATGTACAATGCCTATATAATTTCTCTAAACAAACAACAACAAAATCTTGGCCATGGACTATGCCTTGGACAATCTTGATTTTCTTTTTTTACATGATGACTAACTATTTTCATCCAGTTTAAAGAGGAATATATGCACACTTTATTTGTAATAACAACTGCAGACATAGAAGTTCCAGATTAAAAGCCGCATAATGCGGCATTTCATCAGGGTCTACACTGTTTGCTAAGACAAATATGATCTTCAGAGAAAAAAACTGCAATTTTATTTAGAAATCAAAACCTCTGACCCCTTGAATTATACAATGGACCATTTCAAGTTTATTGCATCAATCCAGAAGGAAGAATTCATAAGTTCATTTAAGAGTTCTGCTAATTACTATATTCAACAACAAAGTCTGAATTACATGTATATGATGAAACATCAAATCTTGTGAATTTCCTGCTGCTGTCACTCACTAAATTGTATTTACAGCAAATCATTCAAGTTTCATGCTGAAAGCACACATGTTATGGAAAGTTTCTATGAAGTCTACTTTTAGTAACTAATATCGAATGGGAAAACCCATAGCCAACGAGACATGTATCGGTGAATTTCGACCTCAGACAGATCAAAGATCAGACGATTCCAATTTATAGCACGTGAAAGGGGAAACAGGTAGAAACCGTTATAAAGCAGTATCATAGGCGTTTCATAATACATTATCATGATTATATAGGTGACTTTCACCATTTTACTCAACTTTCTCTGTAGCTCGGTAGGTAAGCAACAGTGCATTAATGTTAGTCTAATAAGTCATAAGTATTTTTTTTTCATTAACGCGAGTTCGAGTCTTGGTCAGGCCTTTTCTAACTTTTAATATAAGTGTGCGTGCGTTTGTGTTCATTTGAGCTCTTTTTCTATTGTTTTTTTTCATCATGGTATATATTTTATTTCATAATCTATTAAATTTCAGATACAATTAATTTCACATACCCTCTTTCTCACTGGTAGTGTCAGTATCAGAGCTGCAGTCGGAGCCCGATGCAAGATCAATTACCACTGGCTCATGATCTACCTCTGCTGCAATCTCCTTTAACTAGTATGCATACCCACTCTACTGACAAAACATGCTCGATGCACTTCACCCAGTCACCAGGTGTGACCTCTTCGATCATTTCCTTGATATAGCAGTAATAGGTTGAAGATTAATAGGTAGATTACTCGCATTGAAACAATCATAAAATAGGATATACAATCTGCAGAGTAGTCAAAATCAAATCATGTTTTTAAGATAGCAGGAATATAATATAGTAAAGTTCAGAACAGCGGGCTGCCAGTCCCGCCAAGCTTGCCAATTTTCTCCAATAAAATTACAATGTACTAAATTGTCATATCACTGGAACCCAAAGGTAGTAAATTTACCATTCCTACACCCCCCCACCTCAAACAAAAGATATGTTAATAAAAAAAATATCTTTGGGACTCAAACTCTCTGATTCAAACCCACAACCTTCCAGAGAATATTTGCAATTCAAGATGATGACCACTCGACTAAGCCTGTAGTTGTTGTATTGGTCATGCTGTTACATATTTATTGGAAATGTTGCTGCACGAGCAGTAAGTGTTAGGCGAGAAATAAACGTTACAATCTTATGTACCTATCTCATGCTCCTAAATAGACTCGTCTGACCTTTGATCCGTCTGAGGTCAAAATTGACCTATAGTTATATTGACTCGAGTGGATGGACATCAGGGCCAATCAGGAGATGTTTATTTATAGACTATATAATAATACATTTTAGCGCCCAGATCTGTCGGATGGTGTGCTAGCTTTTGTTGGTTATTGTAGAGCAGTGGGTATTATAGTGAGACTTCGCCCATGAGCCTTCGGTACTGAGGAAGAAGTTGAACATTATAATTGGGTCAGTGCATGAGATTTTCAACAACGTGGCATTTTGACATGAGTAGACTCAGACGAGCCTGTGCAGCCTCCTTTTAAGCTTAGAAACTCCAATTGGTTTTAGTCAGTAGCGAAACAATCATAGAATACTCAAACGACTTGCAAAGGTTCTGATCAGACTGCGCGTATGCGCAGGCTGATCTGAGGCTTTACTGGTCGCACATACCACATTGATGGAAATTTCATGCACTGGGTCAATTTTATTTTATAGCGCCAAGTTTATGTCCACATAATCTGTACAAATGTCGTCTGTTGATAACTTTTGAAAACAGTTCAGGCCCGAAAAAATGTTCTTGCAAGAATGTGTGCATGTGCAGTCTTGTATAAGCCTTCCCTGCTCGAGAGGACAGTGTTATATTTCTTACTTTTTTCAACGACCATCTGTCCGATTTGTGTAAGTTCCTTTCTGTCGACAATCAGCTGTCTTTTTTGTTAGTAATAATTGTTTTTTATCAGCGAGTGTTCTTGCGAAAAACACACATGAACCATCGCTGCTTGAAAGGAAATTCTGTAATATCGCAAAATCTTGAGTGCGTGCCACAGTGACCGTGCAAATTTTTCTTACGGAAGTGTAAACGCTGCGAAGAAAAGTTGATCCTGTCAAAAGTTAAGTACAGCATATTTAACTTTAGATAGCTTATTTTATTCACTATGTCCAAACAGGGCCCTTCATAATTCACGTGATTTTCTAAAATTCTGAAATTTGGGCTAAATTGAAGCCGGTCATCTGCAATGTGTATATTTTATGAATGGAAGTCACGTGGAAGCGTAACACAATTATTAGGCCAAGCTATTTTAATATCGGTTTTTTGTAGCGTGCAGTCTTAAAAAAGAACACATTTTTATGACTTTTTTTGTGTGTTTCTTTGTCCGTTTTTTTAAGCAAAACCTTAACAAACACTGCACCAGAACAGAATGCAGAGCCTCAAAAGGTCTACGCCCATGATGCATTGACAAATGCCTACATTCAGTGTGTAGAAAATAAGATGCTGGTAAGAAAAGCTGCAAAACTGTTTATCATACCCCACACTACTTTGAAAGACAGACTGTCTGGTAGAGTGCATATAGATACTTTGCTTTTACACATTGAAACAGTTCTTTTTTCCCGAATTTTGTATTTTATGAAAGTTGAATGTTTTTCAAACCCAATATTAAAATTATGATTGGCCTTAATTTTGAGTTTTTGAGCGGTAATACTGTGACGTCACTCACTAGGCGGGAGTAGGTTAAACCCAAATGGTAGACATCAATTTTACCATGTTTACATAAGCTTCGGTTTTCATAGTAGGATGTTGGTTCAGAGTAAGGATCTATCTGCAGACGAATACAAAAATGATGCATAAATAAGCCAAGCATATTTAATTTTGCATGCTTCATTTGTTTTATCGTTAGAATTACTGATAAAGCTTAGTGGAGCGCAGTTTGGTCACTAAAGGATAGTTGCCTTTTAAAAAATGGTAAATTCTTGTTGTGTTAAATTGAATTTAAAAGTCTACAAATCTATGTTTTGTTGACTTTGAAGCAATGTTGTATCATAACTCAAATAACTTACTCCAATCTCTCAGATCAATAGTTTCCGCCATCTTTAATTGGAAGCTTGTCTGAGGTTTCCCGTTGTTAGGCCACCTGACATCGGGGGGCGGAGCGTTGGTTGTTGCCACGTCATAAATGTAATTGATGAGTTATCGACCGGAAACCAAAAGCGTGACGCCGCAGACAAAGACGATGACGACGCTGTCAGAGTCATGATCACTATGTGTCATCCTTGCTTCCCAGGCGAAACAAAAAGCATTTGACACATTTAACTCAGTTTTCACAGTTATATGTTTTATTCATCTAGTATTTTCGATCCAAAAGTGTCTTTAAATATTAACCACAGGCGGCGCAGATATATGCCTTCCATTAGGCAGTCATCAATTCAACTTATCATGTAAATTATTAACAAGAAGTGTTACAGTTTTATGGCTTTTTTAACCAGTGAAGAAGAAGCTTATGTGCGTTCACCTGTATGAATAAGCATGTGTGTCTTCAATGTAGATGGTCTAGTAAAACCTTTACCACAAGTGTCACAACTATAAGGTTTTTCTCCTGTATGGAAAACCGTATGTTGCTTCAATATAGCTAGCTGGGAAAAGTAAGTAAAGGTGCAAAGATCAGGAATCGATACAATCAAGTACCACACCTGACCCAGGATACCAATGGGAAAGTGACAAACTCACAGAAGACACCATAAACGAGAGCCAAGAGGTCAGCCCTTTCCAAGCAGGTGACCACAAAGCACATATAAACAGACGCGCACAGACATAGCAAACACAAGATAGAACAAAAACATAAAAGATCCACAAAAGAAGTACCGCCTTGGAACGGTCAGTAAAATATTTTACTGGAGGGCTTAAACCGGTTTAACGGCGCCAACCTCACCCTTAATTCAGATGTGGATCAAGACACATAGAAAACATTTACCACAAATGTCACAATTATATGGCTTTTCTCCTGAATGAAAACGCTTGTGTTCCTTCAATGTAGATTGATGACTATAATATTTACCACAAATATCACAGCTGTATGGCCTTTCTCCTGAGTGAATACGCTTGTGTGCCTTCAATGTAGATTTATGACTATAATATTTACCACAAATGTCACAACCAAATGGCATTTCTCCTGAGTGAATATGATTGTGTCTCTTCAATGTAGATGGCTGAGTAAAACATTTACCACAAATGTCACAACTAAATGGCTTTTCTCCTGAATGAATACGCTTGTGTCTCTTCAATGAAAATAGACGACTATAATATTTACCACAAATGTCACAGCTATATGGCTTTTCTCCTGAGTGAATCTGTTCATGTGCCTTCAAGGTAGATAACTGAGTAGAACATTTACCACAAATGTCACAACTATATGGCCTTTCTCCTGTATGAACACGTGTATGCGCCTCCAAGTGAGATGAACTACTGAAACACTTTCCACACGTGTCACATTTGTATGGCCTATCTCCTGTATGGACAGGCGTATCCTCTTTAAAGCAAGATCCATTGCTATATGTCTTCTCTTCTGTATGGACAAGCGTATCCTCTTTAAAGCAAGATTCATAGTTATATGTCTTCTCTTCTGTATGAACAAGCATATGCTTCTTCAAAAGAGCTAACAGAGTAAAACAGTCACCAAAATGGCCACACGTATATGGCTTCTCCAATGTATGAACAGATAAATAGCTCGACATATCAATTGGTTGAGTGATACATTTAATTCAAGATTAACAGGCATACAGCTTCAGGTTCTACCCTGAAGGAAACAAAATGTAGTATTTGTCGGATTAAATGATTAAGTACTTCGTTTATTGCTGCATGAACCAGCCTATGTGTCCTCAAGATAGATGCTCTCGATCAAGTTTTTGTATTTAATTGTATAAAATCATGTCTCCTAAACCAAGCTGCATGAGTATAGCTTTAACAATCTCTTATGGTCAATCCCAAGGGGTGTCAAACCTTTAGTCTATACGAATGACAACACCATCGAATGCTAGCAGCGTATTGGCAAAAGCTGTGTCTCAATGTTCTTCATAAATCTAAAAAAGGTAAACGTTACAAGTTAGACATGGACATGTTAATACAAATGCATAACATACAGCTTGCAATAGAATTCTTATATTCATTTAGGTCTGTTTACCAAGTCAAATTTATTCTGCTTTGGGTTTAAAAGCCTGCAATCGTAGCTAATGCTAAATAAGTCAGTTTTTCAGCAAGTCACACATAAAGTCTCGGTGATAACACGCGAACTGCTAAATATCTGGATATTGAAAATAATTAAAGTCAGGAAGTTAAAAGTTATGCTAGCAATAGAGATCCAGATTAATCTGTGCATAAATACATCAGACTGACTGTGACTAGTTTGTCATATTATTTGTTGCCTTATTCTCAATGATGTTTCAAGATGAGCGTTGAAATGGTATGTTCCCACAAAACAAACTATAATTGACATGTCAATTCGTACAAGTCCTTTGATGCACCAGGAACTGTTGTTTAATCACGAGAAACAGAGGGCCTCAAAAGAGCTGCGTGCATTAAGGAGCTTTTTTGGCCCCCTTATGAGGCTAAAATATAACTAGAACAGTCAGAATCCGACTAAGGGCCCCACATAATGGCGTACGGTGAAAAGGGTATATCAGTATTGGCGAAGACCTTAATTATAATGATTATGTTCATCGGACAAAACCCATATTCAGATATGAACAATAAGTTGATAAAAGTAGTCCATATATAAAATTTGGAAGAAATCAGTGTTAAATGACTAAGTTAGAGTCTCCACAAATTCAAAATGATCATAGACGACCCTTTCGACGCCATCTTATTTATTGTTCATTGGACAAAACCCATAATCGACGTTTGGCCAGTGTATGATAAAAGTAATAAGTATGAAATTTGATACTTGTGAAATCGGGTGATAAATTACTAAGTTTATTTCTATATATTTAGTGTCCACAAGTGCAAACTGATAGGTTGCAGCCATTTTGGAGGCCATCTTGGTTAGCTGACAAAGCCAATATTCAAACAGGGGTGAGAGTTTGGTAAAAGTAATCCATATATGAAACTTGGAAGCAATCAGGTAATAAATGACTAAGGTAGGATGTCCACGAGTGCGAACTGGTAGGCGGCGGCCATTTGTCAGCCATCTTGGCTATCGTTGGTCAGACAAAACTCATATTCAGATTTGAACCAGAGTGTGATAGAAGCTATCCATATATGAAAATTGGAAGAATTCCAAAGAAAAATGACCAAGTTAGAGTGACCACAACAACGAAGGGACACAAACTGATAGGCCACGGACATTTTCTGCCATCTTGGTTATAGTTTGTCCGACAAAACTCATATTCAAACTTGAACCAGGGCATGACAGAAGCAAACAGTATATGACATTTGGAAGAAATCCAATTAAAATGACTAAGTTAGAGTGACCACAACAGCGGACAGATGCAAACTGATAGGCCGTGGTCATTTTGTCGGCCATCTTGGTTATCGTTTGTCAAACAAAACTCATATTCGAACTTGAACCAGGGTTTGATGAAAGCAACCCATATATGAAATTTGGAGGAAATCCCATTAAAAATGACTAAGTTAGAATGACCACAACAGTGAATGAATGTAAACTGATAGGGGGTGGCCATTTTGTCAGCCATCTTGATTATCAATCGTCGAAAGAAATCCATATCTGAACTTGAACCAGAGTTTGATTGAAGTAATCAATATATGAAATTTTGAAGAAATTTGATTTAAAATGACTATGTTAGAGTGACCACAATAGCAGACGGACAGACAGACAGCCGGACAAGCCAAAAACAATAGAGCTCCACCAACTCATTGGCGGGGCCCTCAAATTTGTTTTTCTCCAATTTGTTCTTGCTAGTTTATAAGAACAATAAACAAAGTGTAAAAGTCTCAAATTACTTTGACTTTTATCGTTAGTACGGTAACAAAAATGGCTGCCAAAATAGGCTGAAAATAGGAAATTGACCTTTTTGGAGCAAAATGGAGAGGTTTGACAGTGAAATTAACATAGAGCACAAGAAAATTGATACCAAAAAGATATTTTAACAGATGAGAATTACCACGGCACACACCATATTAAAAGGATGTTTTGGTATTTAGCTGTGGTGATATCTATATAATTCTTAAAGGATCGGTCACCAAAAGCCTTAAATTTGGTCTAAAATGGCAATTTCTCTGTTTTAAGCCTATTTTGATGGCTATTTTTGTTAACATAGCAACGGTAACATTTTAGTAAATTTCGAAATTTTACACTTCAGTTATTCTTCTTATAAACCAGAAATTGGTGAAAAGCAATTTTCAGTTGTTGGCTCTATAGGGGGCCAAAATAGCCACTTAACGCACATTCCACTTTACAGTATCAAGTTGTTAAACGGAATACTGTAGCTCATCTTAGCTCATAATACTATACAGCATATACGGAAGCTACCACATCGCTCGATGGTATCAGTTGGAAAGGGAACAAATAATGCCTTGCACCTAACTGTTTGGCAGATGGTATGGTATCATAGTTCTCACAAGTATTTTGAAATAATGCAAACATTTTTCATATTTTGTCTAGAACTTCAGACGTCTAAAACTTTCAGTTTTGACTCTAACTTTTTCCAGGGATGGATTCTATAACTCCTGTTTTCAAAATCCTAGTGAGAACTCTGTTATGAAAGAAGCTTCCATGTGAGCTAAATAATTTTGTTTTTTAACAACAACAGAATCTAGGGCGAAGATTTAGCGCTAGTAAAATGCATTTAAGCCCCCTGGTGGCTTAGGCTGCTGTCCATTCTATTAGGTTTGAAGCCAAAGATTGTGGCATACCTTCAAGAATTATTGATCGGAAACCACAAATTGACAATTTAGCCAAAATCTAAGTCAAAAAGTACCATTACTCAGCCTAAATTCTGCGGATTACCTCCCCCCCCTCTTCAAACTTGACCTGTATTAAATGATGATTGACCTTTCTGTAAAGTTTAAATGAAATTGATGAATCCCTTAATGAGTTATCGACCGGAAACCAAAAGCATGATGCGCGGACAAAGACGATGACAACGCTGCAAGAGTCATGATCCCTATGTGTCATCCTTGCTTTGCAGGCGAAACATAAAGCATTTAACACATTTAACTCAGTTTTCAATGTAACATGCTTTATTCACCTTGTATTTTCGATCAAAAGGTGTCATTAAATCTTTACCACAGGCGGAACAGATACATATCAAGTAGTGGAGACGTTATTTGTCATCAATTCAACTTATAAAAGTAAAGCATTAACCAGAAATGTTACAGTTTTATGGCTTTTTTAACCAGTGAAGAAGCTTATGTGCCTTCACTTGTATGAATAAGCATGTGTGTCTTCAAAACAGATGGTCTAGTAAAACCTTTATCACAAGTATCACAACTGTAAGGTTTTTCTCCTGTATGGATAAGCGCATGTGTCTTCAATGTAGATGGCTGAGTAAAACATTTACCACAAATGTCACAACTAAATGGCTCTTCTCCTAAATGAATACGCTTGTGTATCTTTAATGAAGATGGACGGCTATAAAATTTACCACAAATGTCACAGCTATATGGCTTTTCTCCTGAATGAATCTGTTCATGTGCCTTCAAGGTAGATAACTGAGTAAAACATTTACCACAGATGTCACAGCTATATGGCCTTTCTCCTGTATGAACACGTGTATGCGCCTTCAAGTTAGATAATTTACTGAAACACTTTCCACACGTGTCACATTTGTATCGCCTATCTCCTGTATGGACAGGCGTATGCTCTTAAAAGCAAGATTCATAGTTATATGTCTTCTCTTCTGTATGAACAAGCATATGCTGTTTAAAGCAAGATTCACAGTTATATGTCTTCTCTTCTATATGGACAAGCGTATCCTCTTTAAAGCAAGATTCATAGTTATATGTATTCTCTTCTGTATGGACAAGCGTATGCTCTTTAAAGCAAGATCCATAGTTATATGTCTTCTCTTCTGTATGAACAAGCATATGATTCTTCAAAAGAGCTAACAGAGTGAAACAGTCACCACAATGGCCACACGTATATGGCTTCTCCAATGTATGAGCAGATAAATAGCTAGACATATCAATTGGTTGAGTGATATATTTACTTCAAAATTAACAAGCATACAGCTTCAGGTTCTACCCTGAAGGAAACAAAATCTAGTACTTGTCGGATTAAATGATTAAGTTCATCGTTTACTGCTGCATGAACCAGTCCATGTGTCCTCAAGATAGATGCTCTCGATCAAGTTTTTGTATTTAATTGTTTAAAATCATGTCTGCTAAACCAAGCTGCATGAGTGTAGCTTTAACAATATCTTGATATGGCCAATCCCTAGGGGTGTTCGAATCTTAAGTCTATACCAATGGCAACACCATCGAATTCTAGCAGCGTATTGGCAAAGCTGTACCTCAATTTTCTTCATAAATCTAAAAAATGTAAACGTTACAAGTTAGACATGTGCAATGTACATAATGGACATGTTAATACAAATACATAACATACAGTTTGCAATAGAATTTTTATATTCATTTTAGTCTGTTTACTCAGTCATATTCATTCTACTGGGAGTTTGAAAGTCTGCAATCGTAGCTAATGCTAAATAAGTCAGCTTGTCAGCAAGTCACACTTAAAGTCTCAGTGATAACACGTGAACAGCTTCATGTCTGGATATTGAAAATAATTAAAGGCAAGACGTTAAACATTATGCTAGCAACAGAGATCCAGATTTAGCTGTGCATACCTACATCAGGCTGAATGTTGCTAGTTTATCATATTACTTGTCGCCCTATTCTAAATGGTGTAACATGTTGTGCAGTGAAATAGTATGTTCCCACAAAACAAACTATAATTGACATGTCAATTCGTACAAGCCCTTTGATGCACCATGACATGTTGTTTAATCACGAGCAACGGAGCGCCTAAAGGAGCATTAAGGAGCTTTTTTGCCCCCCCCCCTATGAGACAAAAATATAGAAATTGTTTTTCTCCAATTTCTTCTTACAAGTTTATTAAAACAATAACCAAAGTGTAAGTTTCAAATTACTTTGACTTTTACCGTTGCTATGGTAATAAAAATGGCCTTCAAAATAGGCTGCAAATAAGAAATTGACCATTTTGGAGCAAAAATGAGAAGTTTGACAGAGAAATTAACATAGAGCACAAGCAAATACCAAAAAGATATTTTAACTACCACGGCACATAACATATTAAAATGATGTTTTGGTATTTAGCTGTGCGGATATCCAATTCTTGAAAATTCAGTCTCCAAAAGCCTTAAATTTGGTCCAAAATGGCAATTCTCTGTTTTAAGCCTATTTTGTGTGCCATTTTTGTTACCATAGCAACGGTAACATTTTAATAAATTCGGAAAGGGGTATGTGCATTAGGAAGCTATTTTGGCCCCCCCTATGAGGTCAAAAAAATAAAAGTTGCTCTTCACAAGTTTCTTCTTATTAGTTTATTAGAACAATAGATAGGGAGCGCAGTGGCTCAGTGGTAGAGTGCTTGACTCGAGACCGAAGGGCCGCCGGTTCGAGCCTCACCTGCGTCACTGCATTGTGGTCCTTGAGCAAGACACATTTATCCTAGCTTAGTACTGGTTCAACCCAGGAAGACCGTCCCGCATAACTGAAAGATTGTTGAGTGGACGTAAAGAATCAAATCAAACAAAAACAAAAAAGAACAATAGCCAAAGTGTAAAGGTCTGGTATTGATTCCACTTTTACGGTTGCTATGGTAACAAAAATGGCCACCAAAATAGGCTGAAAATAGAAAATTGACCATTTTGGAGCAAATTTAAGACATGTAACAGAGGAATTAATATAGAGCACAAGCAAATTCAAAAAAAAAAAAACATGATGAGAACTATCACGGCACACATAGTTCTCACAAGCATTTTCAGATAATGCAACCATTTTTCATATTTCTGCTAAAACTCCAAGTTTTCTGGATCAAACTCCAACTTATCAGTTTTGACTCCAACTTTTTCCAGGGATGAATTTTATAACTCCTGTTTTCCAAGTCCTAGTGAGAACTCTGTTAAGTAGGAAGCTTCCTTGCGAGCGAAATAATTTTGTGTTTTAACAACAACAGAATCTAGGGCGAAGATTAAGCGCTAGTAAAATGCATTTAAGCCCCCCGGTGGCTTAGGCTGCTGTCCATTCTAAGGCGGTGGTTTCTGTTGTTGTTTATCTATTGTTTAACGTACTTCCCGCTGTTTGTGGGAGTTCTATGTTTGTCTTTGTTTTCTTATGCATTTACTTTCTGTCCAATCTAATTTTGCAGTCATCTTGAAGAGGAAGAGAAATCTGGTTGCTTTGCTATTATTGTCTTACAGATATATTGTTACTATAAATGTTCTGTGGCACTTCCTGACGGTGCGGTGGGTTGGTCTGCAGTAGCCTATATGTAATTGGGATATTTCCTGATCATACTCACTTACTTAAGCCTTGAGCTGGCTGTAGACCCCCCAGGGGGAATTTCGGACACTATAATTTTCTGAAACTACATTATATAAGACACAAAATGAAAGATGTTAGCCCTCTGAGAGTGACAATGTTAACGTGTAATATCACGTTACATACGTTACCCCCCAAAATAGCATTAAACGTCCCTGATAATGTCTCAAACATTACATGTTCATACATACCTGCATGCTGACACAGGATTATGAACATTTTAGTATTAATTTCATAAATGTCTCAAGTTATTACCGTTGTATACGTTACTTAGTGTTTCCTGCGTTATTTCCCAGCATCAGTATGGTATTTATTGACTACACGTGTATAACATCTGTCCCAGAATATAGTAAATATATAAGGCTGTTTCTTAAATGATTTAAAGTTCTTTATTATGGTCACTTACACTATTTTTCATGCCCATGTTACGTATGTTACCCTCAAAATAGCATGAAACATTCAAGTTGATGTCTCTAACAAGCCCTGTTTACACTTATGTGCATGCTGGCACAGGTTTATGTACTTCTTTTAACAATGATTACCTATTTAAAGTATTCATTTAATAAATGCTTTGAGCTTTAACTTTAAGTTATTCTGAGTATCTGTATAGCAGCTGTTGACTATACATAAAATCTGTCAGAGATTTTAGAAAAAAATATAAGGCTGAAATAAATTGAAGTTCCTTATTAAAGTATGGTGATTTAAACTATTATAAAAAAAAAAAAAAAAAAAAAAACGTTTTCAAATTTGGACCCCCTCTGACAAAACTTTCTGGATCCGCGAATGATATTATACGCTAATGCTGCCACTCTCAGAGGGCTAACATATTTCATTTTTGGCTGATATAATGTAGTATCTGGAAATCATAGTGTACAAAATTCCCCCTGGGGGGAGGGGGCTACAGTCAGCGCAAGGCATAGAGAATTACATTTGACATTGTTGTGCGAAATGGGGCTATTATGTTAAACATCTATTATCTCATAAACATAAGGAATATTTTATATATGAAACTATTTTGTTCTGTTTGTTCTTTACTTCCCAGTCAACAATCTTTAAGTTATGGCGAAGTGTGCCTTCCTGAGTACTAACCTGCAGATAAACAGGCTTACAAAAACTACGGAAAATGTAGAGATCAAAGTTTTCAAAATAAAACTAGTGATTTCGAATGTAAAACAGTAGTGAAAGAAGGGCTTCTTCTTTTGTACAGAACTCATAAAAAAGGTCATTAATAAGGCTTTCAAGTGCCCTTCAACAAAAAGAAAACACCGATAAAATTTTCCAAGAAGTATTGGTAAAAAAAGTAGCAATGGTAGGGCTTTTACAAGTATAAAATCATTTACAATCAGTTGGAAAACATGAAATAAAATAGTTCATACTCAATATTTAAGCAAGATAATAATTGTGATAATAATACTAGCAAAACAGAGTTATTTTGGGTTTAAAATCGGAACGAATGATTTAGTTTATAAGCTGTCTACTCCCTGAAAAAAATAATAATTAATTTCTAAAATTTGAGCAAGGGAGAAAAAATCCTGTATTTTTATCGCGTAAATGACATTTAAATTTAGAGTGAAAAAGTAGGGCTTTTTCAAGAAAAAGTAATGCCCATCTGAAAACCTGGTTAATCAATCATTATTTTATCAAAATGTTGTAACTATAAAAACACTGAAACAGAATACCTTTTTTCACATGCAAATATAAAAACTGAGACATTTAGTGGCCTACCTAATTAGATATACACAAGAGTTTAAATCATAAACAAGAGAGCCCTGGGTCGCTCACCTGAGTCCTAGCACATAAATAGACGGTGTAATTTGCCTGTAGCTTAGGAGATAGGATTTAAAAAATATGTCTATTTTTATCTCTGTAAGCCATGTTGTTCAGCAAAGGAGAACCATCTGATCAGTTCTAGTAGAGGGCAACATGTGAGCCATTTTTGTGAAATTATTGTGATTTTGGATCCATGGTTCAGGAGACAATGTTATTTAAATATATATCTAATCTAGAAAGGCAAATTCAAAACCTGTTTCACACCAATCGTACGATCGTTTGGTCGTGCGATTTAAAGCATGCAGCAGATTGCTGACAATATTGCATACCTCAAGTTAAATTCACAGAACGCAAGGCTGCTCTGCTTATTCGTCATCTCTTTTTCCTTTTTTTTGTATTCAATTTTCATTGAAACGTATAGTGCATTTTTGGCATTATGCAATTTCTGACGTTGGAATCAACATTTACAAACTACGTGCTTGCATTTCCCCTCCTTTTTCAGTGACTTTTGTTATTAAGTATTTTTTCTGTTCTACATTTTCACATTAGAATAATTAGACCTGCTAAAATTTAAGAACCGCCATAACGAAGTGCTGAATAGTACACATAATGTATGTGTTAATTAAATGAGAACAACAACACAATAACAATGTCGTTAATGAAGACGTAATATACACATATTTGGCGCATGGGTATGTTAACGTGACAAGTACGACTATGTTTAAGTATTATATTTCAACAGCTAACACAAACAACGCCATTATATTTACATCTGATTATTGCTAGGGGAAGAATAACAAAGGCTTCCAGCTTTCGTTCTAATCCTTTTACATTCTGTAACTTGTATATATTTGTATTTGTATCTTGCGGCATTTGCAGGCAAAACGTGCGAGTGCGAGCACGTGTGTTAGCCATATGAACGCCTTGCGTGACTTACAGCAGCCGTGTATTTTTTTTTCAGCAGTCGTGTGTCCATATAGGATCGCAAGAGAAAAGCATTATTTCCTCAAGTAGTGGAGGCAGTCATCAATTCAACTTATCCTTATCAAGTAAAATATTAACCAGAAACGTTACAGTTTTATGGCTTTTTAACCAGTGAAGACGAAGCTTATGTGCCTTCACCTGTATGAATAAGCACGTGTGTCTTCAATGTAGATGGTCTAGTAAAACCTTTACCACAAGTGTCACAACTGTAAGGTTTTGCTCCTGTATGGATAAGCGTATGTGCCTTCAATGTAGATGGCTGAGTAAAACGTTTAACACAAATGTCACAGCTATACGGCTTTTCTCCTGAATGAATACGCTTGTGTGTCTTCAATGAAGATGGACGACTATAAAATTTACCACAAATGTCACAGCTATTAGGCTTTTCTTTTGAGTGCATCCGTTCATGTGCCTTCAAGTTAGATAACTGAGTAAAACATTTACCACAAATGTCACAGCTATATGGCCTTTCTCCTGAGTGAATCCGTTCATGGTTCTTCAAGGTAGATAACTGAGTAAAACATTTACCACAAACGTCACAGCAATATGGCCTTTCTCCTGTATGAACACGTGTATGTGTCTTCAAGGTAGATAATTTACCGTAACACTTTCCACACGTGTCACATTTGTATCGCCTATCTCCTGTATGGACAAGCGTATGCTGATTCATAGTTATATGTCTTCTCTTCTGTATGAACAAGCATATGAGTCTTCAAAAGAGCTAACAGAGTGAAACAGTCACCACAATGTCCACACGTATATGGCTTCTCCAATGTATGAGCAGATAAATAGCTCGACATATCAATTGGTTGAGTGATACATTTACTTCAAGCTTAACAAGCATACAGCTTCAGGTTCAACCCTGGAGAAAACAAAATGTAGTACTTGTTGGATTAAATGATAAAGTACATCATTTACTGCTGCAAGAACCAGCCCATGTTTCCTCAAGATAGATGCTCTCGATCAAGTTTTTGTATTTAATTGAATAAAATCATGTCTGCTAAACCAAGCTGCATGAGTAGAGCGTTAACATCTCTTGACATGGCCAATCCCAAGGGGTGTTCAAATCTTTAGTCTATACGAATGGCAACACCATCAAATTCTAGCAGCGTATTGGCAAAGCTGTGCCTCAATGTTCTTCATAAATCTAAAAACGGTAAACGTTATAAGTTAGATATGTGCAATGTGCATAATGGACATGTTAACACAAATACATAACATACAGTTTGCAATAGAACTTTTATATTCATTAGGTCTGTTCATTCTAATGGGGGTTTGAAAGTCTGCAATCGTAGCTAATGCTAAATAAGACAGCTTGTCAGCAAGTCACACTTAAAGTCTCAGTGATAACACGTGAACTCCTAAATGTCTGGATATTGAAAATAATTACAGGCATGACGTTAAACATTATGCTAGCAACAGAGAATCAGATTAATCTGGGCATACCTATATCAGGCTGAATGTTGCTAGTTTGTCATATTATTTGTTGCCCTATTCTCAATGATGTAACATGTTTTGCAGTGAAATAGTATGTTCCCACAAAACAAACTATAATTGACATGTCAATTCGTACAAGTCCTTTGATGCACCATGAACTGTTGTTTAATCACGAGAAACGGAGGGCCTCAAAAAGCTAAGTGCATTAAGGAGCTTTTTTGGCCCCCCTATGATGCTAAAATAAAAAAATGATTTTCTCCAATTTGTTCTTACTAGTTTATTAAAACAAAAAACAAAGTGTAAAAGTTTCAAATTACTTTGACTTTTACCGTTGCTACGGTAACAAAAATGGCGGCCAAAATAGGCTGAAAAGAGGAAATTGACCATTTTGGAGCAAAAATGAGAAGCTTGATAGAGAAATTAACATAAAGCACAAGCAAATACCAAATAGATATTTTAACAGAAGATGAGAACAACCACGGCACATAACATATTAAAGGATATTTGGTATTTAGCTGTGCTGATATCTAATTCTTGAAAATTCAGTCTCCAATAGCCTTAAATATGGTCCAAAATGGCAATTCTCTGTTTTAAGCCTATTTTGTTGGCAATTTTTGTCACTTAGCAACGGAAACATTTTATTAAATTCGAAAATTTTACACTTCAGTTATTCTTCCTATAAACCAATCAAAAGAAATTGGTGAAAAGCAATTTTCAGTTTTGAGCTCTAAAGGGGGCCAAAATAACCCCTTAATGAATGTACCCCTTTACAGTATCAAGTTGTTAAACGGAATACAGAAGTTCATCTTAGCTTATAATATTATGCAGTATTTACCGAAGCTACCACATCGTTCGATGTAATCATTTGGAAAAAGAACAAATAACTATTTGTCAGACGGTATGGTATCATAGTTCTCACAAGTATTTTGAAATAATGCAAACATTTTTTTACAGTTTTCTGGATCCAACTCCAACTGTTCAGTTTTGACTCCAACTTTTTCCAGGGATGTATTCTATAACTCCTGTTTTCAAAATCCTAGTGAGAACTCTGTTATGTAGGAAGCTTCCATGCGAGCGAAATAATTCTGTGTTTTAACAACAATAGAATCTAGGGCGAAGATTTAGCGCTAGTAAAATGCATTTTAGCCCCCTGGTGGCTTAGGATGCTGTCCATTCTAAGGCGGTGGTTACTGGTGTTGTTTATATAATGTTTAACGTACTTCCGGTTGTTTGTGGGAGTTCTATGTTTGTCTTTGTTTTGTTATGCATTTACTTTCTGTCCAATCTAATTTTGCAGTCATCTTGAAGTGGAGGAGAAATCTGGTTGCTTTGCTATTATTGTCTTACAGATGTATTGTTACATTGCAGTAGACTATGTGATTGGGATATTTCCTGATCATACTCACTTACTTTAGCTGTAGACCCCCCAGGGGGAATTTCAGACACTATAATTTTCTGAAATTACATTATATAAGACACAAAATGAAAGATGTAAGCCCTCTGAGAGTGATAGTGTTCACGTGTAACATCACGTTATATATGTTACCCCCGAAATAGCATTAAACGTCCCTGATAATGTCTCAAACATTACATGTTCATACATATTTGCATGCTGACACAGGTTTATGAGCTTTTTATAACACAATTACATATTTTAGTATTAATTTCATAAATATCTCGAGTTATTACCGTTGTATACGTCACTTAGTGTATCCTGCGTTATTTCTAAGTATCAGTATGGTATTTATTGACTACACGTGTATAACATCTGTCGCAGAATATAGTAAACATATAAGGCTGCTTCTTAAGTGATTTAAAGTTCTTCATTATGGTCACTTACACTATTTTTCAGGCCCATGCTACGTTTGTTACCCTAAAAATAGCATGAAACATTCGAGTTGATGTCTCTAACAAACCCTGTTTAAACTTATTTGCATGCTGGCACAGGTTTATGCACTTCTTTTAACAAGGATTACCTATTTTAAGTATTCATTTAATAAATGCTTTGAGCTTTAACTGTTACGTGTGTTACCAAATGATACATAAGTTATTCTGAGTATTTGTATAGCAGTTGTTGACAATACATGTATAAAGTGTGTCAGAAAATTAAGAAAATTTATAAGGATGAAATAAATTGAAGTTCCAAATTAAGTTATGGTGATTTAAACTATTATCATAATGTGATCTATCAACCTTCGCAGTTTGCTCACATAAACAATGCATTCCATGCATTCAAATCCGAAGTTCTGGAAGAATTCAGATGGTGTTGACACTGATTAGGACTACAAGGAACACAACTTTGAAGTACAAGCCAGCCCTATCTGTATGCCTTGTTCCCAATGTTCATTGCACACGATCACAAAAACTATGCACAATATTTACCCTTGTAACTGATTACACTCATAAATTTGTCTGATACACATTGCATATGCAAAGAACTTCTGGAACAAAATGGGTTTAGTGTGTCACAATCAATGGTTCTTTGCTTGAGAAATGCTTTTAACATAACTATCAGGCAAACAATAAACCCCATGCCAAGTCAAAGGAGGTATAATAGGCTTCAGCAGCTAGACCTACGCTTCGTACTCCCGACAGAATGGTGTATTACTCATCTCATTGGAACTCAATATATTGAAATAACTTTTCAATGCACTAAAATGAAATAGTCAATCTGCTCAGATGCGAAGTAGAACATGTACTAGAGGCAGTTTTTGGCTTCACCAATCCTTTAATTTCTAGTTTTGAAGACAATGAACTGTACTTTTGCCTTCCGGTGTTCCTGCTAAGCCTGGCATAGCTAAGGATCTTATTGAGGCTGATGACATTGGCAGGAAGGCTGTTGCAGACTTTATTGACTCAATTTTAGTTGAAAATCTGTCTTTCACATCCACATAAAATGCTACAAGCTAATAAAGTTTTGAGGCTTGCGAGGTCAAGAAGGAATTGTCCAATTTGCAAAACGTAATCAGCCAGATGAGAGCTCAAAGGGGCGTCTTTGGTCAGCATGGCCTTCTTTATATTGGACATAATGTTGACCTTGAGTTCGCACTGCTGGTCCTTCTGGGACCTGGTTAATGGTCACTGTCAACTCTTAATAGAATTTCCACCCAAACTGACAAGTCCAAACCTTCGCAGGGCTTGCAATCAGATATTGAACCAACTTTAGATTGGCCATGTAGTGCTGCACATATTATTGATGGTAATACCATATTACAGAGCATAATAGCTTTTCCTGTGATTCTTCAAGGATCTGATACAACCAGTATTCAACCAGGCACTTTAGGCAGGGCATGTTGTTTTTTGTCACTGATACATATATACAATGTATAAGCAGTAGTCTTTAAAGCATTACGGACATTCTGGCAGAGGATGGCCTGTGTGTTTTGTTCAACACTGGTGTATGCAAGAAAAGGTGCTCCTTCTGAATGTCAACAACAATGGCCAGAATATGAGGGAACAGATCTACAGTCATACACTGTTTAACAGAATGTGACGTTACCAATGTGTTAGTACCACGGAAAGGTTGTTCCTATAACCCCTCCTCACTAGTTCATCAGCATCCTAAGCAGGGTATAAAAACAAAAAAGAATTGCTCTAGGCACTCATCTGTGACATGAAGCCCTAACATGTGCTATTTATGTAAATCTGAATAAGCTGCAGTACGGCATGTTTCTGAAAAAAGTACTTAAGCCATACACATGCTGACTTTTACAAATGGCAAGATCGTGAGCTTACTTCAACCCTGCTTTTCTGTCATTAAGATGTACATTCAATGCTTGAACAATCAAGTCTTTCCCATGAAAACAAGTGAGGCTTTCCAGATATGGATAAATGTGTAGAAAATAAATGGGAAGGAAATCAAGTACATCTATTTGCAGTTTCCAAAAGGTACAATTTGGAAATCTTACCTTATGATTTGCACTGTTCAGATGTCATGTCATTTACTAAAATTATCAAAGATGTTGATAAGAGGATAAAACATTCTTTTCCGTATATTAACATTTGCCAAGCCCGAGTGTGATAATGTGTTGCAGCCCGAACCGCGAAGCGGTGAGGGCTGCAACACATTATCACAGGAGGGCTTGGCAAACGTTAATATACGGAAAAGAATGTTATATCGTCATTGTTATATACCTTCCTTTTAAGCACAAGCAGTTCCAAATAATTTTATTCAATTGTATGCAGAAATGTCCACCGTAACATAATGAAGCGTACAACGAATTCACACCGGATTGGTGGCAATCGAAAACGTCAATATTATCGACGAACGTAGACCAAAAATAGTTAGAAACAGACTTTTGATTGCCATAAGTCGCCCGACTGGCGACCATCGGCAATCAAAAACACTGGCAGTAGCGATTTCTGATCCGCGTTCGTCGATTGTGAAGAGAGTTTACGATTGCCGCATATCTGGTATTGAAACAAATTTCTTTTTTTTTCAACAGAAATATGAAAAATGTATTAAATTATTCATAGTAACCCTTGTTTCGGATTGTTCTGCCTATGTTTTCAGTAGGCCTATATTCAATAAACACTTCAGATATGCGGAAATCGAAAACGTTTATACTATGGACAAACGTAGATCTATGATCGTTAGAAACAGAGTTATTGATTGCCGTTTGTAGCCCGACAGTAAATTATTCCTAGTAGCCATTGTTTTGGATTGGTTGGGCTGCATATTCAGTAGGCCTATATTCAATAAACACTTAAGATAGGCGGCAATCGAAAACGTTAATACTATCGACGAACGTAGATCTAAGATCGTTAAAAACAGAGTTTTTGATTGCCGTTTGTCGACTTACAGGCGACAAATGACTATCGAAAACACTGTTTCTAGCGATTTGTGAACCACGTTCATCGATTGTTCAGAGCGTTTTCGATTGCCGCCTGTCCGATATGATAAAGGAGCGTATTTTATGGTAATTGAAACAGTTTGGTCATTTCACCATAAAATATTAGCGACGATATATCTTAACTTGCAGACGATGTCCTTGAGCGGGCTGTAATGGCGTTCCAGCCCTCTGCTGCCATGCTGTAATGGGATTGAAGCCCGCGCACAGTGATTTGTCGCATTGCGACACATTAAATTTAGATGAAACGTACAACTGTCAGCGATTGAAACACGTCAAGTTTCTATAGTAAACAATCATAAGGTATATAACAATGGGTAATATATGTAATTGGCTGTTAGCAGATGTTTAACCACTTGCTAAAATAGCGAGTGGTTATTTTTCTCACTTGCTAAAGATGCTGATCAACTTGCTTTTTCACTGAAAACGTTAGAACTATTATTTTAGTAACATTGCAAATTATAAAATTTTATCATCAGGTATAGTATACTACACAGCATTAATTGATTGACAAAACCAATTTAGCATTTTCAGCTTTTGAACCTATATTCAGGCTTCCTTGCAAGCAGTGTGGATCCAGATCAGCCAGCTTTTTCAGGATCTACACTCTTTGCCATACAACATATGCTGTGATGCATAATCTGGTTGATATTAGAGCGACTTGTTTCCACATGCTTAAAATAGCAAGTGATGGCAATTTCTACTTGCCTTTTGGAGAAAACTACTAGCATTTAGCAAATTAGCAAGTGCTAAGTTTGATCCATGGTTACAAGGTAATGATGCCATTACAAGAGTGTTAGCATTTTGCAAAATCCTTGCAAGGTGAATCTGATAGAGGATTAATAAGATGTCTTGGAAAATTATTTAAACCCTTGGATAAGAGTTGCTAGCTCGGTAAGAAACAGCTGTATAACTTCTACCGGATGGGGTTTCTTTTACCTTTTAAGTTGTTACTCACATATTGCACTGTATGTTACACAGAGCTCCAGATAAGCTTTTGGGTCAATTGCGTATTTACGCTACCTCATTATTCTCAATTGCGTACTTGCAAAATCAATTGCGTATTTTTGTTTTTTACCCCACGTTTTTTGTGGTTACAAATAATGTCCGCCATGTTTTTCTTATTGAATGTAGCCATCGGGAATTTGCCTGCATATATTTATACACTCACACCGTTTGCTTTTCTAGAACATCAAACTAGTGGCTTTTATCATACCTCTGAAGCTAATCTCGTCCCCTTAATGATATTTATCGCTTGGATACACATTGCTAGTTTCACTTCCATGATTTTTCCGCTAAATACTTGACTGGTTATCGATATTTTATTAATAAAACTGGAGCTTTACTGCGCGACGCTTGTAAAAAATCAATACCCGACTGGCATTTATGTATTACCCAAATGGAAAACAAATTTGCCAAATGGTACGCGATGACATTGCATGTAATTGCTTACCGCTCAAAAGAATTACTTTTTGGTACGCATGCATTTAATTTTAATTGCTTTTTGGATGATTTTAATTGCGTATATAGTTACAAACTTTCCATGCGTATTATGTTAACTAAATTTGATGCCCCTATAAAAGAAAAAGGGTTTATGGTAGTTTATGTTTTGAGTTTCTTCCTCAGCAATAAGCCAGCGTATAAGAAGTACATAGACCTGTGCCAGCATGAAAAAAGTACAAGCAGGTCTTGTTGGAGACCTTATTTTAAACATTCAATGGTATTCGGAGAGTAGCACATGTAAAATAGTGTAAGACACCATAATACGGAACTTTAATTACTTTGAATAGCAGCCTTGTAGATTTGCTATATTCACTGATGGATATAATACATGTATAGTCAATAACTGCCATACTGATCCATGGAATTAACATATGAAACACGAAGTAGCATATAAAACGGCTAAATCTCAAGACATTTATAAAATAAATGCTAAAATAATGTAACTGTGTTATAAGATCTTCTCAAACCTGTGCCAGACTTCAAACAAGTGTGAATATGCCATGTTGGAGACATTATCAGGAAAATTTAATTTTATTTTGCGGTTACAAACGTAACATATTTCATTTTGTGGCTTATATAATGTATTATCTGGTAAGCATAGTGTACAAAATTCCCCCTGTGGCGAGGGGGTCTATAGCCAGCGCAAGGCATATATATAATTACATTTGACATTTTTGTGTGATATGGGGCTACCGTGTAACATCTAATAACTCAAGAGGTATATACGATAGAAACGCAATGCTTGCAGTTTTGAAAAGGTAAATAAAAAATCGTTATACAGAATTAATGAACATTTAAACTGGTTTCAATAAAATCTAAGACAAACTATATTTGATTTATTTATCATTTTAAAGGGTGTTCAATGAAAAGTGTAAATGTACACTACATCAGGGGTGACTATATGTAAATATCTAGGGCCCAGCAATAACTTACTTAGAATATAACTTCCATCCCCGCACATATAACATGCTTGAAGGATTTAAAAGTTTGGGTAGAACAATCAGTGTTTAATCAAGTTATGAAGAAATCAGAAAACGTTTTATAAAAATAAAAAAATCAATAAACGCCAGACGCTTACCAGAAAGAGCAAGATACTCAAGAAGAGTAGAATAGACTAAAAAGCACTTCCAAATTTGCTTCATGCGTGGCTAATTTTACCCTCTCAACAGGCCAAATTTGAAAGGTCCATCTCTGAAATCTGCAGCAGAGCACACCGCCATACTAAACTTGAAAACTTTTATGAAATGTGTAGTTTTGTGAATAGATAAGATATTAAGCACTCTAGATTCGGCTTCTATTTTAACTTGGTGTTGATAACCTGTTCACAGTTTGTAAGGTGCCACTTTTTATTGCCTGCACATTGCAATGGGTGGGTCTATGGGAGTGGCATTTTCTGGTCATTAATAATTACCGATTTTTGCCCACTACAGTTAATGGCCCAGTTTTGAACCTTTCCCAGTTCTGAATCACGTCATAGTTTCATTGCAAACTACACATCAGCGGTAAAGTTTAAAATACGTATTTTGGTTTTGTTTTGTTGTATAATTAGCCCTCTGTATGTGGGTGAAAGCAAATATCTATAAGTTATCTGCTTGGTGAAAATAATTACAATTTTCCCCCGTGACCCATTTTATGAAGGTACATTTTCACACGTGTCAGTATCTGTTCACTGCCTATTTCCGAAAAATGCTTTCGTTTGAAATGCATTTTTATCAAACTTTCGGTTTTAGCATGCATTCCAACAATTATCATAGCACATCGAAGAAAAAACGGACCTTTTATCCTGTTTTGGTTCCATGATAGCAGTGTAATCATTGTCACTTTTTTGCCTGGTTACAAATCGTGTAAACACAAGTTTATTTCACCATCACATAACAATAACGTTCACGCGCTCAGCTGTTTGGACAACATAGAAGTCAAAATTATGTGAAAAAGTATCACGGGCACCATATGCTCTTGCTCTTTCTCTCTCTCTCTCTCTCTCTCAACAGACGCGGATCCTGAAAGTTTTGACTCAGACAACGCTTTGTTTTTATAGATATTTCATGCCGTTTTAGTTGATGACCAAATACATGTACCACAAAAGCGATCGGCCGGCCAGCGAAACTCCGTTTGATGGTCTTGGTAGCTCTAGAGAGCATTAGTGTGAAAATAGTCTGCAGCCAAGGGGTATAGCTATGGGACTTTACAGGGGTTGGCGGGGGGGGGGGGGGGTCTGTGCCCCCAGTCTTCCCTGAAACCGCGTATGCATGAGGATTATGCCTCTGTGTGTGTATGTTTAATTTCTCTGTCTGTCTGACTGTCTGTCTATCAGTCTGTCTGTCTATCTAAGTCTCTCTATATGTATATGCCTGTCCGTCTACATGTCTCTCTTTCTTCCCCTCTCTCTCTCCCTCTGTCTCTCTCTCTCTCTCTCTCAGCATATGTGGTGTAGATATCCTGAGCTCGATACCGGGCAGTTCAAGTCTTTAGTTGGGACTCTAAATTAGTCCCGTTCCAATTAACCTTAGCTGGTAGAAGCCCATTATCCTAATTATGCATCATTTATCCGTAACCACTACACGCGCGGCTCCAGAAAGTTTTGCCAGAGGGGGTCCAACCTTGACAACATTTTTTTAGTTTGATTGGGGAGGAATTATCCTAATACCACTATCA
Source organism: Loripinus fragilis (assembly GCA_964019695.1). Lineage (NCBI taxonomy): Eukaryota > Metazoa > Mollusca > Bivalvia > Lucinida > Lucinidae > Loripinus > Loripinus fragilis. Next base: position 45,088,165 of record OZ026530.1, on the reverse strand, counting down.
GCGGGCCATCTTCGTCCCGCCAGCGAAATGCCATTTAAATGACGTTTTACTGGCGTGCCGATTATGTCCCAAAATTGAAAGCTGGCTTGATAGCTTTACGATTTTAAGTGGATCGGGACCAGTATGGCTAAAATACCTATATCTTTGTGATTTTCGAGGGGGGTCCTGACCCCCTGTCCCCCCCCCCTCTTGATCCGCACATGCACTACCTCCTCCTATGAGTTAAAGTAGGGCTAACGTCTTGTTGATTTTCCAGTGCCCTGGTATATGCCTCACTCCATCACAAATGGACATACTTGTGTCGGATGATTCCCTTGCTTTTTGCCCAACTATGTATAACAGAGTTTTTACTTGGGTAGAGACTAGAGCCAAATCAGAATTAAGAGTGAGGTTGGTACCGTTAAACATGTTGAAGCTCTCCAGTTTTTCTTTTTACTGGCACAGATTTCGTAGATCGTCGTTTTAAATGTTAAAAAGCTGGCCTTTACCCCATACTGTTTGTGTGTGTGTTTGTGTGTGTATGTTGGTGGTGGGGGGGGGGGGGTCAAGACGTTATTATATAACCATTCGAACATCTATCATGACCCCGCTATCGGCTACAGTATTACGTATGTCGACCGCCCGCGGTGTTGGCGGATGGAGGGGGGGGGGGGGGGGACAGTGGTTACAAATGTATTTTACTCTCACAACGCGTATTGGTATATGCGTGCCCTATATAACAATGGAAATTAGCACAAACGTTAATTAAAAATGTCACAAAATAAGAAAAAAATACTCTGAAAAAGTGAATGTTAGTGTCTGTATCACAAAGCGATGCGTCAAATGACAGACATTGCAGATCCTGATTAGAACGCGCCTCTGGCAGCTATCTGATCTACTTCAACTCTTCACTGTCTAATAGACCAAGTTTACCTGTAAACATTTCGATCATCAGCCAGGGTGCATAACCGGGAATATTATTAGCATGTGGTAAAAATGTTCATAGTCTAAGGATGTTTATTCATGTGCGGATCCACAGGAGTGAGTACTGGGGTCCGGACCACCCCCTCCCGCATGGAAAAGCACAAAGCTGTAGATTATCTTAGGATTATTGGTTGGATCACATCAAAGCTACCGATGTCGGGTCATCATCAGACCGCTAGCAAGGCCCCATTTATATGACGTTTCGTTGGCGGGCCGTTGGTTGCCCGTTTTGGTTACTTTCTGTGATCGTGCAAGTTTAGTGCAATGAATACGGTAAAAAATGCGTCAAACTCGTCATTAGAAGTAGTGATTAAGGCCAACAATGTCAAATCCTTAATGCAACTGTACTACTGAAGGTAATTTCTTAGAATTTCTAAAGTAATTCGAAACAGTGCAAATGACCCGCAACTAGGCAAATTGGCGGCCTACTTCAAAGCCGTGGTATGACACATAGCAGAGTCCGAATGCTACAAATTGAGGTTCATTATTTAGGGGAATGATAGTGCTTTGTAATAGTAAAACCAAAATCTTATTTACTTAGAGCAACTATTTGGAATACGCCTTGAAGTAAAAGTGATTCGGAACTGGGCCATTAACTGTATACTTTTTGGAATATCTTCTAGACTCACACTCATTCAAATCATTTTTGCGATCTGTCTCTTGGGTGAAATGCAACTTAAAACAGTTTTTAACCAGTTTCATTTTTTTTAAAGCAAAAGTCATCATAAATTATTCGCAAATTAATCATGCTAACCGGCTATTTTGCAATGTAATTGATTACTTTACGATTACTTGTTATCATAAAAATCCACGATTACTGATTACTTTATGACTACTAAAAAAAGTAAACGATTACAAGAAATCGTAATTACAGATTACAATTACCACAACTCTGATGGCTGGTATACCAAATGCAATTATTATATTTTATTGTATAATATATTCACTTCCGCTTATAGACATACCTAGAGTAATTAACACGTGGAAACAGGATTGAAAAGGTAAATAAACAAGCAAATGATTTGATTTTACAGTTCTAATTAACAAAGAGCGACCCGTCAGTGACAAAATTTAGCAGTTATAGTCAGAAAACACATTTATTTCACAGGAGCATTTTGCTGCAATAAGGCTTTAGAGATTAAAAAAAACAATTGGAATTATGGTTTTGGACCAAATTTGGAGCAGTTTGCATCCATGCGAACATTGGGATTCAGTTAGGGAGCCGGAAAATCAGGGCGTCATATGATAACATAAAAAACAAATCCATCATATCACCCTGAATTCAGTGCTAGCCTATCAGCCTATGTGATTGGGAAAACAGGTTGGGGAAAAGCCTAAAAGCCACTATTATAGCTTCTTTCAGCTATAATAGTTCCAAAAGGCTAGCGAATTGCTCACTGGAAGATATGCTTTTTGGAAATACTTTTAAATCGCTCCGAGTCACACCTCCTCCTTTTTACAACACACGAAAACATAAGACTAATGTCCGCTGTATCTTATATTCTCTCAGCACCCTCCCGGTTTTGGGGTAGAAATCACTATTTTTGCCGTTTTTATTCAATAGACTGATGATTTTGATAAAAGAAACAGATTAAATGTTTATTTCTTCAATTTTCTTGAAGAATATCAAAAGTTCGATGTTCAATTCCGCCATTGCTATCCCAGAAGCAGCAATTTAAGTCTGGTTCCCCGCCTGCAGCTACTTTTAAAATCCGTTTTGGTAAAGTATGGTGGATACACTACCGCCCATCTATTTGTCCTTGTCGAATTCGCGTTGAAAACGCATTGAAAACGCACGTAAAACGCATTAGTTTTCCAACGCGAATTTCGAAAATCCAATCAAAGCCCACTATCCATATGCGTTGAACTGCATTGCAACGCATTTACCTGTTAACCAATCAATAACTCAAGTATAGCAACGCAGTTCAACGTACAATTCGCGTTGAAATGCATGGTTGAACAGCCAATCAAAAAGGTTCAAGTGCGTTGCCAGACCTGTTACGTGTAAATCAATAATTATTTCAATATTGAAACCAAGACAACAGCGAAAACATTTTCCCCACAAAACGCTTTGTTTATTGTTTCTTTTTCTTTTTTGTGTCAATGGCACTCCCTCATTTTTGGCCATCGTTGCCAGATATTTCAAGTCAGCTGACTTCAAATCCCATTGCATTTGTTTAACATCGGTTACAATTCCACTATGTGGACCAGTTCATCGTGTTAAGTCCAACCATATCAAACAGGTTCGTGGATCTTTGTTATCAGGCCTAGGGATCAGGTTTCAGAACCTGAACCTACTGCATTTTGATCAAATAACTGGCTTGAAGTCTTTATCGATCTATCTCTTCTTACTGGCTCAATTAAATTTAGGTCTTCAGATGGATAGGCTCCCAGTCCTAGCCTCACAGGAGGCACTGTGTTCAGAGAGAGAGAGAGAGTAGGCTGTTTAAACTGTGTCAGAACCTACCTGCCCGGCACTGTGTTGCAGGGGTGCAGGCTGTTTTAGTAATGTAGGAACCTACCTGCCGGGCACAGTGTTACAGGGGTGCGGCTGTATAAGCGGTGTCTGAACCTACATGCCGGGCACTGTGTTACATGCAGTGATGCAGGCTGTTTAAGTAGTATAGGAACCTACCTGCCAGGCACTGTGTTGCAGGGGTGCAGACTGTTTAAGCAATTTTGGAGTCTACCTGCCGGGCACTGTGTTGCAGGGGTGCAGACTATTTCAGCAATGTCTGAACCTACCTGCCGGGCACTGTGTTGCAGTGGTGCAGGGTCTTTAAGAAGAGTTGGAACCTACCTGCCAGGAACTGTGTTGCAGGGGTTCAGACTGTATAAGCGGTGTCGGAACCTACCTGCCGGGCACTGTCTTACAGTGGTAAGGGCTGTTTAAGAGGTGTCAGAACCTACCTGCCGAGCTATGTGTTACAGTGGTGCAGACTGTTAAAGCAATTTCAGAACCTACCTGCCGGGCACTGTGTTACAGTGGTGCAGACTGTTTAAGCAATGTCAGAACCTACCTGCCGGGCACTATGTTACAGTGGTGCAGGCTCTTTAAGCAATGTCAGAACATACCTGCCAGGCACTGTGTTACAGTGATGCAGACTGTTTAAGCAATGTCAAAACCTACCTGCCGGGCACTGTGTTACAGTAGTGCAGACTTTTTAAGTGGTGTCAGAACCTACATGCCAGGCACTGTGTTACAGTGGTGCGGACTGTTTAAGCGCTGTCAGAACCTACCTGCCGGGCACTGTGTTACAGGGGTGCAAACTGTTTAAGCAGTGTCGGAACCTACCTACCGGGCACTGTGTTACAGTGGTGCAGACTGTTTTAGCAGTGTCGGAACCTACCTGCCGGGCACTGTGTTACAGCGGGGATGACATATTAAGCGGTGTCAGAACCTACCTGCCGGCACTGTGTTTCAGTGGTGTAGGCTGTTTAAGCGGTGTCGGAACCTACCTGCCGGGCACTGTGTTACAGTGGTGCAGGCTGTTTAAGTAAAAATAAACCAGTTTTAGATAATTCTGATTTTTGTTTAATTATTTTGATAGGAAAATAAGACCAAATTCAGATTTTCAAAATCCTTTTTCTTTAGAAATAAAGATATCTCTGTTTTTGCCTGTATTGAGTTTAAACTGTTTAAGCAGTGTCAGAACCTACCTACCGGGCACTGTGTTACAGTGGTGCAGACTGTTTAAGCGGTGTCCGTACCTACCTGCCGGGCACTGTGTAACAGTGGTGCAGGCTGTTTAAGTAAAAATAAACCAGTTTTAGATAATTCTGATTTTTGTTTAATAATTTTGATAGGAAAATAAGACCAAATTCAGATTTTCAAAATCCTTTTACTTTAGAAATTAAGATATCTCTGTTTTTGCCTGTATTGAGTTTAAACTGTTTAAGCAGTGTCAGAACCTACCTACCGGGCAATGTGTTACAGTGGTGCAGACTGTAAAGCGGTGTCCGTACCTACCTGCCGGGCACCGTGTTACAGTGGTGCAGGCTGTTTAAGCATAGTCAGAAAATACCTGCCGGGCACTGTGTTGCAGGGGTGCAGACTGTATAAGCGGTGTCAGAACCTACCTGCCGGGCACTGTGCTACAGTGGTGCAGACTGTTTAAGCAATGTCAGAACCTACCTGCTGGGCACTTTGTTACAGGGGTGCAGGCTGTTTAAGTAGTGTCAGAACCTACCTGCTGGGCACTAGGTTACAGTGGTGAAGACTGTTTTAGCAATGTCAGAGTCTATGTAACGGGCACTGTGTTACAGGGGTGCAGGCTGTTTAAGCGGTGTCGGAACCTACCTGCAGGGCACTGTGTTGCAGTGTTGCAGGCTGTTTAAGTAGTGTCCGAACCTACCTGCCAGGCTCTGTGTTACAGTGGTGAAAGCTGTTTTAGCAATGTCGGAACCTACGTGCCTGGCACTGTGTAACAGTGATGTAGGCTGTTTAAGTATTGTCGGAACCTACCTGCCAGGCACTGTGTTACAGGGGTGCAGGCTGTTATAGCATTGTCTGAACCTACCTACCATGCACTGTGTTGCAGGGGTGCAGGCTGTTATAGCAATGGCAGAACCTACCTGCTGGGCTCTGTGTTACAGTGGTGCAGACTGTTTAAGCGGTGTCAGAACCTACCTGCCGGGCACTGTGTTACAGTGGGGAAGACTGTTTAAGCGGTGTCAGAACCTACCTGCCGGGCACTGTGTTACAGTGGTGCAGGCTGTTAAAGCAATGTCAGAACCTACCTGCCGGGCACTGTGTTACAGTGGTGCAGACTGTTTAAGCAATGTCAGAACCTACCTGCTGGGCACTGTGTTACAGGGATGCAGGCTGTTTAAGTAGTGTCAGAACCTACCTGCTGGGCACTAGGTTACAGTGGTGAAGGCTGTTTTAACAATGTCGGAATCTACGTACAGGGCATTGTGTTACTGGGGTGCAGGCTGTTTAAGCGGTGTTGGAACCTAACTGCTGGGCACTGAGTTGCAGGCTGTTTAAGTAGTGTCAGAACCTACCTGCCAGGCTCTGTGTTACAGTGGTAAAAGCAGTTTTAGCAATGTCGGAACCTACCTGCCGGGCACTGTGTTACAGTGATGCAGGCTTTTTAAGCATTGTCGGAACCTACCTGCCAGGCACAGTGTTACAGGGGTGCAGGCTGTTAAAGCATTGTCTGAACCTACCTACCATGCACTGTGTTGCAGGGGTGCAGGCTGTTTTAGCAATGTCAGAACCTACCTGCCGGGCTCTGTGTTACAGTGGTGCAGACTGTTAAAGCGGTGTCGGAACCTACCTGCCGGGCTCTGTGTTACAGTGGTGCAGACTGTTTAAGCGGTGTCGGAACCTACCTGCCGGGCACTGTGTTACAGTGGGGAAGACTGTTAAAGCGGTGTCCGAACCTACCTGCCGTGCACTTTGTTACAGTGGTGAAGGCTGTTTTAGCAATGTCGGAGTCTACCTGCCAGGCACTATGTTACAGTGGTAAAGACTGTTTAAGAAGTGTCAGAACCTACCTACCAGGCACCTGTGTTGCAGGGGTGCAGACTGTTTCAGTAATGTCAGAACCTACCTGCGGGGCACTGTGTTGCAGGGGTGCAGACTGTTTAAGTAGAGTCAGAACCTACCTGCCAGAATTGTGTTACAGTGGTGCAGGCTGGTTAAGTGGTGTCGGAACCTACCTGCCGGGCACTGTGTTACAGTGTTGCAGGCTGTTAAAGCAATGTCGGAACCTACCTGCCGGGTACTGTGTTACAGGGGTGCAGTCTGTTTAAGTAGTGATGGAACCGACCTACCAGGCACTGTGTTACAGTGATGCAGGCTGTTTAAGTGGTGTCAGAACCTACCTGCCGGGCACTGTGTTACAGTGGTGCAGGCTGTTTAAGCGGTGTCGGAACCTACCTACGGGGCACTGTGTTACAGGGGTGCAGGCTGTATAAGCCGTGTCGGAACCTACCTGCTTGGCACTATGTTACAGTTGTTCAGACTGTTTAAGTAGTGTCAGAACCTACCTGCCATAGACTGTTTTACAGTGGTGAAAGCTGTTTCAGCCATGTCGGAGTCTACCTGCCGGACACTGTGTTACAGTGGTATAGACTATTTAAGCGGTGTCGGAAACTACCCGCAGGGCACTGTGTTACAGTGGTGCAGACTATTTAAGCCGTGTTGGAACCTACCTCTGGGGCACTGTGTTACAGTGATGCAGACTGTTTAAGCGGTGTCTGAACCTACCTACAGGACACTGTGTTACAGTGGTGCAGGCTGTTTAAGATATGTCAGAACCTACCTGCCGGGCACTGTGTTACAGTGGTGAAAGCTGTTTTAGCAATGTCAGAACCTACCTGCCAGGCACTGTGTTGCAGGCTGTTTAAGCAATATCGGAACCTTCCTGCCTGGCACTGTGTTACAGTGGTGCAGAATGTTTAAGCAATATCAGAACCTACATGCCGGGCACTGTGTTACAGTGGTGAAAGCTGTTTTAGCAATGTCAGAACCTACCTACCGGGCACTGTGTTATGGTGGTGCAGGCTGTTTAAGCAATGTTGGAGTCTACCTGCCGGGCACTGTTTTTACAGTGGTTAAAGCTGTTTTAGCAATGTCGGAGTCTACCTGCCGGGCACTGAGTTGCAGGGGTGCAGGCTGTTTAAGCAATGTCAGAACCTACCTGCCGGGCACTGTGTTACAGTGGTGAAAGCTGTTTTAGCAATGTCAGAACCTACCTGCCGGGCACTGTGTTACAGTGGTGCAGACTGTTTAAGCAATGTCAGAACCTACCTGCTGGGCACTGTGTTACAGGGATGCAGGCTGTTTAAGTAGTGTCAGAACCTACCTGCTGGGCACTAGGTTACAGTGGTGAAGGCTGTTTTAACAATGTCGGAATCTACGTACAGGGCATTGTGTTACTGGGGTGCAGGCTGTTTAAGCGGTGTTGGAACCTAACTGCTGGGCACTGAGTTGCAGTGTTGCAGGCTGTTTAAGTAGTGTCAGAACCTACCTGCCAGGCTCTGTGTTACAGTGGTAAAAGCAGTTTTAGCAATGTCGGAACCTACCTGCCGGGCACTGTGTTACAGTGATGCAGGCTTTTTAAGCATTGTCGGAACCTACCTGCCAGGCACAGTGTTACAGGGGTGCAGGCTGTTAAAGCATTGTCTGAACCTACCTACCATGCACTGTGTTGCAGGGGTGCAGGCTGTTTTAGCAATGTCAGAACCTACCTGCCGGGCTCTGTGTTACAGTGGTGCAGACTGTTAAAGCGGTGTCGGAACCTACCTGCCGGGCTCTGTGTTACAGTGGTGCAGACTGTTTAAGCGGTGTCGGAACCTACCTGCCGGGCACTGTGTTACAGTGGGGAAGACTGTTAAAGCGGTGTCCGAACCTACCTGCCGTGCACTTTGTTACAGTGGTGAAGGCTGTTTTAGCAATGTCGGAGTCTACCTGCCAGGCACTATGTTACAGTGGTAAAGACTGTTTAAGAAGTGTCAGAACCTACCTACCAGGCACCTGTGTTGCAGGGGTGCAGACTGTTTCAGTAATGTCAGAACCTACCTGCGGGGCACTGTGTTGCAGGGGTGCAGACTGTTTAAGTAGAGTCAGAACCTACCTGCCAGAATTGTGTTACAGTGGTGCAGGCTGGTTAAGTGGTGTCGGAACCTACCTGCCGGGCACTGTGTTACAGTGTTGCAGGCTGTTAAAGCAATGTCGGAACCTACCTGCCGGGTACTGTGTTACAGGGGTGCAGTCTGTTTAAGTAGTGATGGAACCGACCTACCAGGCACTGTGTTACAGTGATGCAGGCTGTTTAAGTGGTGTCAGAACCTACCTGCCGGGCACTGTGTTACAGTGGTGCAGGCTGTTTAAGCGGTGTCGGAACCTACCTACGGGGCACTGTGTTACAGGGGTGCAGGCTGTATAAGCCGTGTCGGAACCTACCTGCTTGGCACTATGTTACAGTTGTTCAGACTGTTTAAGTGGTGTCAGAACCTACCTGCCATAGACTGTTTTACAGTGGTGAAAGCTGTTTCAGCCATGTCGGAGTCTACCTGCCGGACACTGTGTTACAGTGGTATAAACTATTTAAGCGGTGTCGGAAACTACCCGCAGGGCACTGTGTTACAGTGGTGCAGACTATTTAAGCCGTGTTGGAACCTACCTGCGGGGCACTGTGTTACAGTGATGCAGACTGTTTAAGCGGTGTCTGAACCTACCTACAGGACACTGTGTTACAGTGGTGCAGGCTGTTTAAGATATGTCAGAACCTACCTGCCGGGCACTGTGTTACAGTGGTGAAAGCTGTTTTAGCAATGTCAGAACCTACCTGCCAGGCACTGTGTTGCAGTGGTGCAGGCTGTTTAAGCAATATCGGAACCTTCCTGCCTGGCACTGTGTTACAGTGGTGCAGAATGTTTAAGCAATATCAGAACCTACATGCCGGGCACTGTGTTACAGTGGTGAAAGCTGTTTTAGCAATGTCAGAACCTACCTACCGGGCACTGTGTTATGGTGGTGCAGGCTGTATAAGCAATGTTGGAGTCTACCTGCCGGGCACTGTTTTTACAGTGGTTAAAGCTGTTTTAGCAATGTCGGAGTCTACCTGCCGGGCACTGAGTTGCAGGGGTGCAGGCTGTTTAAGCAATGTCAGAACCTACCTGCCGGGCACTGTGTTACAGTGGTGAAAGCTGTTTTAGCAATGTCAGAACCTACCTGCCGGGCACTGTGTTACAGTGGTGCAGACTGTTTAAGCAATGTCAGAACCTACCTGCCCGGCACTGTGTTACAGTGGTGAAAGCTGTTTTAGCAATGTCAGAACCTACCTGCCGGGCACTGTGTTACAGTGGTGCAGACTGTTTAAGCAATGTCAGAACCTACCTGCTGGGCACTGTGTTACAGGGATGCAGGCTGTTTAAGTAGTGTCAGAACCTACCTGCTGGGCACTAGGTTACAGTGGTGAAGGCTGTTTTAACAATGTCGGAATCTACGTACAGGGCATTGTGTTACTGGGGTGCAGGCTGTTTAAGCGGTGTTGGAACCTAACTGCTGGGCACTGAGTTGCAGGCTGTTTAAGTAGTGTCAGAACCTACCTGCCAGGCTCTGTGTTACAGTGGTAAAAGCAGTTTTAGCAATGTCGGAACCTACCTGCCGGGCACTGTGTTACAGTGATGCAGGCTTTTTAAGCATTGTCGGAACCTACCTGCCAGGCACAGTGTTACAGGGGTGCAGGCTGTTAAAGCATTGTCTGAACCTACCTACCATGCACTGTGTTGCAGGGGTGCAGGCTGTTTTAGCAATGTCAGAACCTACCTGCCGGGCTCTGTGTTACAGTGGTGCAGACTGTTAAAGCGGTGTCGGAACCTACCTGCCGGGCTCTGTGTTACAGTGGTGCAGACTGTTTAAGCGGTGTCGGAACCTACCTGCCGGGCACTGTGTTACAGTGGGGAAGACTGTTAAAGCGGTGTCCGAACCTACCTGCCGTGCACTTTGTTACAGTGGTGAAGGCTGTTTTAGCAATGTCGGAGTCTACCTGCCAGGCACTATGTTACAGTGGTAAAGACTGTTTAAGAAGTGTCAGAACCTACCTACCAGGCACCTGTGTTGCAGGGGTGCAGACTGTTTCAGTAATGTCAGAACCTACCTGCGGGGCACTGTGTTGCAGGGGTGCAGACTGTTTAAGTAGAGTCAGAACCTACCTGCCAGAATTGTGTTACAGTGGTGCAGGCTGGTTAAGTGGTGTCGGAACCTACCTGCCGGGCACTGTGTTACAGTGTTGCAGGCTGTTAAAGCAATGTCGGAACCTACCTGCCGGGTACTGTGTTACAGGGGTGCAGTCTGTTTAAGTAGTGATGGAACCGACCTACCAGGCACTGTGTTACAGTGATGCAGGCTGTTTAAGTGGTGTCAGAACCTACCTGCCGGGCACTGTGTTACAGTGGTGCAGGCTGTTTAAGCGGTGTCGGAACCTACCTACGGGGCACTGTGTTACAGGGGTGCAGGCTGTATAAGCCGTGTCGGAACCTACCTGCTTGGCACTATGTTACAGTTGTTCAGACTGTTTAAGTAGTGTCAGAACCTACCTGCCATAGACTGTTTTACAGTGGTGAAAGCTGTTTCAGCCATGTCGGAGTCTACCTGCCGGACACTGTGTTACAGTGGTATAGACTATTTAAGCGGTGTCGGAAACTACCCGCAGGGCACTGTGTTACAGTGGTGCAGACTATTTAAGCTGTGTTGGAACCTACCTGCGGGGCACTGTGTTACAGTGATGCAGACTGTTTAAGCGGTGTCTGAACCTACCTACAGGACACTGTGTTACAGTGGTGCAGGCTATTTAAGATATGTCAGAACCTACCTGCCGGGCACTGTGTTACAGTGGTGAAAGCTGTTTAGCAATGTCAGAACCTACCTGCCAGGCACTGTGTTGCAGTGGTGCAGGCTGTTTAAGCAATATCGGAACCTTCCTGCCTGGCACTGTGTTACAGTGGTGCAGAATGTTTAAGCAATATCAGAACCTACATGCCGGGCACTGTGTTACAGTGGTGAAAGCTGTTTTAGCAATGTCAGAACCTACCTACCGGGCACTGTGTTATGGTGGTGCAGGCTGTTTAAGCAATGTTGGAGTCTACCTGCCAGGCACTGTTTTTACAGTGGTTAAAGCTGTTTTAGCAATGTCGGAGTCTACCTGCCGGGCACTGAGTTGCAGGGGTGCAGGCTGTTTAAGCAATGTCAGAACCTACCTGCCGGGCACTGTGTTACAGTGGTGAAAGCTGTTTAAGCAATGTCGGAGTCTACATGCAGGGCACCGTGTTACAGTGATGCAGGCTGTTTAAGCAGTGTCCGAACCTACCTGCCGGGCACTGTGTTACAGTGTTGCAGGCTGTTTAAGTGGTGTCAGAACTTTCCTGCTGGGCACTGTGTACACAGGGGTGCAAACTGTTTAAGCAGTGTCTGAACCTACCTACAGGGCACTGTGTTACAGTGGTGCAGGCTTTTTAAGCGGTGTCAGAACCTACCTGTCGGGCACTATGTTACAGTGGTGCAGGCTTTTTAAGCGGTGTCGGAACCTACCTGCCGGGCACTTTGTTACAGTGGTGCAGACTGTTTAAGCGGTATCGGAACCTACCTGCTGGGCACTGTGTTACAGTGGTGAAATCTGTTTCAGCAATGTCGGAGTCTACCTGCTGGGCACTGTGTTACAGTGATGCAGACTGATTAAGAAGTGTCGGAACCTAACTGCCGTGCACTGCATTGCAGAGGTTAAGGCTGTTTAAGCTTGCAGGGGTTCAGGCTGTTTAAGCTGTGTCAGATCCTACCAGGTAGGCACTGTGTTGCAGGGGTGCAGGCTGTTTAAGCGGTGTCCGAACCAACCTGCCAGGCACTGTGTTGCAGGGGTGCAGGCTGTTTAAGCAGTTTCAGAAGTTACCTGCAAGCACTGGTTTGCAGGGGTGCAGGCTGGTTAAGCGGTGTCGGAACCTCCCTCCGCGGCACTGTGGGGCTGGGGTGCAGGCTGTTTAAGTGGTGTTGGAAACTACCTCCCGGGCCCTGTGGGGCAGGGGTGCAGGCTGTTTAATCGGTGTCGGAACCTACCTCTCCGGCACTGTGGGGCAGGCTGTTAAAGCAGTGTAGGAACCTACCTCCAGGGCACTGTTGGGCCAGGGGTTCAGGCTGTTTTATCGGGGTTGGAACCTACCTCCTGAGCACTGCTGGGCAGGGTGTTTAAGTGGTGTCAGTTCCTACTTCATCAGCAGGTTAGAGGGGCAGAACTGGATACTGTTCTACTTTTATTTTAGGACTGATCAGGTGAAGCCTGGGCACATGCAATTGCTTTTGCTTCGGAGTGCCGAGAGAGATCTATATAGTTAGAATGTCAACAAGTGAGTTCGATTATTTTACTCATGCTACAAGGAGATTTTGCATCTAATCTCAGTTGACCCAATCTTAAAGTTCGAAATTGTTTGATGCGAATCCCCAGAAACAAAATTGAATGCAGTGCGACATGTTTTTAATTCATCTGCTTCATGTCGTTGTTTTAAGAAAAATATTTTACATTGGGCACTAAAAGAGACTAATTATAGATCTATATCTGATGAAGATCGATGTGATTTTACTGTTATACATTCATTTTTCGGCCTTGAGTAACTCCATTTATTTCTCTGCTGAAAAGTCGTGATAGTCAGCTCAAAATATTGATAAATGAATGGAGTGAGATATTTAATTCAAATTGGAATTTAAAAGCTCAAAGGAAACGGGAATTGAAATTTGCAAGACAAGTCTTATCAAAAATATTCAAACCGAAGCTAAACAATAACAATCACGTAAACATTGAGCAAGGTCAACTAAATTTTGATTGGTTTACGCATCACTGCGTTGTAACAGAACGATTTGATTGGCTAAAGCGAGAAACGCATATTTTTTGAAACGCGTTGGGGGCTGCTAATGAATATTCATGAGTTTCGAAATACGTTGATTCGCGTTTCATACGCAATTTAAACTCAACGCACGTACAATGCGTTGGAAACGCACATAAAACGCGAATTCGCAGGACAAATACGCGGGCGGTAGTGTAATATGTACCTTGAAGGCAATTGGAATTTGATTATAATGTTATCCTTACGGTCTGTATTGTATATTTCCAAGTCTTCTTTGTTTGATTGAGTTAGTGTGGTTGTGAAATGAATTTACAAGCCTAAGTTGGCACGGTGTTTACACAATTTGTATTTATTCATGTGCGGATCCAGAGGTGGGGGGGGGCAGGGGGTCTGGACCCCCCCCCCCCTGGAAAATTACAAAATTATAGGATTTATTTAAAACTTTTTTAGCAATATACTGGTCCGGACCCCCTTAAAATCACAAAGCTACCAATCCAGCATTCAATGTTGGGCCATCATCTGCCCGCCAGCGAAATGCCATTTAAATGGTGTTTCGCTGGCAGGCCATTGATGGCCCGCTTAGGCTTAAATGAAATATATGTGTGGTTCCTGTTGCCTACCTACCCTATTTTTTTAACCATACCCTAAACATTAAAATGGTCTTTGAAGAAAAAATACTTAAAATGGGCACGTTTTCAGATTTTGTCACTATTTTCTTTGTTAAATGTTATAACAAAATTTAATAATTTCCCTACCTACCTACCCTAAATTTTGTTGGTATGCAACAGGAACCACACATATATTTCATTTAGGCCTTATAGTGGTATTTGGATCCTTCCTCCCCTCATCAAACTAAACGCAAAAATAAAAAAAAAACTGTCAAAATTGGACCACCTCTGACAAAACTACCGGGATCCGCGCATGTTTATTCAGCTGCCATGAGCCATAATTCAATCTTTTTTAATCTATCAGTATGATGTCTGTAATTCAAAGAACCCATGCACCATATTAACCCAGTAATCAAGCTATAAAAGTCGCTATAAAATTCAGGGGTGTGAACAGGGTGTCATTGAAAAAGATATATAAAAAAGAGGACCCCCTAACCCCTATCAAAAATACAAGAGATTTAGACACGTTTTTGTTTCAGCAATTATTATCGAAAAAGAGGAAATCCCGCCTGATAGAATGTTGATTAGTGAGAAAAAAAGCGCATGAACAACTGGTATACATGTATCAATGGTTTGCCTGTCATCTTCGGGGTTTCACAATGCACAGGGGACTTCATGGCCGAACGCTGAGAACTGCACTGCCGCCCCCCACACCCAGAACAGTTGGCATCTTAAAAGCAGAACTGCTTAAGTCTTACTTCTATCTCTGAAAGGCCTATGTATAAAGGCACTTTTGCATTTGTCATTATTGTTGTCATAGCTTAATTGTGACAATCAAACAAATTGCTCGAATAATGCAGGAAATGACAGACATGTCTGCATTGATTATGTGAGCTACATATGCGCTAAATTCTATACATGTATAAATAAAACGTCAGTGAAATGTGCACTCTATCCAGGACACTGGCAAATAAATAAGTCAATAGTATTTTTGATTTCATATTATGGTACGCATTACCTACCATACTTTATCCAAATGACTCTGAAAGAAGCTGCAGGCGGGAAACCAGGCTGAAATGCTGCATCCTGGGATTGCAATGGTGAACAGAAACAGCAGTCGATTGATATTCTTCAAGAATTTTTACAAAATAAGCATTCCATCAGTATCTTTTATCGTAATTGGTCGTCTTTTGGATAAAAACGGCAAAAACAGTGTTTTCTACACAAAAATCAGAAGGGTGCTGGAAGAAAGTAAGATACAGCGGGCATAAGTCACATGTTTTCATGTGTGGTGTAAAAAGGAGAAGGTGCGATGACGCGATTTAAAAGTATTTCCGAAAAACATGTCTTCCAGTGACCAATTCGCTAGCCATTTGAAGCTATTATAGCTGAAAGAAGCTATAATAGTGGCTTTTAAGCTTTTCCCCAACCTGGAAAATACCTGATCATAGTCACTTACTTTTTCCGATACTGGATTTATTTCAACGTGCGAACACAAGCGCCCATTCCAATCAAGAACAGCATAGTTGTACTAATGTGTTTCCAGAGTTTAAGTGACCCCTGTTTTTCTCTTTTTAAACAGCTTTAAATTGAACCTAGAAGAACGGCACTTAGCATGTGGATTTAAATGCACACCGCGTAACTAAAACTTATTTTTGGGAGACGCCCTTATTTGTAAATGAAGCCCAAACCCCCTGTACAAAAGAATAACTTAGATGTTTTTCCCTATGAATATACCCATGTGTACCCCTATAGATACACGTGGTATATTTGCATTGCTATGATGATATATACTAGCCTACAGGAATATCTATATCCACTGATTCAACGAAAATCTATTCCGCAAACCTCACTCGTCATCACTTTTACACACACACTCACGCACACGGGCAATTGTATAAGTCTATATGGATCCTAGACCGTGCCGTATTGAAATCAGGCAAATATAAGGCTTCAATGAAACCTGCATGTACATGTAGCACCCTCCATTTCAATTCATCGACTCTTTTTGCCTACGAGGTAATTTGCCTTGGTTTTGTCGTCTGCTGATATTTTTTTTAAAATCATTTTTTGTTGTTGTTTTTCTAAAAAAAACGGTAATATCAGTAGAGGTTCAAGCAGTTTGGGTCCAGATTATGCCCGTCGGGTCTGATCTGGGTCTAAATTGTTTGCAAAGGTTATCAGCAGACGACACTAGTAAGTAAAGAGTTTATGACGACAATTCAAGTAAATTAGAGAGTTGACGAGAAATAGTGAATCGGGGATATACATTAAACTTCAAGAGCATCAAATATTTGCCTGCTTAAGATATTTCGCTGATAAACTTTGTCATCAGCCAAAGCCAAGTTCAGGCTAAAATATTGGGCATTATCCATAGTTTGAAAACCTACTTGTATTCCTGAAAGACATATTTTTAGAAAGTAATTATCTCGAAAGAAAATTCAGCAGAGGACAACAACAACCTATCATTTAAGGTTTAGACAATACTATAACTTGAATCGCTTTTTCACACAGGCCATTTCAATGCATCGGTTTAAGATGTACAGTGAAGTTTATGAATCAGTATAAGCAGCGAATCATGGCCTAATGCGCGAAGAGTGGTCCAGTTAAGCAATTTTAGCGTGAAGCTGCGACTGTCTTCATCAGTTTAAACACGTGTTTTGGGTGCTCAAATAAACCGTATCGTCGAGACGGCTGTTTTGAGTACACACCAAATATTTTTTGTAAATATTTTTTGGTTGAGAAATAGGAAAAATGATTTTCTGTAACGCACTCTTATCTGTAGGACTGACGAATTACCTCCATTGACCCGTATAAACCATGTCTTATTTATATCGTTAGGCCCACTTGGGGACTAATTCAAAGATGAGCGGCAAAAATACACCAAAATTCCATCTAATCTCAGCCTATACAAAAACTCATTTATGTGGAAAAATTAATTCAATTACGCGGTCTATATCTAAATTCATTTCTCTAATTTATTTTTCAATTAAAATCACCATTACATAATTAGCAAATAACGGGGGTCACTTAAGTTCTGGAAACACTATACTATCACCGTTCACATTGAACAAAAGAGAGGTAAACAATATAGAATAGCCTACTTACAAAGCGAGTCAACTTTGTCGAGGTGAAAAGCAAATGACGTATACTAACTCTTGCTATTTGAATACATGTATATATACAACTGCAAACTAAGGTAAAGGAATAAAAGCCGGGACCAATTCTCGGGACCAAAGTTTGCAAGCATGAAAATTATATTTAACATGCAAATATCACAGGAACTTGTCACAAACTTTTTTTATGAAAAAGTAGACCTGTGTATAGTATCTGTAAACATAGACAAGGACTGTAACGCAAGTTGTTAGGGTACCCTTTTTGACTCATCAAAACAGCCCGAAACTCAACTTTTTAAGCACAACTAAAATGCCTCTGGTTCAAGAGAAACTAGCCTGTCTAACGATACCAACCGTTTGTTCCTATCTTGAATAAGTCCCATGAAATAATCAATAACAGCTCGGATTTTAGCGTCTGCTTGAAACTCGTTCGTTTGCACTTTCCTCTGGAGACTGTTAAAAACAAAGTTCAATCGCTTTTTCCTGATTTCGAACGATGAGATGCCGCTAAATGTGGTAAGTCCTGGTTTTCAATAACTTTTTTCTACATGCGGTCGTCAAAATCTTGAGAATTTATTCCAAATGAAAGCCAGTCAGTGACTTTTTAAAGAAACTACGCCGACCTTTTCTACCTGCACTCAATGTTTGCAAAAGTTCAGCTCTGAAAATTTCGCGATCACTGATTGGTTAATGCTAAGCCGAGGTTACAAAAACGTCACATGGAAAAGGCAAAATCCGTTGGGAAAATCCCCATATTGACGTGGTGTATTTTCGGAGTGCTCTAGTTTACATCATTACACTCACTAGATTGCATTACTTCCCTTGATATAAAATCGCAAAATCATACCATGTTGATGACTTCACAGGACTATAGTGAATGGGATTTCCAAAAAACATGGAGGTCGGATAGAAAAAGGTTGGCGTAATTTTTTTTAAAAAGTCGCCGTTTGGCTTTCATTTGGAATAAATTCTCAAGAACTTGGTGACTGCACAGAAAAAACTTTTGAAAACCAGGACTTATCACTTTGAATCGGCATCTCTTTGATGAAAGTCAGAAAAGAACGATTGAACTGTGTTTTTACCATCTCCAGAGGAAAGTGCAATCGAACGAGTTTAAAGAGGATGCTAATAGCCGTGCTGTTCTTGATTATTTCATGGGACTTACTCAACGAAAGAACAAAAGGTTGGTATCGTTAGACAGACTTGTTTCTCTTGAAGCCGGGACACTATAAGTTGCTCATATAAGTTGAGTTTTTTCACTGTTTTGATTAGTCATATAGGGTACCCCAACAACAACCGTTACAGTCCTTCTCTATAAAAGTAAATATAGGCCTACTTTTTCTATTCTAAGGGTTTGTGACTAGTTCCTGTGGCAAATATAAACATGAAAATTGGAACATATGTTCATTATAGGGTCTTCTTAAAAATGGTTAAAAAGATTTTTTATGACCCTTGGTTAATTTTGTTAAACAGCCAAAATACCGGACCCTGTCAATCATTTTAGACCCGGGACCAGTTTTTGCGATGATGACGATGTCAAGTATACTAAAAAAAATTCACTAGAGAAACCTGTTTGATTCCAACCTTTTTCATTTGTTATCTTCCAAGATCCCAAAAGTATAAAAACCAAAAATAAATTGAATTGATCAAGTATTCAATTAGATAATCCGCCCGGGATCAAAATCGCCATTAATTTTTCTATTGCGGTATTGACGATATCAGGCATAATCAAAATTTTCACTAGAGAAACCTATTTGATAAAAACGTTGTTTTTTTATTTTGTTATCTACAAAGATCCCAAAGAGTATAAAAAACAAAAAAATATTTGAATTGGTCGAGTATTCTAAGAGATAGTCAACCTGGGACCAACCCCGGACCAAAATCGTCATTTGTTTTTCTATTGAGATATTGACGATGTCAAGTATATTTAAAAAGTTTACTAGAGAAACTTTTTTGATCCCATTTTTTTTCATATTGTCATCTACAAAGATCCCAAAGAGTATAAAAAATAATTGATTTGATCGAATATCCTAAGAGATAATCAGCCCGGGACCAACCAGGGATGGAGTACTCATACTCGTACTTGTACTCGTACTTACTCAAGTACTTTTTTTTCAGTACTTAGCTGTACTCTGTAGTTAGCGAAATTCATGAGTACATGTACTCGTACTTACTTAAGTACTGTTACAAAAATACTGTACTCATGAGTACATTACGAGTACCACTGAGTACTTTTTTTTAAATTTAATCAGATAGGAAAAAAAAGTTAATTGTTTCCCAGGCCCTCCCTCATCTCTTTGAAACTCCTTTCATCTGTCTTTTTTCAGACTTGAAAAAAGTGGCCTCATATGTGTTATGAAAAATAAAAAATATAAATAAAAAACCTGCCAGTGCCTGCCTCATCTGTTTTTCATAAAAGTGGCTTGTTTATTTTTTTAGCCATATCCCTGTATTTAGAAAGAGTGTGTTTTACCTATCAAGCTTTTTAGGTAAGTGTGGCCACATTGACTTCCTTCTCAACAATGGACTTGATGAAATGCCTAATGATGCATATAATTGGCCAGGAGAAACACTATTTTGGATTAATACAATGTACTTTAATTAGTATATTGTTGTATTATTTGTCACACTTGCTGCAAAATAAGACACTGTGTTTACCTCAAATATTGGGACAGATATATACCTGAGCAAACAGTGCACACCCAGATCAGGAGCAGTCTGATAATGTCTATACTGTTTGACATTTGATCTGCATTCTGACATGTACATGTATGCATTGGTGAAACATGCTGATCACTTTTTCAGACAATTATGTCAATAATTTTTGGTGTCCAAATATTTATGAATAAAAATATCAAGAATAATATAATCCTTAAAACAGAACAGAACAGTTCTCAAGCTCATCACATAAAGCGTCAAAATCAAAATCTAGAAGAAAAGCACTGTAGATTCAGATGAGGCGGCTCGGATCTGCAGAGTTTGCAGAATCAGCTATTGTTTTATTTAGGGCTTAAATGCTTAATAACTTATATCAGGTTTTATCTTTTGAATCTTAGATGTCACTACTACGTACAAGTGCGGATCCAGAGGGGGGACAGGGGGTCCAGACCCACCCTGGAAAATCACAAGTTATATGGGTTTCTATAGGGAATAAGCAATTGGACGATAATTATGAATCATTGGACATCTTAGTTTATGAATATTGATAAATCGAGACACAGATATAGCCATGTTTGAAGCTTTATTCGTCAGAGTGAAAGAGGTATTTTTGAAGCCATTTTTGCAGATTTCCGCAGCTTTCTTAAAATCGGCCTTTAATTACCAGTCATAACTCAATCGGATTAATTTTTACATTGCAGAAACAAAGCATTTTGCAATATTTCATATATGTTTTTTCGATTGTTATTTACAATATTTACCAATAAGCGATATTAAAGACGAAGTACGCTCTTTAAAGTACCTATAAATGCAGCGGTCTCACAAGCTGCATCGCCATTTTGAGTGTGTACGATAAAAGGCGCACCAGGCGTTAGTCATGTGACACATGCCACGACATACCTATATGGCTGAAAAATGAAGTGTCCAGTCACTCTAGTATAGGTCACTGTTGAAATTGACCAATTGACTTCTGTAAAATATGCTGAGGACTAAAAAAAAAAAAAAAAAAAAAAAACGTTGTCATAACTTTTTTTGTCAGACTGACCTGGACCCCCCCCCCTGACGAAAATTCCTGGATCCGCACATGACGCATTTGCTTGTAAATATTATAAATATTATAAATATCTGCAGCCTGCTTAGTTATTTAATTTGGCTTTTGTATTAAATTTTCATTGCATACTTTATAGTACTCACAGTACTCAGATGTACTCATGAGTACTTTTCTAAAGTACTCAGTACTTACTTGAGTACATTTACAAAATGTGTACTCAGTACTTACTCGAGTACTTTCAAAACAGTCAGTACTCAGTACTTACTTGAGCACTTTTTCTTAGTACTCGCTTCATCCCTGGGACCAACCCGGGACCAAAATCGTCATTAATTATTCTATTTCGGTATTGACGATGTTGAGGGAATTTCAATTATTAAGCCTACAGATATCAATCTTATTTGGCATTATCGCATCTTCAAGCAGAGAAGGCTCAGCCGAGAGTATGCCAATGCACAGCCTCGCCTGAGCTTTCGCTGCTTGCATCATTTAACTAGAAAGAAAATCGTGAAATTAGGAATTTGTCGCAATTTAAAGCAACGAAAGCTCAGTCGAGTTAATGCAAAAGCACAGACTCATCTGAGCCTTCGCTGATCGCTGAAATAAGAAATAATATGGGAATCTGCTTGCTATTACTCGAATTTTGAAGCTCAGTCGAGTTTGTAACAATGCAAAGACTCGCCTGAGCCTTCGCTGATCGCTGAAATGAGATATAATATGGAAATTTGCTACTTCTCTAATTTTAAAGGTAAGTCGAATTTACGACAATGCACAGACTCGCCTGAGCCTTCACTGAAATGAGAAAATCGGAAAGCTTGGTATTTATTGTATTATCTCAATCCACATTGAAGGAATGTTCTTTCTGGCATTTCTCACAAACCCAAGAACATTTCTGGCCCTTACTAACACCTACACATCTCAAATAGTACCATTTTCAACACTTTCTGTTTTCACACCCAAACATATCATCTACAAAATCTGGCAGTCCACAGCGACATGAAATTTGAATAGTCTTAACATGTTTCATGATGTCTATTTTCACATTTCTAAGGCTGAATGATTCCTTGGGGAACGGTGTGAAGTGCTCATTTTCAATGCACGCAGTCAAATGAGTCCTGAGTGAAGCCACATCAAAGTTTTGCTTAGTCGAGTAAGTTGGATTAAAACAGATTTCAACAGCATGTGCAATTGCAAAAACGCCACAGTCAAAAGAGTTTGGTTGTTATTGAACTTTTGATACGTAAACAGACAAATTTGAACAAAAATGACCGTAAACTTTGGCAATTTGAATTTGAACATTACTATTTTATCGTGTTGGCTGCTGTCAAACTATCGGCGTATAATATTTCTTTTTCTTAGCTCCCCTGACAAGTGAAAACCCAGTGGCTGTTCCCATTAAAATGAATTTGAGCAGATGGCACTTCTTGTTTCTTGAATTGTTTCCTTATCATCCATTTATCCTGTGAATCCGAATAATGTGGGACGATGATAGTCTCCTTTAGCCCATTAATACCTGGAAACTGTTGCTTAAGGAATTTTACTTTTTGTTGGAGGCTCTGCGGGCAAAATACAGGGTTCCCACAGAAATTCAAAAACACTATTCCATGATTTTTCCATGTTTTTCAATGATCAACAATGTAATTTCCATGACTATTTAATGCATAGCCTTCAACCTCCCCTTTAAGCGGCATCTTCACCACCCTGTGTATAAATGTGCAATGCAGCAACAGTAATGTATTTGAATAAGCACGCTTGTAGACCATGCATGCGTTTTGAAAACATTAAAACTTGTAACCACCAGTAGCCAGAAAATTAGCTGTCAGACGTACAAGTTTTGTGTGTGTGACAGCTAGTTTTCTGGCTACTGGTGGTTTCGTCACATTATTTTGCAAAAATCAATGATTTTGCCATGATTATTCGTTTTTTTTCAAATTCCATTATTTTCCTTGCATGGAACTTTTATTGATGATTTTCCAGGTTTTACATGATTTCCAGAGCTTGTGGGAAGACAGAAAATATTTGCTACCATGCCGCTGCATTCGTGATTCTTTTTAATTTGATATGCAACATGACCATAATCTGAACAAATTGAATTTTGACCTACTGACTCCATCCCAAGGGTCGGGGGGGGGGGGGGGTGTCTGCGGGCAAATATTTGCTTACATGCTGCTGCATTTGTAAATTTCTTTAATTTGATATACAACATGACCATGTTCTGAAAAGTTGAATTTTGATCTTTTGAGCCCAGGGTCAGGGGGTGGGGTGGGGTTTGCGGGCAAATATTTGCTTCCATGCTGCTGCATACTGACAATTTACTGAGTTATTGCGGAATTTAAATATTTGACCTTTGACCTCCACCTAAGGGGTTGGGGGGGGGGGGTAAAATTTTAATCACTGTCATGCTTACCTACAGGCACTGGCAAACATGGCCTATAGTGAGAAGGTATCAGATATATATTTTAGGAGAAATGTGAAGTTTATTCCGCAAAAAAAGCCAATATAGCTTTTGCATCAGCCTAAACCTAAGTCAAAAAAGGATCAAAAAGGATCATAACTCAGTCAAAAACTTGCAGATGACCTCCAAACTGAAACTTATCCTGTATTTTATGATGCTTTACCTTTCTGTAAAAATTTAATGAAATTGTTGCATCCCTTCAAAAGTTATTGATTGGAAACCACAAATTGACAACTTAGCCGGAATCTAAGTAGAAGGGCCATAACTCAGTCAAAATTTAGCAAATTAACCTCTTTGTTGAACTTGACCTGTATTTAATGATGCTTGTCTCATCTTTAAAGTTTAAATGAAATTGATGCATCCTTTCAAGAGTTAATTGGAAACCAAAATTGAGACGACGATGACGACGCTACCAACGAAGACGCCAGAGTCATGATCTCTATGTGTCATCATTGCTTCTTAGGCGACACAAAGACCTTTGAAACATTTAACTAAATTCTCACTGTTATATGGTTTATTCACTTAGTATTTTCGATCCAAAAGGGTCTTTAAATCTTTACCACAGGCGGCACAGATATATGCCTTCCATTTCCTCAAGTAGTGGTGGCAGTCATAAATTTAATTTATCAAGTAAAATATTAACCAGAAATGTTACAGTGTTATGGCTTTTTTTAACCAGAGAAGAAGAAGCTTATGTGTCTTCACCTGTATGAATAAGCATGTGTTTCGTCAAACCAGATGGTCTAGTAAAACCTTTACCACAAGTGTCACAACTATAAGGTTTTCTCCTGTATGGATAACCGTATGTCGCTTCAATATAGATTGCTGAATAAAACATTTACCACAAATGTCACATTTATGTGGCCTATCCCCTGAATGAATACGCTTGTGTGTCTTCAATGTAGTAAGGTGATTAAAACAATTGCCACAAATGTCACAACTAAATGGCTTTTCTCCTGAATGAATACGATAAATGCTAATGCTAAACAAGTCAGCTTGTCAGCAAGTCACCCTTAAAGTATCAGTGATATCATTGAACTGCTAATTGTATGGATATTGAAAATGGTTCAAGTCATGACGTTAAACATTATGCTAGCAACAGAGATCCAGATTAGTCTGTGCATACATTAGGCTGAATGTGGCTAGTTTGTCATATTATGTGTTGCCCTATTCTCAATGATGTTAAACAGTGTATGACTGTAGATCTCTTTCCCCATATTCTGGCCAATTTAGTGCACTGAAATAGTATGTTCCTAGACTGGCTCCTATCCTTATAACAATTGTTCATAAAAACAGAGCCGACAAGATTAAGACTAGCTACAAGTATATGATATGGCACATTGATGAAAAATTGTTTTAAGGACTGGTCAAAACAGAGCCATCAGAGTAAGACTAGCTACAAGTATATGATATGGCACATTGATGAAAAATTGTTTTAAGGACTGGTCAGTCTAGTATGTTCCCACAAAACAAACTATAATTGACATGTCAATTTGTACTAGTCCTTTGGTGCACTTTGAACTGTTGTTTAATCACGAGAAACGGAGGGCTGCCGCATCAAAAGAGCTACGTGCATTAAGGAGCTTTTTTGCCCCCCCCCCTTTTAGGCTAAAATATAAAAATATCATAACTTTCATGGTAATGTCATACTACAGAGCATATTAGCTTTTTCTGACACATTCAAGGAACCAGTATTCAACCAGGCACTAAAGGCAGGGCATGTTGGTTTTTGTCACTGACACATATATACTATATATAAGCAGCAATCTATAAAGTCTTACAAACATTCTGTCAGAGGATGACCTGGGTGTTTTGTTCAACACAGGAGTATGCAACAAAAGGTGATCCTTCTGATTGTCAACAACATTTGCCAGAATATGGGGGAAGAGATCTACAGTCATATACTGTTTAACAGATTGTTACATTACCAATGTGCCAATGCGTTAGTAAGACGGAAAGGTTGTTCCTATCAATTTGATAGAGAACCCCTCCCCACTAGTTTATCTACATTCTAAGCAGGGTAGGAAAATAAACAAAAATGCTCTAGGCGATCCTAAGCAGGGTAGGAAAACAAACAAAAAATGCTCTAGGCGCTCATCAGTGACATGTAGCCCTAACATGTGCTATTTATGTAAATGTGAATAAGCTGCAGTACGACATTATTCTGAAAAAATACCATATCCATTCACAAATACTGACTATTTCAATTGGCATGAACATGAGCTTACTTCAATCATGCATTTCTGTCAGAACTATCAAGTCTTTCCCATGAAAACAAGTGAGGCTTTCTAGATATAGATAAAATGTGTGGAAAAAAATGAGAAGTAATTCGAGTACCTCTGGTGTAAGAAAACTTGATTGTACCCTAATAAAATAGCCACATAATTATATTTCATATTTTTCGTTATATGGGGTTACCATGTTCAAAACTCAATCAAACCTTATAAAAGATCGAAACATACTATTTTCCGTTTCCAAAAGGTGCATAAATCATTTTAAGAATACTGGACATAACATATTCCTTGGTACAATGTAATATTATTGTCTTACAGATGTTTTATTACTAATGCTTTAAATGTATATGGCTCTTCTCCACGCGGTGCCGTGGGTGGGTCTGCAGTATGTGATTGGGATATTTCCTGATCACATAGTACTCACTAACTTTTTGCGATACTGGATATATTTCAAGGTGCAAAGACAAGCGTCCATTCCATTCAAGGACAATCCATCCCTGACACCTACTGATCCCTTCCCCAGGGTTGGGGGGGAGGGGGTTGTCTGCGGGTAAATATTTGCTAACATGTTGCTGCATTTGTGAAGTTCTTTAATTTGATATGCAACATCACAATGTTCTGAAGAAGTTAAATTTTGACCTTTTGACCCCAACCCTAGGGTAAGGGGTAAGGTAGGCGTCTGCGGGCAAAATATTTGCTTCCATGCTGCTGCATATTGACAATTTACTGAGCTATTGCGAAATTTATATATTTGACCTTTGACCCCACCTAAGGGGCTGGGGGGTAAAATTGTAATCTTTGTCATGCTTGTGACGTTTATTCCACAAAAAAAGCCAATATAGCTTTTGCATTAGCCTAAACCTAAGCCAAAAAAGGGTCATAACTCAGTCAAAAAATTGCAAGACTCCAAATTAGAACGTATCCTGTATTTTATGATGCTTTACCCCTTCTTTAAAATTTGAAAGAAATTGTTGCATACCTGCAAGAGTTATTGATCGGAAACCACAAATTGACAATTTTGCCAAAATCTAAGTAAAAAAGTGCTTTTATTCAGTCAAAACTCTGTGGATTGCCCCCTCTTCAAACTTGACCTGTATTTTATGATGATTGACTTTTCTGTAAAGTTTAAATGAAATTGATGCATCCC
Source organism: Loripinus fragilis (assembly GCA_964019695.1). Taxonomy (NCBI): domain Eukaryota; kingdom Metazoa; phylum Mollusca; class Bivalvia; order Lucinida; family Lucinidae; genus Loripinus; species Loripinus fragilis. The sequence continues at coordinate 45,061,591 of OZ026530.1, read as the reverse complement.
TTCAAGAGTTATTGATTGGAAACCAAAAGTGTGACACCGCGGACAACGATGACGCTGACGTTGCCAGAGTCATGATCCCTATGTGTCATCCTTGCTTCTCAGGCGACACAATAGGCATTTGAAACATTTAACTCAATTTTCACTGTTATATGGTTTATTTATCTAGTATTTTTGATCTAAAAGGGTCTTTAAATCTTCACCACAGGCGGCACAGATATATGCCTTCCATTTCTTCAAGTAGTGGTGGCAGTCATCAATTCAACTTATCAAGTAAAATATTAACCAGAAATGTTACAGTCATGGCTTTTTATAACCAGAGAAGAAGCTTATGTGCCTTCACCTGTATGAATAAGCATGTGTGTCTTCAATGTAGATGGTCTAGTAAAACCTTTACCACAAGTGTCGCAACTGTATGGTTTTGCTCCTGCATGGATAACAGTATGTCGCTTCAATGTAGATGGCTGAGTAAAACATTTACCACACATGTCACATTTATGTGGCCTATCCCCTGAATGAATACGCTTGTGTGTCTTCAATGTAGTTAGGTGATTAAAACAATTGCCACAAATGTCACAACTAAATGGCTTTTCTCCTGAATGAATACGCTTGTGTATCTTCAATGTAGATTGATGACTATAATATTTACCACAAATGTCACAGCTATATGGCTTTTCTCCTGAGTGAATCCGTTCATGTGCCTTCAAGGTATATAACTGAGTAAAACATTTACCACAAATGTCACAGCTATATCGGTTTTCTCCTGTATGATTACGCTTATGTGTCTCCAAGTGAATCCGTTTATGTTTCTTCATGTCTGATGACGTAATAGAACACATACCACAAATGTCACAGCTATATGGCTTTTCTCCTGAGTGAATCCGTTCATGTACCTTCAAGGTAGATAACTGAGTAAAACATTTACCACAAATGTCACAGCTATAGGGCTTTTCTCCTGAGTGAATCTGTTTATGTCTCTTCAAATCTGATGACGTAGTAGAACATTTACCACAAATGTCACAGCTATATGGCCTTTCTCCTGAGTGAATCCGTTCATGTGCCCTCAAGTTAGATAACTGAGTAAAACATTTACCACAGATGTTACAGCTATACGGCTTTTCTCCTGAGTGAATCCGTTTATGTTTCTTCAAGTTAGATAACTGAGTAAAACGTTTACCACAAATGTCACAGCTATACGGCTTTTCTCCTGAGTGAATCTGTTTATGTCTCTTCAAATCTGATGACGTTGTAGAACATTTACCACAAATGTCACAGCTATATGGCCTTTCTCCTGTATGAACACGTGTATGCGCCTTCAAGTGAGATGATTTATTGAAATACTTTCCACACGTGTCGCATTTGTATTGCCTATCTCCTGTATGGACAAGCGTATCCTCTTTAAAGCAAGAGTCATAGTTATATGTCTTCTCTTCTGTGTGGACAGGCCTATCCTCTTTAAAGCAAGAGTCATAGTTATATGTCTTCTCTTCTGTATGGACAGGCGTATCCTCTTTAAAGCAAGAGTCATAGTTATATGTCTTCTCTTCTGTATGGACAGTCGTATGCTCTTTAAAGCAAGATTCATAGTTATATGTCTTCTCTTCTGTATGAACAGGCGTATCCTCTTTAAAGCAAGATTCATACTTATATGTCTTCTCTTCTGTATGAACAATCATATGTTTCTTCAAAAGAGCTAACAGAGTGAAACAGTCACCACAATGGCCACACGTATATGGCTTCTCCAATGTATGAGCAGATAAATAGCTCGACATATCAATTGGTTGAGTGATACATTTACTTCAAGATTAACAAGCATAAAGCTTCAGGTTCTACCCTTGAGGAACAAAATGTAGTACTTGTCGGATTAAATAATTAAGTACATCGTTTATTGCTGCATGAACCAGCCCATGTGTCCTCAAGATAGATGCTCTCTATCAAGTATTTGTATTTAATTTAATAAAATCATGTCTGCTAAACCAAGCTGCATGAGTATAGCTTTAACAATCCCTTGATATGGCCAATCCCCAGGGGGTGTTCAAATCTTTAGTCTATACCAATGGCGACACCATCATATTCTAGCAGCGTATTGGTAAAGCTGTGCCTCAATGTTCTTCATAAATCTAAAAAAGGTAAACGTTACAAGTTAAACATGTGCAATGTGCATAATGGACATGTTAATACAAATACATAACATACAGTTTGCAATAGAATTGTTATATTTATTTAGATCTGTTTACTCAGTCATATTCATTCTGCTTGGAGGTTGAAAGTCAACAATCATAGCTAATGCTAAATAAGTCAGCTTGTCAGCAAGTCACCCTTAAAGTCTCAGTGATATCATTGAACTGCTAATTGTATGGATATTGAAAATGGTTCAAGTCATGACGTTAAACATTATGCTAGCAACAGAGATCTAGATTAGTCTGTGCGTACATTAGGCTGAATGTGGCTAGTTTGTCATATTATGTTGTGCCCTATTTCAAATGATGTTAAACAGTGTATGACTGTAGATCTCTTCTCCCCTATTCTGATATGGCACATTGACGAAAAATTGTTTTAAGGACTGGGCAGTCTAGTATGTTCCCACAAAACAAACTATAATTGACATGTAAATTCGTACTAGTCCTTTGATGCACCTTGAACTGTTGTTTTATCACGAGAAACGGAGGGCTGCCGCATCAAAAGAGCTACGTGCATTAAGGAGCTCCCCCCCCCCTTTTTGGCTAAAATATAAAAATATCATAACTTTAATGGTAATGTCATACTACAGAGCATATTAGCTTTTTCTGACACCTTCAAGGATCTGATGGAACCAGTATTCAACCAGGCACTAAAGGCAGGGCATGTTGGTTTTTGTCACTGATACATATATACTATATATAACCAGCAATCTATAAAGTCTTACAAACATTCTGTCAGAGGATCACCTGGGTGTTTTGTTCAACACTGGAGTATGCAATAAAAGGTGATCCTTCTGATTGTCAACAGCATTTGCCAGAATATGGGGGAAGAGATCTACAGTCATACACTGTTTAACAGATTGTTACATTACCAATGAGTTAGTAAGACGGAAAGGTTGTTCCTATCAATTTGAGAGAGAACCCCTCCCCACTACTTCATCTACATCCTAAGCAGGGTAGGAAAACAAACAAAAATTGCTCTAGGCGCTCATCAGTGACATGAAGCTCTAACATGTGCTATATATGTAAATGTGAATAAGCTGCAGTACGACATGATTCTGAAAAAATACCACAGCCATTCACATATACTGACTATTTCATTTGGCATGAACATGAGATTACTTCAATCCTGCTTTTCTGTCATTAAGATGTTAATACAAAGCTTGAACTATCAAGTCTTTCCTATGAAAACACATTAGGCTTTCTAGATATAGACAAAATGTTTGGAAAATAAATTAGAAGGAAACCAAGTACCTCTGGTGTAAGAAAACTTGATTTTACCCTAATAAAAGAGCCACAAAATTATATTTCACATTTTTCGTTATATGGGGTTACCATGTTCAAAACTTAATCAAACCTTGTAAAAGATAGAAACATAATATTTGCTGTTTCCAAAAGGTGCATAAATCATTTTAAAAAATATCAAACTATATTAGTTTAATAAATCATTTATATAGGAATAATGAAAAAAATGTGACATAGGTAACACTTTGGGGTGCAAATCCATTTTTAAATGTCCATACCTGTGATGCAAAAATAGCTTACTTGGATGATATAGCCAATTTGGAAATATTACCTTATGGTTTGCACTTTTTAGAAGTCGTGTCACTTACTAAAATTATCAAAGATAGTGATGGGTTATATATGTAAATGGCTGTTACAAGGTAATGGTGCCATTACCAGAGTGCTAGCATTTTGCAAAATCTTTGCAAGATGAATCTGATAGAGGATAAATAAGCTGTATTGGAAAAGTCTTTAAAGCCTTGAATAAGAGTTGATAGGCTGGCAAAACAAAACGATCTATTAACTTCTACCAGGTGGGTTTTCTTTGATCTTTTAAGTTGTTACTCACATATTGAACTGTATGTTACAAAATTTACATGAGTATTATGTTAACTATATTTGTTGTCTCTATAAAAGAAAAGAGGGTTTATGGTAGTTTGTTTTGAGTTACTTCCTCAGCACAGTATATAGACCTGTGCCAGCATGCAAATAAGTACAAACAGGTCGTGTTGGAGACCTTATCTTGATAGTTTAATGGTATTCTGAGAGTAACGTATGTAACCTGGGCTGTAAAATAGTGTAAGACACCATAACATGGAACGTAAATTCATTTGAATAGCAGCCTTATAGATTTGCTTTATTCACTGATAGATGTAATACATGTTTAGTCAATAACTGCCATACTGATCCTTGGAAATAACATATGAAACACTAAGTAACATATACAACGGCAAAAAACTCAAGGCATTTATAAAATAAAGCTAAAATTGTGTGTATTTTTGTTATAAGATGTTCTTAAACTTGTACCAGACTTCAAAAAAGAGTGAATATGTCATGTTGGAGACATTATCAGGTAAATTTAATGTTATTTTGCGTGTAACGTACGTAACATGATGTTGCATGCTAATGCTGCCACTCTTAGAGGGCTGACATATTTCATTTTGTGGCTTATATATTGTAGTATTTGGAAATCATAGTGCACAAAAGTCGCCCTGGGGAGGTGGTCTATAGCCAACGCAAGGCATAGAGAATTACATTTGACATTTTTGTGTGATCTGGGCTACCATGTTGAACATCTAATAACTCGAAAAGTATATAAGATAGAAACATAATGCTTGCAGTTTTGAAAAGGTTAAGAAAACGCCGTTAATAGAATACCAAATTAATGAACATAAACTGGTTTCAATAAAATTTAAGACAAACTAAATTAGATTCATTTATCATTTAAAAGGGTGTTCAATGAAAAATGTAACATACTTCTTCTGGGTGACTATATTTGTTTTCAAATGTCAATATATATATAGGGCCCAGAAATAGCTTACTTAGTAGATATGAACAATTCGGAAACATTGCCATATCTTTTGCTCTTTTCTGAAGTCTTAAAAATGTTAATTATCAAATATTTTGTAGGGTAACGTATGTAACAGGCTGTGACAGCTTAACGCTGCCATTTTCAGAAGGCTAGCATTTTGAACTTCAAGAAAAATATGGTCAACAAAATTCCACCTTGGGGAGCACAAGTGTTTTAAGTTATGTCCAAAAACATGTTATTGGGGCCCCCAGGGGTTTTGGGGATCTGGGGAGAATGGCTATTTATTTTCAGGGATCTAGGGAGCACTGGTAATTATTTTAGGAGAGCTGGGGAGCAAGCTCATAGTTTTGGGGATCTAGGGAGCCCTGCCAAAAAGCAAAAAAAATAAAGGAAAATGATACATTAGTTATTCTGAGTATCTGTATAGCAGTTGCTGACAATACATGTATTAAGACTGTCAGAGAATTTAGAAAAGGCTGAAATAAATTGATGTTCCTTATTAATTTATGGTGATTTAAACTATTATTATAATGTGATATAATGTGATATATCAACCTTAACTGTTTGCTCATATAAACAATGCATTCCATGTATTCAAATCAGAAGTTCTGAAAGCATTCATATGGTGTTGACACTGATTAGGGCTACAAAGAAAACAACTTTGAAGAACATGTCAGCCCTATTTGTATGCCTTGTTCCCATTGCTAATTACACACGATCACAACACCTACGCACAATATTTACCTGTAACTCTTTCCGAAATAAAAAGGGATTTTCAGATGGAATTCCCTTTTTTTGATAGTAAAACATAAATATGGATATAATCATATTTGAGTTTTGCATCGTTATAGAGTACAAGAATGATGGTACAATGCAATTAATTTTTCCTATGAACAGAGGAAATTTCCTCTGTTGTGACTGCTCAAAATGCAGAAATTGATGTCCTTAAAATATGTTCCAAGTAGTGTGTTTGTCCTAATAGTTTAAAGAAAAGTTCAAATATCAATTTATATATAAAGTAGAAATCGGTTTACAACAGAGGAAATTTCCTCTGTTTTGACAATGGAACAAGTCTTCCTTTAATCACAATCAGATTTTCATCTTATTTCCGAACAGAGGAATTTTCCTACATTTTACTTTCAGTATCTCAACAATATATAAAAGGAGTGACCTTTTCAACAGGGGAATTTTCCTCTGTTTTGTAGTTCAAAAATTTCCTATAGTGACTTCCAGAACTGATTTATTTTACATTCTAGTCATAACTTAAATATTATTTTCCTCTGTTTTGTAGTTCCAAAATTTCCTATAGTGACTTCCAGAACTGATTTATTTTACATTCTAGTCATAACTTAAATATTACCAATTTCCAACAGAGGAATTTTCCTCCGTTCGGTAATTCAACAATTTCCTATTGCGAGAATTAAGAGCCCTTTTTCCTAAAATAAAATGAAGAACCCTGTTTGTTATCATTTCCATCTTAATCATAACTTAAATGTTTCCACTTTTCAACAGAGGAATTTTCCTCCGTTTTTCATTCTGTATCTCGACAATCAATAAAAGGAGAGAAAATTTTACAACAGAGGAATTTTCCTCTGTTCAATAGTTCGACTATTTCCTATAGTGACTTACAGAACTGAGAGCCTTACTTGTTTGACATTCTAGTCATAACTTAAATATTACCAATTTTTCAACAGAGGAATTTTCCTCCGTTCGGTAATTCAACAATTTCCTATTTGGAGAATTAAGAGCCCACTTTCCTATAATCAAAATGAAGAAACCCGTTTGCTATCATTTCAATCTTAACATAAATATCCATCATATCTTAAATGTTTCCAATTTTCAACAGAGGAATTTTCCTCCATTTTCTATTCTATAGAATATCAACAAAGAATAGAAGGAGTGACCTTTACAACAGAGATATTTTCATCTGATTAGTAGTTCGCCAATTTTCTATAGTTACTTCCAGAACTCTGAAACCAACTTGTTTGACATTCTAGTCAAAACCTAAAATATATCCAAATTTCCAACAGAGGAATTTTCCTCCGTTCAGTAATTCAACAATTTTCTTTTGCGAGAATTAAGAGCCCATTTTCTTATGATGAAAATGAAGAACCCTTTTTATTATCATTTTCATCTTAGCATAAATATCCATCATAACTTAAATGTTTCCAATTCTCAACAGAGGAATTTTCCTCCGTTTTCAATTCTGTATCTCCACAGTCAATAAAAGGAGTGAATTTTACAAGAGGAATTTTCCTCTGTTCTGTAGTTTGACAATTTCCAATAGTGATTTCCAGAACTCCGAGTCCAACTTGTTTAATATTCAAGTCATAACTTAAATATTACCAATTTTCCAACAGAGGAATTTTCCTCCATTCGGAAACTCAACAATTTCCTATTGCGAAAATAAAAGCCCACTTTCCTATAATGAAAATGAAGAACCCTGTTTGTTATCATTTCCATCTTAACATAAATATCCATCATAACTAAATGTTTCCAATTTTCAACAGAGGAATTTTCCTACATTCTCCATTCAGTTTCTCGACAATCAATAAAAGTAGTGGATTTTACAACAGAGGAATTTTCCTCTGTTCAGTAGTTCTACAATTTCCTATAGTTACTTCCAGAACTCTGAAACCAACTTGTTTGACATTCTAGTCAAAACCTAAAATATATCCAAATTTCCAACAGAGGAATTTTCCTCCGTTCAGTAATTCGACAATTTTCTTTTGCGAGAATTAAGAGCCCATTTTCTTATGATGAAAATGAAGAACCCTTTTTATTATCATTTTCATCTTAGCATAAATATCCATCATAACTTAAATGTTTCCAATTCTCAACAGAGGAATTTTCCTCCGTTTTCAATTCTGTATCTCCACAGTCAATAAAAGGAGTGAATTTTACAAGAGGAATTTTCCTCTGTTCTGTAGTTTGACAATTTCCAATAGTGATTTCCAGAACTCCGAGTCCAACTTATTTAATATTCAAGTCATAACTTAAATATTACCAATTTTCCAACAGAGGAATTTTCCTCCATTCGGAAACTCAACAATTTCCTATTGCGAAAATAAAAGCCCACTTTCCTATAATGAAAATGAAGAACCCTGTTTGTTATCATTTCCATCTTAACATAAATATCCATCATAACTAAATGTTTCCAATTTTCAACAGAGGAATTTTCCTACATTCTCCATTCAGTTTCTCGACAATCAATAAAAGTAGTGGATTTTACAACAGAGGAATTTTCCTCTGTTCAGTAGTTCTACAATTTCCTATAGTGACTTCCAGAACTCCAAACCCAACTTTTTTGACATTCTAGTAAAAACCTATAATATATCCAATTTTCCTCCGTTCAGTAATTCAACAATTTCTAATTGTGAGAATTAAGAGCCTACTTTGTTCAATATTTCTGTCTTACATTAATTACAGTTTTAGAACAGAGGAATTTTCCTCTGTTCACTAGCTCTACAGATGCCTATAGTGACGTCAGGAACTCAGAGCCCAACTTGTTTGACATTCTTGTAATAACTTAAATATTACCAATTTTAGAACAGAGGAATTTTCCTCTGTTTAGTAATTCAATAATTTCCAAATGAGAGAATTAAGAGCTCAATTGTTTGAAATGGTTATCAGCAGATGACAATGTTATATTAAGTTTAAATCAAAGTTAAAATACATTGGTTCAATTTCAACTTGTCATAACCTCTAAAGTGTCAAATAGTTTTGACCCCTATCAGGTGCAGGCAGAATGTCAGGCCTAATCTGGGTCCAAATTACTTGAAAGGGTTATCAGCAGATGACAATAACATGTTAAGGTTTAACGCAAAGTTAAAATACATCGGTTCAATTTCACCTTTTCAAAATCTCTAAAGTGTCAAACAGTTTGGACCCAGATCAGGTCCGGACAGAATGTTGGGCCTGATCTGGGTCCAAATTGTTTGAAACACTTATCTGCAAATGTCATCTGCTGACAATATCATGTAAAGGTTTAACGAAAAAATAAAACATTGGTTCACCTTCAACTTGTCATAACCTCTAAAGTGTCAAACAGTTTGGACCCCTATCAGATCTGGGCAGAATGTCAGGCCTGATCTGGGTCCAAATTACTTGAAAGGGTTATCAGCAGATGATAATGTCATGTAAAGGTTTAATGCAAAGTTAAAATGCATTGGCTCAACTTCAACTTGTCATAACCTCTTATGTGTCAAACAGTTTGGACCTGGATCAGGTCTGGATAGAATGTTGGGCCTGATCTGGGTCCAAATTGTTTGAAACACTTGTCATTAGATGTCATCTGCTAACAAAATCATGAAAATGTTTAAAGCAAAAATAAAATATTGGTTCAACTCCAAATTTTCATAACCTCTAAAATGTCAAACAGTTTGGACCCTTAACAGGTCCTGACAGAATGTCCGGCCTGATCTGGGTCCAAATTGTTTGAAAGGGTTATCAGCAGATGACAATGTCATGTTTAAGTTTAACGCAAAATTTCAACTTCAACTTGTTATAACCTCTAAAGTGTCAAACAGTTTGGACCCCTATCAGGTCTGGACAGAATGCCGGGCCTGATCTGGGTCCAAAAGTGTTTGAAAGGGTTATCAGCAGATGACAATGTCATGTAGAAGTTTAACAAATAGTTAAAATACAATGGCTCAACTTCAACTTGTCATAACCTCTTAAATTGTCAAATAGTTTTGACCCCTATCAGGTCCGGACAGAATGTCGGGCTTGATCTGGGTCCAAATGATCTGAAAGGGTTATAAGCAGATGACAATGTCATGTTTAAGATTAACGCAAAGTTAAAATACATCGGCTCAACTTCAATTTGTCATAACCTCTAAAGCGTCAAATAATTTAACCCCTGTCAGGTCCTGACAGAGGGTTGGGCCTGATCTGGGTCAAAAATTTTTGAAAGGGTTATCAGCAGATGACAATGTCATGTAAAAGTTTAACGCAAAGTTCAAATACATCGCTTCAACTTCAACTTTTCATAACCTCTAAAGTGTTTAACAGTTTTGAACCCTATCAGGTCAGGACAGAATATCGTGCCTGATCTGGGTCTGAATTGTTTGAAATTGTTATCAGCAGATGACAATGTCATGTTAAAGTTTAAATCAAAGTCAAAATACATTGATTCAATATCAACTTGTCATAACTTCTAAAGTGTCAAATAATTTTGACCCCTATCAGGTGCGGGCAGAATGTCGGGCCTGATCTGGATCCAAATTGCTTGAAAGGGTTATCAGCAGATGACAATTTCATGTAAAGATTTAACGCAAAAGTAAAATACATTGGTTCAACTTCAACTTGTCATAACCTCTAAAGTGTTAAACAGTTTGACCCCTATCAGGTCCAGACAGATTGTTGGGCCTGATCTGGGTCCAAATTGTTTGGAAGCGTTATCAGCAGATGACAATGTCATGTAAAGGTTATATGCATAGTTAAAATACATTGGTTCAACTTCAACTTGTCATAACCTCTAAAGTGTCAAACAAGTTGGACCCCTATCAGGACCAGACAGAATGTGGGGCCTGATCTGGGTCCAAATTGTTTGAAAGGGTTATCAGCAGATGACAATGTCATGTAAAGATTTTACGCAAAGTTAAAAAACATTGGTTCAACTTCAACTTGTCATTACCTCTAAAGTGTCAAACAGTTTGGACCTGGATTAGGTCCTGACAGAATGTTGGGCCTGATCTTGGTCCAAATTGTTTGAAACACTTAGCAGCAGATATCATCTGCTGACAAAGTCAATGTAAAGGTTTAACGCAAAAATAAAAACATTGGTTCAACTCCAACTTGTCATAACCTATAAAGTGTCAAACAGTTTGGACCCCTATCAGGTCAGGACAGAAAGACAGGCCTGATCTGGGTCCAAATTGGTTTGAAAGGGTCATCAGCAGATGACAATGTCTTGTAAAAGTTTAACGCATAGTTAAATTAAAATACATCGGTTCAACTTCAACTTGTCATAACCTCTAGAATGTCAAACAGTTTGGACCCCTATCAGGTCCGGACAGAATGTCAGCCCTGGTCTGGGTCCAAATTACTTGAAAGGGTTATCAGCAGATGACAATGTCATGTAAAGGTTTAATGCAAAGTTAAAATACATTGGTTCAACTTCAACTTGTCATAACCTCTAAAGTGTCAAACAGTTTGGACCTCTGACAAGTCATGTAAAGGTTTTATGCAGAAATAAAACATTGGTTCAACTCCAACTTGTCATATCCTCTAAAGCGTCAAACAAGGTGGACCCCTATCAGGTCTAGACAGAATGTCGGGCCTGATCTGGTTCCAAATTGTTTGAAAGGATTATCAGCAGATGACAATGTCATGTAAAGATTTAACGCAAAAGTAAAATACATTGGTTCAAATTCAACCTGTCAAAACCTCTAAAGTGTCAAACAGTTTGGACCCCTATCAGGTCCGGACAGATTGTTGGGCCTGATCTGGGTCCAAATTGTTTGAAAGGGTTATCAGCAGATGACAGTGTCACGTAAAAGTTTAACGCATAGTTAAAATACATCAGTTCAACTTCAACTTGTCATAACCTCTAAGGGTCAAACAAGTTGGACCCCTATCAGGACCAGACAGAATGTGGGGCCTGATCTAGGTCCAAATTGTTTGAAAGGGTTATCAGCAGATGACAATGTCATGTAAAGATTTAACGCAAAGTTAAAAAACATTGGTTCAACTTCAACTTGTCATAAACTCTAAAGTGTCAAACAGTTTGGACCCCTATCAGGTTTCGACAGAATGTCGGGCCTGATCTGGGTCCAAATTGTTTGAAAGGGTTATAAGCAGATGACAGTGTCATGTAAAAGTTTAACGCAAAGTTTAAATATATCGGTTCAACTTCAACTTGTCATAACCTCTAAATTGCAAACAGTTTGGACCCCTATTAGGTCCGGACAGAATCTCATGCCTGATCTGGGTCCAAATTGTTTGAAAGGGTTGTCAGCAGATGACGATGTCATGTCAAGGTTTAACGCAAAGTAACAAACATCGGTTCAACTTCAACTTCTCATAACCTCTAAAGTGTCAAATAGTTCTGACCCTATCAGGTGCAGACAGAATGGCGGGCTTGATCTAGATCCAAATTACTTGAAAGGGTTATCAGCAGATGACAATGTCATGTTTAGGTTTACCGCAAAGTTAAAATACATCGGTTCAACTTCAACTTGTCATTACCTCTAAAGTGTCAAACAGTTTGGACCTGGATTAGGTCCTGACAGAATGTTGGGCCTGATCTTGGTCCAAATTGTTTGAAACACTTATCAGCAGATATCATCTGCTGACAAAGTCAATGTAAAGGTTTAACGCAAAAATAAAACATTGGGTCAACTCCAACTTGTCATAACCGCTAAAGTGTCAAACAGTTTGGACCCCTATCAGGTCCGGGCAGAATGTCAGGCCTGATCTGGGTCCAAATTACTTGAAAGGGTTATCAGCAGATAACAATGTCATGTAAAGGTTTAATGCAAAGTTAAAATACATTGGTTCAACTTCAACTTGTCATAACCTCTAAAGTGTCAAACAGTTTGGACCTCTGACAAAGTCTGTAAAGGTTTTACGCAGAAATAAAACATTGGTTCAACTCCAACTTGTCATAACCTCCAAAGTGTCAAACAGTTTGAACCCCTATATATTTTCTGCGACTAGCCCTAAGAAAATATTAACAATTAATCGCTCAAAAATGGTGTTTATCTAAACCTTTAATAAGAAGCATAGGATTGTGGACTGAATAACGAAATAGAACGCATGCAGGGAAAGTTCATATGAGTCTGCGCATGGGTACATTCTCACTAGAACCCTCACTGCTTTAAAACAGGATAAAAATGTGCGCTGAAATTAAATATAACACTGAAAAATGGCATATAACAATTTTCAGTAACCTATTATTCCTCTCGAGCAGCGAAGGTTCATATGAGTCTGGGCATGGGCCCATTCTCGCTAAACCCCTCACTGCTTTAAAACGGGATAAAAAATGGGCGCTGAAATCAAATCTAACACTGAAAAATAGAAATTTAAAAAATTTCAGTAACCTAACATTCCTATCGAGCAGCGAAGGTTCATATGAGTCTGCGCATGGGCACATTCTCGTTAGAAATCTCACTGCTTTAAAACGGGACAAAAAATGGGCGCTGAAATAATATCTAACACTGAAAAATAGAAATTGACAATTTTCAGTAACCTAATATTTCTCTCGAGCAGCGAAGGTTCGTGTGAGTCTGCGCATGGGCGCTTTCTCGCTAGAACCCTCACTGCTTTATAACGGGATAAAAAATTGGCGCTGAAATAAAAATCTAACGCTGAAAAATAGAAGTATAACAATTTTCAGTAATCTAATATTCCTCTCGAGCAGCACAGCGAGGGTTCATATGAGTCTGGGCATGGGCACATTCTCGTTAGAACCCTCACTGCTTTATAACGTGACATGTGCAGATCCAGATAGTTTTTTCAGAGAATATTAACAATTATACGCACAAAAATGGTGTTATCTAAACCTATGATTGTGGACTGAAAAACAAAATATAACACATGCAGCAAAAGTTCATATGAGTCTGCGTATGGGCACATTCTCGCTAGAACCCTCACTGCTTTAAAACGGAATAAAAAATGGGCTCTGATATAAAATCTAACACTGAAAAATAGAAATATAACAATTTTCAGTAACCTAATATTCCTCTCGAGCAGCGAGGGTTCATATGAGTCTGCGCATGAGCACGTTCTCGCTAGAACCCTCACTGCTTTAAAACGGGACATGCGCGGATCCAGAAGTTTTTTTCAGAGAATATTAACAATTATACGCTCAAAAATGGTGTTTATCTAAACCTATAATAAGAAGCATAGGATTGTGGACTGAATAACGAAATAAAACACATGCAGCGAAACTTCATATGAGTATGTGCATGGGCACATTCTCACTAGAACCCTCACTGCTTTAAAACGGGATAAAAATGGGCTCTGAAATAAAATCTTACACTGAAAAATAGAAATATAACAATTTTCAGTAACCTAATATTCCTCTCGAGCAGCGAAGGTTCATATGAGTCTGCGCATGGGCACATTCTCGTTAGAACCCTCACTCATCTGGTAGAATACTCGTACTTCACTATTTTAAGCTGGTGACAATCGATTATTAGACGCACATAGGTAACTTTCCGAAGAACTAATCGGTTGTTCTCCGGAAGTTAACGGCGATAGGCGATAATCTTAGGTGATGGATAATCCCCTATGGCTAAAGTTCTTATCTTGGTCATAATACAAGACAGATTTTATGGTTTTATGACATGTTTAGATTCAGAAGTGTAGTACTATAAAAACTGCTCCTGTAGATAAAAGAAAAATATGTGACAAAACCTAACAAAATGGTTATGCGCCAGCGCGCACTTACTTTTAAATTACCAGTTTTGACATGCGGCGTCTCGTCAGGATCTTTGCTGAACAGATTAGTATAGTAAAACTTTGCTCAGTACAATAACCCTTTTTTCCAGTCATGACAATATTATCAAAAATATCGCTTCATGAACAGATGATCAGACTGCACATATAATTATTCATGGCTCGAACCCAGTATTCTGGATCCGAGTAGATATATATCATAAATATGTTGTTGCAGAAGCGTCGAGCAACAGTGTATCATTTTAAAGGTGTCTTCGTTGCTCAGATAATTTGCCTCAATGAGACGGTTCTTTTGAGCACCACAACATAATGTGATTGTATGTTCATGTGTCGTTATAGAGATAAAGTAAAATGCATGTAGAAATGTACCTCGGTGCAGGAAAAGCACCGCACGGACAGTGTGAAGTGAGATTCGGATGAATTTCGACTTGATCCAATGTTCACTGGAGTGAACAGCAAAGGTTCTGGTGAGAGTGGCACAGTGCATTCTCGCATTCGCATACCATATGTCTCCATTAAATCATGTTGCGTGCAACTTCTAAAAATTGCTAGATAGGCTAGCACACGAGATCTTGGTACTTTTCGTACATGTGCCAATGTCACTAATAACGTATCCAAAGTGGATGGTTACATGCGGAGGAGGGGTGGTAATGGTCATATCTCATTTTGAAAACATTATAAGTTCCTGATTAAAACTCTAATGAAAAACAGTGTAGATCAAGATCAACTGGTTTCTTTAATGATTCTCGTCATGCGAAAACGCATTCAGACCTACACTGCTTGGTTGCTACCCGTGTCACTTTTATCAGGGACTCTACAATCTGGGTCTCCACTGTTTGCTAAATACATACTTCACAGAGGAAATGTATTGTGCTGACTCTTTGTAAGCTGGTTAATTTTCATTTGGGTTTGTTTCTGCTGGTCTAGTTTTAAAAAGTTAGTTTTCAAAATTCTTTTCATGAATACTATCAGAGTGTCAGTTTAAATCCGATGTTTTTGTGTTTTGTCGGTTCTGATCTGGGTCTATTCTGTTTGCAAAGGTTAGCAACAGACAACGAAATACATTACTAGCAGGTAAAGGGTTAAAGTCAAGTGACCACATACAGAAATATAGGTGTGATAAATAACCAGTCGAGTGATTATTCTAATCTTATCTGTTATCTTTAATTGCTTGTATAAACAGAAGCAGTTTCATTAATTTATGACACACTTCTGCAAAATATGAGATAATGCGGAATCATTGAAGGTTCACAACAGCTTGCACACATTCTTTCACCAGTGTCTTTTTTATAAATGTAAAAAATATCCATTGAGCCTTAGATTCTCTTAGTGAAAAATGTCACCGCTGCTTGCTTAAAATATAGATGTAGTTGAAGACCATGCCATTTACAAGGCATTACAAAATGAATCTTAGTTTCAATAAAACATTCTTTAACTGATTATGAAAAAAACTATCCGCACAATATGGTCCACGTTCCTTGTTATTCACATCAGTGTCAAAATGTTTGGATCTTCACTGCTGGTCCTGATCGGTGTCCAAACGGTTTGCCAAGGTAATCAGCAGATGACAAAAGTCACCGCGAGAGACAGTCTGATCAGCGCCTTGTTATTCACATCAGCGTCAACTTGTGAACGGACAAAACGTCGATCCTGATTGGGGTTCAAACTGCTTGCCAAGGTTAACAGCAGACGACAAAAGTCGCAGTGAGCAAGGAATAAGTTAAATAGGTTAAATATGAAAGTACTTGTGTAATGTCCTTATAAAAGCCCGAGATTTACGTGTGCGTCTGTCCGATCTTGTTGCATGTGATTGTCTTGCTGCTGATAACCTTTTCTGACCCTGATCAGGCTCGACAAATTGCTGCGTCTGACAGGAGTCTGCAATGTTTGCAGGATTCAGATATTATTATTATTGTTATTATTATTCATTTCAGTGAACCTAGCTTGGACAGTGTCTAATTCAATTGAAAAGAACGCAAAATTCTGTTATGTTGTTCTTGCTTAATTTTATTATTTTGTCTCAGTAAATATATAATAAGACAGAAAATGCACAGCCTGATTTGAGTCTTCTCTCGGTATAGAGCGTAATATTGTACGTGAATATTTTCTTATCCATCAGTTTTAATATTTGTTTTGGGTGCTCAAAAGAACTGTCTCATTGAGACAACATTTAGTATGGTAGTATATATATGAATTTTTGGATGCTCAAAAGAACCGTATGATACTCATAATAGAATAAACTTTGATCAGCGTCATTTTGGGGACATAGGCATACAGCGCAAACTGATATCCACGACGCGGCAAAATCTGCTTTTGGGTTTTCCGACAAAGCAAGACTCAAACCAGCTTGCTCAGCTACAGAGACTAGCCAGAAAATTGAATCTTCGCTCGTATAAAATTTAGATATGATACTTTCCAATAAATGAGTAATGAAAGGCGCTGTTCAGACTGCGCTGATGCAAAACACACCGTTTTTTGTTACTAATTTGCATGAAACAAAGATAATTTCTTTTCGAAATTCTGATAATTACGAAAACGAAAAAAAAACTTAAGCAAAAGATAAATTTCCATAAAACTGACAAACTAAAAGAATTTTTCAATCACAAATTAATAATTATATTAATATTTTTTAAAAGGATCAAACTTGAGACTTTTTTTAATTTTGTCGGTATCATATATAATTATCAATCATAAGCATGACATCAATTTTCTTTTCTTTAAAACGGGACTTGCGCGGATCCAGATAGTTCTTTCAGAGGGGGTCCAACATTTTTACGTTTTTTTATTTGATTAGCTATAGATCAAAATACCACTATAAGCAGGCCATCATCGGTCCGCCAGCGAAACGCCATTTAAATGGCGTTTCGCTGTCGGACCAATGGTGGCCCAACACTGAACTGACCCCCTCTGCCACCCCCGCCCCCCCTCTGGATCCGAGCAGTGAATTTTCATTAACCTAATTTTCCTCAGCGAAGGCTCAAACGCGTCTGCGCGTAGAAATATATATATCGTAATTAAAATAATTAAAAAATACTTACTTAGATAAAACCTCCTTTAAGAAAAGATAAGTGTAGGTGTTCGCTGTCCATGTCAGTCGCATAATAAAATTATTGTGCAGAAAACAGATGTCCAAAATCATGGCAAATGTCAGGGAGATCAAAGACCTTTCATAATAATATTATAATGACAAATCAGAGGATTAAAAGCTCGCTCCGTGGGGTACCAGTGGTTGTTTTGACAGGTGTCAAATCTTGCGTAACTTATGCATCTGGTTTCTTACATGAAAGGATATGATGTGTAGAAACACACTTAACTGTTCATTTGATCAACGTTTGTGTTACAAAAGGAATTTATGAAGGATTTATCAATAAGGAATTTTACTTTACCTCTTTACTGCTTGGTGTTTTTGGATGTTTGTACTGTCTTTTATTTTTCAAAAGAAGTAATACTTTCAGAGCAACTAAATGTTTGGCTGGATATTTTGCCAAGCCTGATCTACTGAGGGTAGAATGAGTCTTTGTAGAGACATTTTGATATCAGCAGATGACAATGTCATAAAAAGGTTTAACGCAAAATTAAAACACATCAAACTAATGTCTTCACCTTATCTGGTTGGTGTCTTAACTAATTAAATCCGTTATTTCGATTCACTAACGTTTTTAAATTTTCCAATTTGACGATCATATACAACGACCAAATTGTGTGTACCCTCCAACACCGTATAGGTGGCAATCGAAAACGTTCTTGACAATTGACCAACGCCATTCACCATATCTACATTAATTGCTGGTTCCCGCTTTACGGGTGGTCAGTAATGGAAAAACAGGTAACCAGTACCCCCCTCCCAATACCTGGAAATGGGGGGGGGGGGGGTTCTGGTTACCTGTATTTACATTACTGACCACCTGTAGACAGGGAACCAGCAATTAATGTAGATATGGTGAATAGGCGGATACAGAGGGGGGGACAGGGTGTCTGGACCCCCGCCCCATTGAAAAAGAAAAAATAGGGTTTCCAAAGCAATACTTGTGTGGATCCCTGAAAAATAAAAAAACTACAAATGTACGAAGCCAGCATTCCCCCCGCCAGCGAAACGTCACGTAACGTTTCGCAGGCGGGCCGATGGTGGTGTCAAAGTTGGACCCCCTCTGACTCCGCGCATGAACGTCTATCATAAATCGCTAGAAACTGTGTTTTCGATTGCCAATTGTCGCCATTGTGGCGACAAATTGCAATTTAAAACTGTTGCCAACGATCTTATCTACGTTCGTCGATCGTGTTAATGTTTTAGATTACCGCCTATCCGATGAGCCTCCGAGTTACTTTTTGAGTCTGCTCGATTGAATCGTCTTGGAGAGGCTATATTTATGAGTGCCCACAAGATGCAGCAATAACTTTGGCATGACATAAGAACATTCTTTGTCGGCTACAAACTTCAAAGGCTTCAAATACGCTCCTAAAAGGGTATCCTTTCGAAGCAAAGACTGCACCAAAGAACCGAAACCAGGGCGCGCACATCTCCCGGGCCAGACCAGCCAGCCCCCACCACCCAGGCCCCACAAAACTTCAAAGCCGAAATCGCCTTTGTGTATAAATGACATACGTGACAAAATGCAGTGATTGAATAACGGACAGTGTCGTCTGCTGATTTCATTAATTCCATAAAAGTGTCAGACAGTTTGGATCCAGATCAGGCCCGACTTTTCGTCGGCCTAATGCCCGGCTTTTCGTCGGGCCTGACCTGGGTCCAACGTGTTTGCAGACGACACTTGTTTTGCCTATTGGGTCCACACTGTTTGTCTCTATACTTAGGCCTACATAAGTCAATATATGCAGCAGACGACTGAAGCAGATTACATTTTCAGAGGCATTTTTTTCGCTGGCATTACTAAATTAAAGTCTTACGGATAACAAAATTAAAATGATTTGACATCGTTACACGACTTTTAAACAATAAGTATTCGTCTTTGCGTCACATCTACAAATGGGGGTTCACGTCAGACAGCGCAGATGAACTTCTGCTATATTCTTGACCTTGAAGCAGGGTGTCTAAAATCTTTGATGTACGTCGTCTCACTGAGGTTGACGTGTGTGAAAGAGAGGAAGTAACAAAAATGTCTATAGTCCCACTAGATAGCTGCGCATAACGTCGAAACTGCGAAATATACATAAATCTCACGAGCAAGTCTTCGACCAGTACACCAAACGACAACATAGTAAGCTTATGCAGATGCGTCTTCGAATTGCCTTCAAAATTTTAAACAACAACGACAAACGGTTCGCTGCTGTCTTCTTTGGAATATTTTCTTGGAGAAAGCACAAGAAAAAAAGTAAATTATCAGACCTCCAGATAAGAATGCGTAATTAACATATAACTTGGTTTCTTAACAAGCACTTATCATGGGTACTCAAAAGAACCGTCTCGCCGTTCCGATGAGACGGTTCTTTTGAGCACCCAAAACATATGTTTGAACTGGAATCACACTCAAAAATTTCGCTAAAAGTATCTGCGTCGTGTCGAAGCTCGAAATCTTCACGTGTAGATGTCAACTGAGAGGTACATCACATGTCAGTGGATCTCCAGTGTTTTTTTCTGAGTGCATGTTGGTCATGCGCGGATCCAGAGGTGGTCCTGCTTTCACAATGTTTTTTATTATTATTTTTTTGTTCGTTATTTTAGTTTGAGGGAAGGATTCAAATACCACCATCAGCGGGCCATCGATGGCCAAACATTGAATGCTGTGTAGCTTTGTGATTTATAGGGGATCCGGCCCGGTTTTGCTAAGGAACCCTATATTTTGTAATTTTCCAGGAGGGGGATCCGGATCCCCTGTTCCCCCACCCCCACCCCCACCATCTGGATCCGCGTATGTTGGTGGTATTCGTTACTAAAATCGCATTGGATGTGCGATTCTAAACCGTCGGAGTTCTCAAACTATGGTCATCATCATGTTTGTGTGAATGTAGGACATTTCGGCCACGGACATTTCGGCCCGGACATTTCGGCCACGGATGTTTTGGCCGCAGAAAATGCGAAAGGCGGGCGTTTCGGTCAGAGGTGTTGATCCCAAGCATGTATTCATGCATACATATGTGATGCATTTCTTAGGTTTAAAAGTATAGACGAGTACAAACACTACGTCACAAATCAATATCATCCGGAACACTATGGTCCTTATCCGAAAGCTGGTAAATACTCTGGTTGGTAGTAAACTGTTGTTTACCTGTATTGGACACGGAAATATCACATCTTTTAAAGCGATTTAAAACAAATGTATTTCATAAAAAATAATTACAACTACTGCACGGATGGTAAACCTAGGAACTACCACGAAATTGTGTTAACGTAATTTTGTTCCCAAGCCACATCCGGGACACGTCGTGGTAGTTTCCAGGTCGAAAATTGGATAAAGAAAGGTTGATGTTACTTTCATTTTTGTTTTATTTTACAACTAAGAACGAACAACGGTGAAATCCGACAATGTGGTAAAATGCTAACGTGGTAGTTTCCAAGACTTTGTAGGATACGTTTCTGAAGTGTTACAAAACATTATAGTGGTAGTTTTGTTTCGCATGATAACCCTCGAACTCGTCAATTAATTACCACGGTTAACAAATAAATCATATTTTAACACCATGAAGAAGCTAAGCTGATGACTCAAGAGATTCAATGTAATGCTTGACAGGTGGAGATCATGCCCTGGGATGCCAAACAACACCTCTGGAAATCTAAAGCAAAAGGACGTCATCAGTTGAGCCGTGGTGGACCAAGCAACAGACATAAAATGATATAAGAATTGCGTCACTCGCTACGTTGTTCCATGTTCAGTCAACTTTAAGATAAAATGTCAGGCTAAGACTACTGGCCAAAAGTATCGTTAATACTTGCGCTTCAGAAAAAAGGGGAAACATCCTTGGGTTTGGACCTTTTTATATACATGTGAGTGTGACGATGAACGAGCATGTTTTTTGATAAATAAAAAGCATGTTTATTCAAAAACAAAATATGTGAATACCCATTCTTTTCATTCTTCTCATCATTTCAATAGCCCAATAAAATTGAAATCGAGGCAGTCGACAATTGTTATCTGACAAAAGGTTGTTTGAAAAGGTCTTTGTATGAATCAGAGGGGTATTCAAGGTTCGGCCTGCACACCCTGTCTTTATAAAAATGAATAGTGAACATCTGCTGATGTAAACTACTACTAAATTCCTACAACGTCTTGGAAACTACCACGATATCATTTGTACTACCACGATGAGCTGGAAACTACCACACAGGACGAATTGGCCATGAATCGTTTATGAGTAAATTCTCAAATTTGTTTTCTGTGTAGGAATGTTTATTCAGGGTCTTTTTATCATTTCCATCGTCAAATGATATCAAATTCCATTTAATTTGACAGATATGGGCTAAAATCCTTCGAACTTTGGGGAAAGTTGGTTCGATGCTCAGTAGGGAAAGACGAATCTAAAGAAAGAAAATAACTTTTTAAACAAAATTTTGGGATAGAGGGGACGCTGAGACATATTTACACGGAACCACATTGTCGGATTTCATCATTTTTCGTTCTTAGTTGTAAAATAAAACAGAAATGAAAGTGACACCAAACTTTCTTTATCCAATTTTCGGCCTGGAAACTACCACGACGTGTCCCGGATGTGGCTTGGGAACAAAATTACGTTAACACAATTTCGTGGTAGTTCCTAGGTTTACCTCCCGTGTACTGGTTCCCATAGTTTGATCATTGACCTATCAAATGATGTGTTTTTTCACATATTTTATCGTCAGGGAGCGCAGTGGCTCAGTGGTAGATTGCTTGACTCGAGACCGAAGGGCCGCAGGTTTGAGCCTCACAGGCGTCACTGCGTTGTGGTCCTTGAGCAAGACACATTTATCCTAGCTTAGTACTGGTTCAACCCAGGAAGACTCGTCCCTGTTTAACTGAAAGATTGTTGATGGGACGTAAAGAATCAGATCAATCAAACAAAACAATTAACAAATATATCGGAGATTGATACTTCCGTCATCGGACCAAAACACCGGAGCGGGGATCCGTCAAAAAAACAAATAAAAACTAATAAAATTAATTATTTTTTCGCAAAAAAAAAAATATTGTAAATCAATGTCCGTTACTTATTTTACATATTCAAATCAAAACCTAGAGCTTAAATATTGTTTAAGATGCTTTTTTCTCACGAAAATGTTGGCTCAGCTCAATGGACATTGCATTGAGCGGAAGGGCTTTGGCCCACCACAATAAAAAGTCACGTGGTCAAAATTGTTATCACGTGGTCAATACGCCCAAATGAAAACAATAACATTGAACTGGTTTATATACAGATATCCCAAAGGCTTTGAGGCGTGACTAATCCTATTGTTTGTCAAAATTGACCCGAGACATAAGTACCGTGTCCAGTCATAATTGTTGTGACCAATGAATCGGAGATCACGCGTTCGAGCCCCATCGATCACATGCATTTTTTTCAATTTGTACGAAATAAGCGTGGCATTTTTTCTTGCAATAAGCGCTATTTTGAATTATTGGATTGCTTGTTAGTAACCAGACTTAAAAAGAACATAAAAATGCCTGTTATATGGAAGTTTAGAGAGGATGCTCGAAAAATTGTCGAGAATGTGTACACATTCTTCATGGGGTTTTAAAATGTTAGAACGCGCCTGGGATCGGGCTGCATCTCTGACCGGAGTGAGCAGAGCCACTGCTCAGAGAATTATAACCAAGAAGGTTGAATTGCTATCCTCGTTGATCGCTGGTCTACTGGGCATCTGACATTGCTAGCCTAGGGATGAGATGCCCGAACCCATTGTCATCACTCTGATTGAAAATAATGAAGAAACAGACACGGCAGATGAGTTCGAGGTCGACATGAGTTGTTACAAATAAAACAAATAAAATTGGGCCGATAGTGGCCCGATATTGGATGCTGGCTAGGTCTCTACTTTATGTCTTTAGTTGCTGGAGGCTCTTTCGAGATTGCATGTGCGCAAGCTCGTCTGATCCTTCCGTGCAAGAATGAAAATTGAATGAGTTGGCTATAATTTGCCAATGTGCTCATAGAAAGCGTTTTGTCTCAAAGATGCGTAAAATGATCCCAATTCGCAATAATCAAAAGTAGAAAGTAAAAAACCAATGTGTCATTATTAATTAATAAAAACCTAATCGATGTTCAAGTCGGTGAACTGACTGAGACGGCTCGTGCGATCCTGATTTCAAATTCTAAAAAAATGCAAAAATGCAATCCGACAGTCAAAAAATTGTTTTCGATAGCAAAATACAATTTTTGAGATCCGCGGAATACGATCATCGTTTGAAAATCAAAAACGTTGTTGTAGCCGATCAAAAACCAATTTTAACCAAAGCGTTTGCTATTGTCGCATGCCCGGTGTGATACGACAACGTCACCGTTTTTGTTTTCGATAAACTTGTGTAATGAGCATTTTGTCATGTAGACAAATAAATGGGGTTTGATTAACAAAGACATACAATTTTATTAGGCTCTTTATGCTTACTGCTGATGTGAGCCGACACTATGTTTTCAACGGGTCTTCAACTTTCGAAATGCATGCTGAGGAACTCGATTGAATGTTGATTAGTGTGCATTGGTCCAGTCTCGGCAATGTCTACCCCGAAACATTATTTAAATCGCTATCAAGCTCGACACCTGTACTGCATTATTCACTGCAACAATACAGAGTCAATACACAGTCATCGGACGAACTGCCCTTATGACGTCACAAATCCAAGGGAAGTGACTCGCCGCTACAGAAATCAAGGGAGATAAGCAGGATAATAAATTATCAGCAGCCTGATTTACGAAGATATTCTTATTTTTCACCACAAAAATATATGTTTCGCTCTTAGTAACATTTTCTTCCATATTTTATTGGATTTAGAACTTTAATATGTCCACTTTAAGACAATATAAAGTCTAGGTTACCACGAACAGGAGTGTCTTTAATTGTTTTTAGTACAGATAAGAGTCACTCACCCAACCTTATCTGTAGCTATGCGCAAGCCAACTGATGATTACTTTGTCAGGTACGAAACAGGGTTTTTTTTTCTTCTAAAATTCATTTTTTAAATTTAAATGTTTAAAGAATGAGACTTATACCTTAAACTAAGATAATTTTGCCAACCTTGGCCAGCAAAGTCTGAAGTGGCTACGTCCAATGGTTTAGGAAGGGATGTATTAACAAGTAAATACACTATTTGACCTTGGGTAGGGTCAAGGTCTCACGAAATGTTTCCCCAGTATCCTAATCATGTGACCTTATACCTGCAATATTTGAAGTTGCTACGCCCAACAGCTGAGGAGGAGATGCATTTACAATAATTAAACGTAACGAACGGGCGGATGAACAGACGGACGCACAGACGGCGACGATCCGACTTTGGTATGAAATTACTATACTATTCTTTAAAGAAAAAAGTGGGTATACTCATTGTTTATAAAAAAAATAATCGTTTGATGTTCGATCGGCCTACACAGTGTGGAACCAACTTCAACTTGCCATAACCTTTAATGTCCAGCCTGATCTGTGTCCAAATTATTTGAAAGAGTTTTCAGCAAATGGCGATGTCAAATAAAGGTTTATACATCAAACCAACTTCAACTTGTCATAACCTTTAATGTCGAGCCTGATCTGGTTTCAAACTGTTTGAAAGAGTTATCAGCAGACGACAATACCACAATAATTGTCTTCCAAACTCAGGGGGGGGGGAGATGAAAATTCTTCTTTTGATTTTACAAATATGAGCTGCGGCACAAGATTTCCAACAATTTGGTATGTGCAACCAGCAAAGACTCAGACCAACCTGTGAATACGTGCAGACTAATCAGAGGCTTTGGTAGTCGCTATGTTCTATGTGTTAAGTTACTGACTGAACAGCAATTGGAATTTCTAAAATTAAAATGAGACTGCACAGGCTCGTTCACACTAGTCAAAATGCAACATTGTTGGAAATAACATGTCACAGCTCATAGGCACTGGATTGTGAGTCCAAGCCTCACCATAGGCATTGCATTTTGTCATTGAGCTAGACATTTTATACTGGTACAACTGAGTATGATCCATCCTGACATAACTGAGAAATTGATGAATTGGACATAAAGAACCAAGTCAAAATATTGTTCTTATAGGTAGAGACCTGTTATAAGAAGCACTATTTCATGGGATGCTCATGGCTTGTTTGGTATAAGCTACATCACGAGAAGATTTGTTCTTATTGTATATAATATCAATAGAGTAGTTTAGCCTGCATATCTGTGTTGCCTGATCAACACTATTGTTATTTGTTTCTGTTATTGTTTAAAGTATTATTATTGTACACTCCATTTTGTAAATTTTAGTCATTGTATCTGAAAATATAAGTTTTAGGGTCATTTGATGGCAAACATGGAACACAGGTTTTCTCGTGGTGCAGCTTATATAAGGATATTGTACCTTTGTAAGGGTTCAAGTTGAAAAAAAAATGTTGTAAGTTATTTTAAGCTTGTGTTTTTTTACATAATATATAATATATGTTCCAAAGTTTTATGGTAACATAATACAAATCTAAATGGGCCGGTCCATGAAAAGAGGGTTCAAGCTGTGACATTTATTTATTGTAAAACAACAATACTGTGGCTAAATGTCTATATTGTGGTATGAACCATCACCTATTTTCATGTGTAGTAATTTTGAGAAGTGACTGCTTTACTAAAAATGATTCTGCAGACACATCTGATTTTTATAGCTGGATATGGATGAAATACGTAACAAATTTCATGAGCAACTCATATGTTATGATTATTGGGAGTATTATCATGAGATGTTCTGTTTCTGTTGTCCATACACATCATATGTGGTTGAGCCTGCACATCCATGTAGTTTAACAAGAACCATAATTATTCGATTCATTGTTAATATTACAGTTACATTTTGGTAGACCCAAACTTGCATGAAGCTAGTCATCCTTTTGCAATAGTAGGACTGGAAATAGCTCAGCAGAGAAAATATCCTGTAACGACAAACGGGAAACAAAAAGTAAGTTATAAAATGGCATACTTTCTCTGTTCGTTAATAATTAGCACAAAACAATCAAGTGCTGACAGGACGATCGTTATTCAGTTACTGAGTTATGTTGCTGAACATAGGAAAGTTATCTACAATTTTTAAAGTAATTTAAGTGTGCAAAAAAATTATTCTTTACCTTTATTTGCTGTTCTGAACTTGTTGCAAAACATGACCTGTGGTAATTAATGACCAAATATTGGATGATTGTTGCAGGACAGTTTTGAATAACTGAACAGGGGAAATTCCCCTATTCTGAAAATGGATATTTATGTTCAGATGGTAATGTTTAACAAACTGGGTTCTTCATTTTCATTATGGGAAAAAGCTGAACAGAGGAAAATTCCTCTATTCAAAAATTGGCGTTAGAGCTGTGATAGAACTGTCAAATAAGTTTTGAAATTTCCTTGCCACAAAGTCACTCTTAGCTCTCATTATAGAAAATTTTTGAAAATTCCTCTAATCTTTATTCTAATCTAAATTGGGTATGAACATTTTGATAGATGTCATACAATTGGGTCTTTACGCTATAGAACTTTGTTGAAATACTGAACAGAGGAAAATTCCTCTATTCTTAAACTGATATTAAGAGACAAGTGAGCTCTTACAAGTTGGGCTCTGAGTTCTGCAAGTCACTCTATAGGAAAATGTACTGAACAGAGGAAAATTCCTCTATTCTAAAAATAGATATTTATGTTAAGATGGAAATGTTTAACAAACAGGGCTCTTCATTTTCTATATAGAAAGTGGTTGAAATACTGAACGGAGGAAAATTCCTCTATTCAAAACTTGGTAATATTTAAGTTATGACTAGAATGTCAAACAAGTTGGGCTCTGAGATTTAGAAGTCACTAAAGGAAATCGTTGAAATAGTGAACAGAGTAAAATTCCTCTATTCAAAAAATGATAATTATTTAAAGTCTGACAGAAATAATGAACAAAGTGGGCTCAGGTTATTGTTGAATTACTGAACAGAAGAAAGTTCCTCTGCTCGAAAAATGGTAATATTTAAGGAATGACTAGAATGTCAAACAAATTGGGCCCTGGGAGTCGCTGTAGGAAATTGCAGAACTACTGGACAGAGGAAAATTCCTCTGTTCTTAAACTGTAAATAATGTATGACAGAAATATTGTACAAAGTGGGCCCTAATTCTCGCCATTGAAAATTGTTGAATTACCAAACAGAGAAAAAATCCTCTATTCGAAAATTGGTGATATTAAAGTTATAATTAGAATGTAAAACAAGTTGGGCTCTGGGTTCTGGAAGCCACTATAGGAAATTGTAGAACTATTGAACAGAGGAAAATTCCTCTGTTCTAAAACTGTTATTAATGTACGACAGAAATATTAAGCAAAGTTGGCTCTTATTTAATGCAATAGGAAATTGTTGAATTACTGAACGGAGGAAAATTCCTCTGTTGGAAAATTGATAATATTTAAGTTATGACTAGAATGTCAAACAAGTTGGGCTTAGAGTTCTGGAAGTCACTATAGGAAATTGTCGAACTAGTGAACAGGGGAAAATTCCTCTGTTGTGAAATTCACTCCTATTATTGATTGTCGAGATACAGAATGGAAAACGGAGGAAAATTCCTCTGTTGAAAATTGTAAACATTTAATTTATGATGGATATTTATGTAAAGATGGAATTGATAACAAACAGGGTTCTTCATTTTCATTATAGGAAAGTGGGCTCATAATTCTCGCAATAGGAAATTGTTGAATTACCAAACGGAGGAAAATTCCTCTGTTGGAAAATTGGTTATATTTAAGTTATGACAAGAATGTCAAACAAGTTGGGTTCAGAGTTCTGGAAGTCACTATAGGAAAATATCGAACTGCTGAACAGAGGAAAATTCCTCTGTTGTAAAACTCACTCATTTTATTGATTGTCGAGATGCAGAATGGAAAATGGAGGAAAATTCCTCTGTTGAAAATAGGAAACATTTAAGTTATGATGGCTATTTATGTTAAAATGGAAATGATAACAAACAGAGTTCTTCATTTTCATTATAGGAAAGTGGGCTGTTAATTCTCGCAATAGGAAATTGTTGAATTACCGAACGGAGGAAAATTCCTCTGTTGGAAAATTGGTAATATTTAAGTTATGACTAAAATGTCAAACAAGTTGGGCTCAGAGTTCTGGAAGTCACTATCATGAAATTGTCAAACAACTGAACAGAGGAAAATTCCTCTATTGTATAATTTACTCCTTTTATTGATTGTCGAGATACAGAATGGAAAACGGAGGAAAATTCCTCTGTTGAAAATTGGAAACATTTAAGTTATGATGGATATTTATGTTAAGATGGAAATGATAACAAACAGAGTTCTTCATTTTCATTATAGAAAAGTGGGCTCTTAATGCTCGCAATAGGAAATTGTTGAATTACCGAACGGAGGAAAATTCCTCTGTTGGAAAATTGGTAAAATTTAAGTTATGACTAGAATGTCAAACAAGTTAAGCTCAGAGTTCTGGAAGTCACTATAGGAAATTGTCGAACTACTGAACAAAGGAAAATTCCTCTGTTGTAAAGGTCACTCCTTTCATAGATTGTCGAGTTAAGACTCTAAAACAGAGGAAAATTCCTCTGTTGAAAATTGGAAACATTTAAGTTATGATGGTTATTTATGTTAAGATGGAAATGATAACAAGTAGGGTTCTTCATTTTCATTATAGGAAAGTGGGCTCTTAATGCTCGCAATAGGAAGTTGTTGAGTTACCGAACGGAGGAAAATTCCTCTGTTGGAAATTTGGTTATATTGAAGTTATGACTAGAATGTCAAACAAGTTGGACTTGGAGTTCTGGACGTCACTATATGAAATTGTCAAACTACTAAACAGGGGAAAATTCCTCTGTTGTAACGGTTACTCCTTTTATTGATTGTTGAGATACTGAATGGAGAATGTAGGAAAATTCCTCTGTTCTGAAATAAGATGAAATTCCAGTTGTGATTAAAGGACTGACTTGTCCCCTTGTCGAAACAGAGGAATTTTTTCTCTGTTGTAAACCGATTTCTACTTGATATATAAATTGAAATTTGAACTTTTCTTTAAACTATTAGGACAAATACACTACTTAGTACATATTTTACGGACATCATTTTCTGCATTTTGAGCAGTCACAACAGAGGAATTTTCCTCTGTTCATAGGTGAAATTAATTACATTGTACCATCATTCTTGTACTCTATAACGATGCAAAACGCAAATATGATTATGTCCATATTTGTGTTTTACGGTCAAAAAAAGGGAATTCCATCGGAAAATCCCTTTTTATTTCGGAAAGAGTTCTGTGTAACTAATTACACTCATAAATTTGTCTGATACACGTTGCAGATGCAAAAAACGTCTCGAACAAAATGGTTTCAGTGTGTAACATTTATTGGTTCTTTGCTTGAGAAATGCTTTTGACATAACTAGCAGGCAAACAATAAACCCCGTGCCAAGTCAAAGTAGGTATTATAGGCTTCAGCAGCTAGAACTATGCTTTGTGCTCCCGACGGAATAGTATATGACTCATCACATCAGAGCTCAATTTATTGAAACAACCCTTCAATGCACTAGAATGAAATATTCAATCTGCTCAGATGCAAAGTAAAACGAGTACCAGAAGCAGTTTCTGGCTTAACCAATCCTTTTAGTTCTAGTTTTTAAGACAATGAACTGTACTTTTTGTCTTTCGGTGTTCCTGCTAAGCCTGGCATAGCTAAGGATCTTATTGAGGAAGATGGCATTGGCAGGAAGGCTGTTGCAGACATTATTGACTTACTTTAAGTTGAAAATCTGTCTTTCACATCCCCATAAAATGGGACTTTATGGTGAAACTACCGAGTATTTGGAAATCATAGTGCACAAAAATCCCCCTGGGGAGGTTGCCTATAGCCAGCACAAGGCATAGAGAGAATTTCATTTGACATTTTTGGGTGATATGGGGCTACCATCAGTGATTTTTTTTACCTGCGCATCCTGCATCCTTTACTAATAATTTTGTCTCTAAGATGCAAAGTTTTTATTTCAGCGAGTCCAAGGGTGCAATTGTATTGCAGACTTGTCATGTAAAATAGTGTTCTGGACTCATAAGTTAGCAGTTGGACTAATTGATATGGGAAACAGAGAGTCTCAGGACTCATAAGCCCAAAATTGTAAATGAATCACTGCTACCATGTTAAGGTCACTGCCCATACCTGGGCGATTTTTTTCCAAAAAGTAAATTTTCTTCAAACTTTGAAATTTTGTAGAATAGCTTATTATAAGAGAAATAGACGAAAACAGAGAAAATTTACCGTCTAGTTTTAAAGCTATAGCTGCTCATTAAATGACCTATATTGGCTTTTTACGCATCTTTTCTAAATCTCATTGAGATTAGAATAATTAATTGTTACTTCATTTTTAAAATCAAAATCTTAATTTCAAACATAAATAGGAGGTCGTCAGTAAATAGGAAATATGTAACAAGTCCATTTTTGCAGTGATACAAATATATATTTTGAATATCTCGCTCGCAAACCAGCAATTGATCAAATTTGCTTTCATTTTCAAATGCCACATATTGATAAAACAATAATTAAGCATGTTTTAAAAAAATAGATTTTTCTTTATTTTATCTTGTGAGTTAATATGATGTAAGATGCATTGTTGCAAAATTTCAGCAATGTTCACCGTCTAATTTGTGAGATATTATTAAATAATTAACCCTACACCCTCAACTTAAAAATAATGAACTAAACAACATTTTCTTATTTCTTATGCTGTTAAAGCCATATGACCACAAGACTTATTATTTACAATAAATCTCTTTGATATTTCAAATAAAATTGTATATGTTTTAAAGATTGGTACACTTGCAAGTTCATACGGCAGGACTTTTCCCAAACCAAGACGATACCAAAATACCCCACCCACGATAAAAAAGAAACTTATCTGCGTTTCGTCTGAACACGTTGTCGATATATTATGACCAAATTTGCATAGATACATCATTAGGATAGCGATATAATGTTTTGGGGACATTGACTGTTTTTCAAGGTCACGGGGTAACTCTGCATGTATAATTTAGGTGAAAAAGTGGGCTGCTCTAATATGCATCGCTTCAATTTATCGATGCATATACTACATGTATTCATCTAAGAATTTGAAATGTTTTTAAATCTTTATTGCGGCTTCGGGCGATATGCTAATGCCTCATCGCGAAGCAAGGCCAGACCTTAACACTTGACCAGAGTTGGTTTATTTCTATTAGGTCTATATATCCCTTTACCGACATCCTTCGGTTGAAACATTTCAAATGTAGAGCAAACTTGGAGCACAGGTCATCATTAGCAAAATTTAAGCGTAAAATTGAAAATACTCAAAAAATTATTGCTCATCATTTTTTGTATTTTTTGGGGTGCTCAAAAGAACCGTCTCACTGAGAACCTATAACTTACCCATGCTTTGGTTGGACACGCATTTATAAGAACAGCTTCTTTTTATGCCCCCACCCTTTGCGCAACCGTAGGGGTATTCAGTGGCGCGGAGGCGAATGAGGTATTAATTTTGGTACGGATCCCGTCAGCTTTGGCTATGGACGGAATTAGCCACGATTAGTCTAGAGGGGCTAGACACCTTCTATGTGCATATCACATTAACCAGGTTTGTGGATTGGGTCTGCATTTACATGAATATAAATGAGCATCGATGCGACAAAACCGGTGTTCAGGGTGTCCAAAAAGATCATACCAAAACCAGCCTTCTCATCCACAGAGACTAGATAGAATAGTGAAATTTCGCTTGGAGCAAGTTTTAATATGATACTATTCAATAAATGAATAGCAAAGGCGCTGATCAGACTGCGCCGATGCGCAGGCTGGTCTGCGCCTTTCTTGTTCGCAGACCCCGATGGCAGAATTCCTCGCGTACCTTTGTAAATTTAGAGTAGGCCTACTATAATTTAGACTCACGACTATACTTAGGTCAACCTTTGCCTAGGATAGCCATTGTAGCTAAATATTGGAACAAAACAGACATAAGGCAAATGGTTTAGGACCGAAATTAAAGCGAGGGGCTCTCAACGTCTTTAGATAGTTCAATACGTCATTTACGCATAATGACGTCATAGAGCAAGTGACGTCATAAGCGCACGCCAGGTTCAAATTAGACGTAAGAGAACGTGACGAGATAGTCTGTCTTGCTAAAATTTTAATGCAGGTAAAACAAACACAGAAAATCATATATATATATATATATATATATATATATATATATATATATATATATATATATATATATATATATATATATATATATATATATATATAACTAAATAATTATTGTTGCTGTGGACTGTCAAAAAATACGCAAACAGTCGACCGACATTTCCCTGGTAAAATGCGTGTTCCATTACACTGACGGAATTTTTTCTTCACACAGAGCTGAGCGTCCATCGTTGAGTATCCGTAAAGAATGCCACATTTTGTTGTTCATTATACTTAAAGCTGCATACTCTGTAACTTTGAACATTTTTCGAAAAAAAAAATTTCTTTTTAAATCATTTGCAAAAGTAGAATAAAGTTATGTTGTCACAATAAATCTAATTTCTACAGCTGAAAACTGCATGAAAAAGTGAATTATCTTATAAAAACAGGTGTATTTTCTCTTGTTTGTAATTATTTGCGTCCCTCCAATAATTCTAGACAGTTAATTTTTAACATAAATGATGTTGTTTTGGCACTAATAATTTGTTAATTATTACGAAAAAGGTAAAATGTATACCTGAATTTTAGTTTTTTTACTGTGTTCTTGAAAAATAGAAACATTATTTTTAAAATGAAAATATCAAAAGTTACAGATTATGCAGCTTTAAAGTATTGTTTGCATTTCTAATGTGATGTCAATCACTTTCAGATTACCAACGTGCAGAATAACGGGCATTACTGTCTGTAGAAAACATATCATAGTTGCGTAAAATCACACTTTGTCATAATCGAACGCTACCAAGTATTACCTCCCTTGTTGATTCAGAGTTACGGTTATTGCTATGGGCAGTGACCTTAAACATCTAATATTTAACTCAAAAAGTATATAAGATAGAAACATAATGCTTGCCGTTTTGAAAAGGTAAAAAAACGTCGTTAATAGAATTAAAAGTAAGTAATGGTGCAAAGATCAGGAATCGATACAATCAAGTACCACACCTGACCCAGGATACCAATAGGAAAGTGACAAACTCACAGAAGACACCACAAACGAGAGCCAAGAGGTCAGCCCTTTCCCAGCAGGTGACCACAAAGCACATATAAACAGACGTGCACAAAACATAGTAAACACAAGACAGAACAAAAACATAAAAGATCCACAAAAGAAGTACCGCCTTGGAACGGTCAGTAAAATATTTTACTGGAGGGCTTAAACCAGTTTTACGGCGCCAACCTCACCCTTGATTCTGATGTGGACCAGGACACATTTGGGAAAGTGACAAAACACAACACACACGACAGCCAAGAGGTCAGCCCTTTCCCAGCAGATGACCACAAGGCTACAAAGGACAGACACAGCATTACAACACACACCAACATGAAGCATAACGAACAAAAACGATCCACAAAAGAAGCACCGCCTTGGAACGGTCAGTAAAGTTACTTTTACTGGAGGGCTTAAACCGGTTTAATGGCGCCAACCTCACCCTTAATTCAGATGTGGATCAAGACACATAGATATTTGGTTTGCATGAAAGACCCCTAACTTATCAATGCATAATCTCCTAAAACATATAAATCAAGATATAACAAGGAGATAAAGCAAGGATAAGGACTCAACAGTAAATTAAACTGAATACCGGAGCAAAAGAAATCCAACAGGTAAACCCCGGTGGGCCTGACAAACAGCCAAAGCATCAGGCCCCTACCATCTCATCAATAGATAAGTCTTTAAGTCGGAACCATCATAGAGTCTGAAGTCCGACCAAGAATACCAAATTAATGAACAAAAAAAATTAATATCACCAATTTGGAAATCTTACCATATCTTTTGTACTTTTCTGCATTCTTAAAAAAATGTTAATTATCAAATATTTTGTAGGGTGACTTATGTAACAGGGTGTTACAGCTTAACGCTGCCATTGTCAGAAAGCTAACATGTTACAAGATCCTTGCAAGACATTGGGTTTCAAGAAAAATATGGTCTACAAAATTACCCCTGGTAGCTACTACAGGCCATTTTTTTTTTGTTTTAGAATACATAAGTGTTATATATCATTGGAAAGGTATTGATGAGACAATTACAAATATGCATTTTTTTTTCAAATCGGACAATGGGTTAAAGAGTTATTGCCCTTTGAAATTTGAACCGAAACAATATTTTCTGCCGGCATTTTGGGACAGTGGCTTGTCACTATTTTTTTTTAATTTTTTGGTAAAAACATAAGTGTTATATATCATTGGAAAGGATTTGATGAGACAATTACAAAAATGTAATTCTTTTTCAAATCGGACAATGGGTTGAAGAGTTATTGCCCTTTGAAATTTGAATGGAAACAATATTTTCTGCTGGCATTTTGGGACAGTGGCTTGTCACTATTTTATTTTCCAAATTTTAAGGAAAACATAAGTGATATGTATATCATTTGAAAGGTCTTAATGAGACATTTACAAATATGCATTTTTTTTTCAAATCTGGCAATGGGTTAAAGAGTTACTGCCCTTTGAAATTTGAACCGAAACAATATTTGCTGCCGGCATTTTGGGACAGTGGCTTGTCACTATTTTTTTTCCAATTTTTTGTAAAAAACTTAAGTGTTATATATCATTGGAAAGGTCTTGATGAGACAATTACAAATATGCATTTGTTTTCCAATCTGACAATGTGTTAAAGAGTTATTGCCCTTTGAAATTTCATCATTTGAAATAAATTTATATTTTCTGTTGACATTTTGGAACAGTGTCTTGTCTCTCTTTTCGTGCCAATTTTCGAAAAAGAAAAAAAGGGTTATGTCCCTTTGGGAATTTCTTGATAGGACAATTACAATTATATATATCTTAAATATAAATCTGACAATTGTTTAAAGAGTCATGGCCCTTTAGAATTTGTAATTAAACAATATTTTCTGTGTGGCGTCCTGTGTGAGGTGTGGTATTTGATTGTATCCATTCCTGATCTTTCCCTTCTTCCTTACAGCTAGTTCTGTAATAATGTACCTCCCTTCTACTCGGATTGAAGACCCTGCTTTTTAAACCATCGGTTTACCGTAGTTAAAAGTGGCAAAACGTTTATATTCTTATTCTAAAGATGCAGAAAAAAGACGATCAATCATAAAAACAACACGTCATTTCCATGATTTTTTTCGAAAACAAAAGACGACAAAAGTTCGCGATTATGCTACATATGTGTTATACCATATGGCATGTCTATCACCTGACTATAAATACGCTAAGCCGCTAGCATGACCAAAAACATCTGAGTTTGCAATTGTTGGGTTCTGTCGTTTCCAAAGCCCCACTTCATCAGTTTGTTCAGTTCAGAGATCTGTGATAGAATAGGTAATTTAAGGTATCTCACCTTCATGTGTCATGCTATAATGATAGCCTCACCAGCCTGGTAGTCTTTTACAAGTTCAACTGCATAAAGTGCTTCATCTTCTTCGTATTTTATGTTAAACCATGCAGGAAATCCCGGCACCTGTAATTGTAAACAGAGAAGAATATTAGACAGTATAAATACTAAGTTTAATTGCATTATTTGTTCATAAACAATATTATATTTTTTACTATTTTTAAAAGCAGATTGAAACAAGATATAGAGGATATTTACTTTTTTGAGGTGAATACCAAATATATTTCATCGAGTGCGGTGAAAAAAAATCAGTATTTTTCACGAGTGCGTAGCACGAGTGAAAATGCTGATATTTTCGGCGCACGAGATGAAATATATTTGGTATTTACCGAGAAAAAGTAAATTTTCTTTTTATTTTATACTCAACTGAAATACAGAAATCACAACCTAACTTTTTACTTGGTCGTGTCTCGTTCGATTTGACTTTTGCAGTGTGTTTATTGGGTATAACATTGGGTGTAAACATGGTTTGCACCTAGAAAATGGCTTAGAATCATATTTTAAGGAATGAAACGCAAGAAATCAGCATTTAAAGAAAGTTTATTGAGTGTGCCTTAGGGTAGGCGTCACGTGCAAACTGGCGCTACGCCAGGTCAAACAGTGACGTCATTATGGTTGATGTCGACGTCACAACATGCGTAGCGTTATTTTTGACAAATATACTTCACTTAAAACCTTATGTTTAAAAAATCCCAGTCACAAAATTGCCAAGAAAGCCTTGTTTTGCTACAGTTCTATTCTATTCTACAGTGAAAATATAAATCGTATCAGTCACTAGTGAAAAAATACGATATTTTTTCACTGTAGAAAAATACCAATTTTACTCACATTTGATATGCATTGAATTCACTGCTTGTGATAAAATAAATATGCTATATATTGAAAACAGTGTTGATCTAGATCAGCAGGCTTCTGAAGAAGCAAGCTGATAAGGATCAACACTGTTTTCCACACAACATGTTAGTTAAAAATTACTGTGTATGAATACTGAGTTGCATAAACTTTCTTTAATTTTGCCCCAGTAGAAGTTAATAGAAATTTAAAACCTCCATCCTTAATGAACTGGAACCAAGTTGGACAAGTTTGGCATGGTATTTCCACAACCCTGTTTAACATACAAATCCTTAAAGCGCCAGCCCAAAAAAACGCTTTTGAAAAATATGTCTGCTTTAGTTGTCTGCTGCATATATTTGCTATTATTATTCTCTAATATAAGTTAAAGTATAGAGGTAAACAGTGTGGACCCCAGATCAGCCTGTTCCCCAGGAGCAGTTTGATCTGGTTCCACACTGTTGGACGAAAGCATTTCTAAAACATATTTCAGCAGATGACAAAAGCAGACCACTTTTGTTGTGTTTGACACTTTGGTATTGTTTGATATCTCCAATTTATGGTTTCGAGGGCAGGATTTTGTTCTGATCTTTGCTAACATTTTAGGAATGCAATGTTTCATACTGGTAAGTCTGCAAAGCGTATGTGCAAAATATATTTTCAAAGGTGAAAGTCAAAATTTTCAGGAAACTTTCAGAATATTAATCTTAAACATGCTTCTTGCCTACAAAACATGAACATTTTTGAGTTTAACTTCCAAATGGCTTCATGTAAATAGCAACTTAGTCAGAGAAGCTATTGTAATCTGCTAAATTCAGTATTTTGAGGCTGCCTTTCTATGAATGATATCAAAATCCTGAATTCAGGAATATTCCTGAAACTTTTAACCATGTATTATCTAAAAACCAAGCATTTTCACTGAATTATATATACCTGTGAAATTACATTGCCTGTATACCATTCAGGCTTGCCATCTTTCACCCATGTATGCTTAATTTTTTTTCCAACTAATAAATGATGTTCAGGTGTATCAGGTGTAGGGAGATTAAATGCATCATTTACTAGGAATAAAACATTTGTTTTCAGTTCATCTATAGAATGGGGGACTCTTTTTCCATTAACTACTTTACTAAATGAGTAAACATCTTTGTTTTCACACTTTTGTTTGAAAACATTTTTTCTGAATCTCAATTGAGTTTTCAATGCCTCTTCTTTTTCTTTATTGCTTGGTAATTGTCCTAATTCAAGGCTAACTTGAGCACTTGATTGCCACAGGCCATAAAACATCATATCAGTTGTTTCTTTTTCCATTTTTTCAATTCTTTTCCTCTCTAAATTCTCTTTCTTTAAAATCTCTTCCCTTTGTTTCTCAATTCTCTTTAATTTTATGATTTCTTCTCTTTGCTTAAATTTCTTTCTTTCATTTTCAACTTCGCCCCTACTCTGCTGAATGACCTTCAGAGCATCATCCTTCCCCTCTAACCACTCCTGTGTCTTATTCAATGAAAAAACTATGTGCGATTCCAGTGCCAGCGTTGTTATATTTGGCTTTGCCGTCAGAATGTGGTCAGCATATGCAAACACTCTTTCTGGGTACTTGTTATGCTTATCTACACTAGCTGTTTGGACTTCATCAACAGTTTCTAAGGTTCCTCCCGGGAGATGAGCACCATATTGGTGTCTAACAAGTTTAGCCAGAGCAGGTAGAATTATACACAGTATAACAATCACATGATGATCAAAATCAGATGGCTCTGTCAAACTGTAATATACTTTGTCTTTCTTTATGGGCACATCCTCAAATAGGATCAAGTTTCCCTGCATGAAATTTTCTATATTTTGTGTACTATCTTCAAGATATGTTAAGAGCTTAACATATCTTGCATTCATCATTGAAATGGAGATGTCTTTGTTTTCAATAGTATTCCAGAGGGGAGTGGTGATGAATTTAGAAATAAGGCCTAGTGCCTTACAGCCTGCCACAAAAAATGGTTTATTTAGATCAAACATTACAGACTGTAACAGTCCATTTAAAGCTGGTGCACTTTCTAGATATCCTTTCATTTGTGTTCTCAAAAAGTAAACTTGTCCGGCATTTGTGAATAATATATTAAATCTGTTTCCTTTCAGAGGCTGCAATGGCAGCCCATGCATCTCATTATCTTTCAGGAACTGTGAAATAAAAGTCACAAAATTTGAATGGCATCCATTTTTCTGGTCACCACGCTTTGCAAACGCTTTGCATGCTGTCAATACAAGCCTCACTGTGCCAGACTGACCAGCTTTTTTGAATGAAGGATTATGGATTGGAACCTGTTCATTAAAGTGACCCTTTTCCACTTCGAGCAATGACTTACTTGAAACATCTGCCATATGAACCAGAGTATGCAGCCCACAAAAGAAATTGTTCATTTTAGATACTGCTGCCTTTTCATTTTCTTCCATTTGTTCAAAATTTTCAATCACCTGTGGTAAAAGTTCATTCCTGTAATTTGCCAGAAGTTCATTAAACTTTGTCTCTGTTGATGCACGGTCGCTCATTGTATTTTTAATATTGGTAAGCAGTCTTTGACCAGGTGACTCGCCTTCATTACACACACTGTCAATGTCTGACAATATATCTTTAAATGTATCTAAAGTGTCATGACTTGATTTTGTTGCCATATCCCTTAATCCAAGGAGCAAATAATCGCCATCAGAATTTCTCGTAGCAAACGCACCCCATTTAAAACCATATTTGCTTGCCTCATCTGTATGCAAAGTTGTATTAGTATTTTCAACAGCCTGCTCAATTATTTGCTTTTTAGCAATGACACCCCTTTCAATTGACCAGTTTTGTACTGTACTTACAGCTGGAAGTCTGTTAGGCTTTTTATTCACAAGTTTCAACACACTTTCTATGACTGGGGAAATATTTTGATATGCCACATGATTATCCAACAGTGAGTATATGCACATGTGTAGTCTTAAATCATATTTTTTGGTTTTCTCATCATAGACTTCACAATTTTCAGTTTTGTTTAATTGCTCAATTACAATTCTTAAATTTTCATTTTGTTCTTTTAGATCATCAATCAACTCATTTTTAGCCTTCTTATCATTTTCCAAAGCTTCCACTTTATTTAAGATTTGGTTCAAGTCATTTTGAGTATACACAAAATCTGTTTCTTCCACTTTCCTATATTTTTCACGCCAATAATTTTCTCGGTTCGATGTCCTTTTTAATTGTTTCTTGTGATTTTCAACAGTTTCTTCAATTTTTTCTAAACTTTCATTTAAATCATCCTTTTCTTCTATTACATTATCTAGTTGTTCTTGCAGTACATTTTTATCTTGTTTAATATCCAACAATTCCTTTGCTAACTTCAATGACACACTTTCAAATGTTTGTGCTTTTAATTTCTGACTATCACAGCTCAAAAATGTCCTTGACGAACTTGGTGTTGGGCTAAATATCAGAGAAGATAGTCAAAATATTCCAAAATTTTAATTTTTTAATGAAAACTAATGAAACTAATACACATTATCTGCTGGTTTGACCTTCCCAGTCTGAAATTAATAGTTATTGGCAATGGTTTGGAAATAGCAAAAACTGAAACTTGGCCCGGGACAAGTAAAAGGCCAAATTGTACTTGACCTAAGATGATTTTACTTGTCCCAACTGACAGATAATGCATAAATAGTTTAGGTTAGCCTCTACTGTAATTAAATAATAAATTAGAATGCATTTGATGGCGATCCATCGCAAATTCCCACGCTCTCGAAGAAATCTAATGGTATTTGACCTTTTCATCCAACCCCAAGGTCACCAGTTTGACCTTAGGGTAAAATTTTTCAGTATATCCTGGTCTACTGATCATCCCCTTTAATTTGATATGCCACATGACCATGTTCAGAAAATTTAATTTTTGACCCCCCCCCAAATCCCCAGGTGACAGAATGAAAACCCTGTCTTATATCTTTCATTTGTGTGAGAAAACACACACAAAGTTTGTTTAAAAATATTTGAAATTGACTTTGTACTTGAAAATTGATGATATTTGCATGCCCCATTCATTTGAGCAACTCACACACCAAATTTGGTTGGATTTCGTCTAATGGTTAAGGAGGGGATAGCGTGATGGACGGACGGATAAACAGATGCAATTGCTATTATCCCAATCATTTTTTTAAAAAGGCATGGGGATAATAAGTATTTAAAAACAGTATGCAGTTAGATATATTCTCAACTTGAAACAGTGTATGTCCATATCAGCTGGCTTCCTGTGAAACCAGCTGATCAGGATCCACATAGATTTAAAATTTTAAATGCAACAATGGAATATTTTGACTACCTTGCTTCTTCTGTAGGTTCACATGTCTCAGGAAACTCGTACGGCTTCTTTAAGAAACATTCTAAGTTCTCCTTGCCCTTCGCACGAGATTTACTTTTGTTGAGTTGTTGGTACTTTTTGTACAGTCTATCTAATTGTTTTAGAATTGTTTCTGATGTTGATTTTGTCTGATGTTGTCCTTGCAAGAATGTACTTGTGTCTGAAATACTGGTCTCTTTTATCTTATCAATAATGGTCTGATTAGTTATGGCTGCCATGGCTGAAACTAATTAAATATGCATTTAATACTTACTATGAGTGTCGAATCAGCTGTCTGGCACGGCCCTTACAAAACAAAATCAAACTGAAATCAAATGAAATGATAAAACTAAATATACAGAAACAAAGGATATAAAATGAAACTAAAGCAAAATTACAAAAGAAAATAATAGAAAACTATTCAAGCTTTTCAGTGATTTGGCTTTTCATCCATCAAAGGATCAAAGGATATAGCTATCAGCCCTTTATGCCCTT
Organism: Loripinus fragilis; assembly: GCA_964019695.1. Lineage (NCBI taxonomy): Eukaryota > Metazoa > Mollusca > Bivalvia > Lucinida > Lucinidae > Loripinus > Loripinus fragilis. Next base: position 45,019,852 of record OZ026530.1, on the reverse strand, counting down.
TGAAATAATTATGCTTAAAAAATAAGTAGGCATATATATGATCAGGTCAAGACTGTGTCACATGCATAAATGGTTGCTCCCTTTGCTGTCTGTTATTTCCCTAAAATGAAATTTAATGGGGAACCCTTGTTCATCCCATAGCTACCGCCCCTTTGAGCGATTTAGATAATATATAATAGGTATATATCTCAGGTTAAGACAGTAGGTGGCATGCAAAAAGATTGCTTTAATTTGTTTCCACTCCTGATGGTACCGACTAATATATAAAGTAAAACAATATTGTATCAATGTCGATGCTATGTGTTCACATCAGATCAACATTGGTACAACATCGTTTTAACTGCAGGGGACAAAAATATTTTCAATATTGCACCTGACCTGCAGGACCAGTGACTAACAATTTTCACTTGTCCTGCAAACACATACACTTGTCCTTTAAAAGCGCATGCAATAAAGAACATAAAGGAGTAATATGACTTCCTCGAGTAATTCTTCCCAAAGCACTCGTCCTGAAGGACTAGTACTTTGGGAAGAATTACTCGTCCTTTCTAGATTTCACTCATAATTACAGGACTTTAGTTAAGAGTGTGTAACGAAAATTTAATTTCCTGATTTTTCAACCAAAACATATGTTGTGGGTACTCAAAAGAACCACCTCAATGAGACCGTTCTTTTGAGCACCCAAAACATATGTTAAAATTGATGGGTTAGAAAATATTTACATTTTTACTCTGAAAATTTTTGTTTATCTAAACCTGTGTAATTACGAGTGGAATTTTTGTCCCCTGAGCTGTAACATTTTGATTCTACTGAATGAATTTAAATTGAAAAAGTGTCAACACTGTCAACAGAATGGTCACTTGATTCGACACCCCAGTTTCCATCGCTCATAAATTCTGAGGCCATGGTCTTTATGGAAACTGGTGGTGACAAATCAGATGGACATGTGCCCTCTGTTGGCAGTGTGCACGTGGGCGGAATTATATCACTGTCAGTGCTTCCATCAAAAGAATAAACAATATCTACAGGATCTTGGGCCTGCTGAAAATCAAAACTTGGAGGGCTTGAAGTTGGACTTGGAGTTTGACAGTGAGAGTGATTGGAGTTGCTGGCTAATGTTGTATCAACTGATATTTCTGAGGGCAAAGATGTAACACAACGAAAAAGCAAACCAAGGCTAGCATTATGAAAAATAATTCTATTGGTGCTAGAAAAGAAATCATAATCAGAGGGATTTAAACTATAAAAATGATCAAAATTAAAATCAGGATTAATAAGAGAACCAAAAGTACGCAAATAAAATTGTAAACTATCAGGTGTAATAAGTACCCGTGCCATTATAAATACTCTAGAAAGCCTGAAACATGAAATGGATTCATTAAAATGCATAATCGCTACCTTTTGGATTCAAACACAATCTAAATCGATCTTAATTCCCGTTAGATAAGCCAAAATCAAACGATGGCAATGTTGTTTTATCCTACTTTCACTTTCGAATTTACATTTCCGGTAGTGATCAAAATCACTTCCGGTTTAAACTTCTTCAAGATCGGGAAACACCTTGCTATTTAAAAAGATGCGCATAAATATGCGCAGCCATCGCCGCTCGTTTTCAGAGTTTAAATGAACAGAAAAATGATTTAAAAAACGAAACATGAAAAAAAAATCATGCCAGCAAGTATGGAAATGCATAAAATATTGATTTTCCCAACACCCGATAGTTCTGAAGCTCAAAAAAGAAAGTTGGAGGAAGTTTAAAAACCAAATTTCTTGTGCAGCAGACGCGCAATGGACTTGCCCTGTTGTTTATGACGTCACACTTACCCAGAATTCCTCGTAATAACGTTCAGGGGAGATTTCAGTCAGGTGCCTCTTGTTGACAAAATGGCCGTCACCAACCCGGAAATGAAACAAAATCGCGAACTTTTGCCGTTTTTTTTTTAATAAAAAATCACGAAAATGCCGTTTTTTTGAAGGATTCATAATTTTCAATCCTTTTTCTGCATCTTTGAATAAGAATATAAATGTTTTGCCACTTTTAACTATATGTAAACCGATCGTTAAAAAAGCAGGGTTTTCAATGCGAGTAGAAGGGGGGCTAAATTATTACCGGACTCGCTGTAGAAGCTACCCCTGGGGGAGGTAAACCATATCCAGCCAGTGGCTTACATTATGCGATACTGGATTTATTTCAACGTGCGAAGACAGGCGTCCATTCCAATCAAAAACAGCATAGTGTTACTACTATCACTGATAATATTGAACAAAAGAAAGGTAAACACTATTAAAAAGCCTACTTACACAGAGCGAGTCAACTTTGTCAAGTTGAAAAGCAAATGAAGTATGCTAACTCTTGCTATTTGAACACATGTATATCTGCAACTGCAATTGAGTACTTTCAATGGAACATAATATAGTAAACAAGGAACCGCTCATTATTAAAGTGTCGTGGGGGTGGGGGCGGCGGCCAAGATGTCCGGCCATTATCCAAATTTTGGATGCCCTCCCTCCTAATAGAATTTAAAAACAATAACCCCCCCCCCCCTGGAAACCTCAAGAAATATAACCTGACCCTCCCCCCTCCCCAGTTTGAACAAAGTGACAAAATGCAACATTTTATCTGTATATTTCTGTAAATCGTAAGTATGATACTATGGTTCTTTTATTTATTGTATCTACATTTCTGGGGGAAAATCTGCCGGTCCAAAACATTTGTCTGCTCCTGATAGACCAATTGTATGGGTTGAGTTTTATGCCCAATTTAAGATGTCTGTGATAATGTGAAACAACAACATGGCAGGGTGGTTTGAGCTTTAAGGTCCCATCAACAGCTTAGGTCATAGTAAAGTCTCATTCCACAGACTGTGATAAAAGCTGCTACAAACTTTGGAGATTGTGATCCTGGGTTAGAATCTCATAGGAGGCCTACTCTATGGAGAACTAAGCTGGGCTTCCTGGCTCTGCTGAATGATGTAATAGAAATTGAATTATCCATCATAATCTTGATTCTTTTTAATTATCCATCAAAATCTTTATTATTTCAGGCTCAAGCGGAAGAGGCGGAGGCTACAGATGCACAAAATGAAGCCACACTACACAGTGACCGTGATGATTATCGTTTTGATGTAGTGAAATAAATAGATCCCTGTGTTATGTGTTTTGTTTATTTGTAGGTAGCTGTCATTGCTTATAGTTTTGGATGAAGTCACTGTCTCCATTGGTATTAAAGAGCAACTTTGCCCCCCACCCCACCCTCTGAAGCCCATATATGAAGTCAAGAAAGTATGATCTTGAAATACCACAGTCACACACCGCAGACCAACCCATGGCACTGTGAGGAAGAGCCACAGAACACTGACTGTCACTTATTTAACTTCTACTATTTGCTATAGTAACATTTTGGACAAATTTGGAAGCTATCCATGAGTAGGACAGGTGAATAGTCCCTTATTATGCAGGCAGCTCTTAGAGTTTTCTTGCATAGACTAATATTTACCGCTAGGAATCGGACCCATTCCTTTCCAGGAGTTTGGGCATATCTGTCGCTCTGCTCCGTTTTATCAACAATTGTTTCAGTCATGTAAAGATGTTTGCATTCTTAGACACATTCAATCTTCATGCAGGCAACTTTTAGAGTGGTTGCTTTATTTTATGAACAATTCTCGTGACAAATTTACATAGTTGAAGGTTGGTAAGAACCTCAGTTTTTCTGTCTTAGCATCATATAATAATTATGGTTGCTGTTGTCCTGTAGCTATTTCAAATGTTTGGTCACAAACAGTTTTATCAACAATTGTTTCATTCATGTCAAGATGTGATACTGTTTCAATTTTAAACATGGTAACCCATGTCGTATATAGCTATTTTTAGTGTTTGGTCACAACTGTAACACTCAACAGTTTTATCAAATATTGTTTCAGTTATGTAAAGATGGATGCATACCCGGACACAGTCGATCCTCATGCAGGTTTGTTTGGGAGAGGTGGATTTAAGTTATAAACGATCCTCATGACAAACTTACTTGAAGAGGTGGTACTTACTGTCCCAGATTTCTGGCTAAAAATATTCAGTCTGCATGGTGAACCTTTTTTAGCTTTCATAGATTAGAGAAATGGCTGTTTAGTGTGGCAGAAACGACCCAAGCAGCATTGAGACAACTATGCATCATTCCTTACAATTGCAGTTTGGGCATTCCCAATGTAAAATGACCCCGAAAGAAACAATTATGACCAGGAAATGCCACATGAAGACCAATCCTTGGCATCATGCAGCTGTACTCTACGCAGTGGTGACTAGTGAGACTACCACATATACTTTCATGAGTAAAATGACTTGAGAAGCAGCATTATAGATTCCTGATCCTTGCCTTCCTTACTTTGCTAGTTCAAGCCTCGCTACCAGAGAAGTCACTGTCTTGTGTCCTTGAGCAGGACCCATGCTAACATAACATGACTGAAAAGTTTATGCATGGGACATGATCAAAGCATCAAAACAAAATGTGCAAGTTAGAAGAAAATCGATGCATAACTCGGATTTGCTCACTGTAATGAAAGTATAGCATCTGAATCAGAATTGAGATCCTATGTGAATCTGCCTTAAGGGTTAAAAATGTCACTGAAAGGTTGTAGAAAGGCCGTGGGAAGGTTGGAGAATGGTTTTAGAAAGGTTGCAGGAAGGTCGCAAAATGGGTTTTCTGCAACGTATTTCCACAACGTTTTTCAAACATTAAGAAAACTTTCCAAAAAAGCTCGCATAAACGTTTTACCGAAACTTTTTCACAACCAAATTAAAACGTTGTCACAACGTTTATTGCAACGTTGTACCAAACCGTTGTCACAACGTTTTTTTGTAACGTTGTACCAAAACGTTTTGCAAACATTGAGAAAACTTTCCAAAAAAGCTCGTATAAACGTTTTACCAAAACGTTATCACAACCAAATTAAAACGTTGTCACAACGTTTTCACGACGTTTTTTTTGTTAGCTGGGAAATTGACAACTTAGCCAGAATCTAAGTAAACGGGCCATAATTCAGTCACAGTTTAGCGAATTAACCTCTTTGTTGAACTTGACCTGTATTTAATGAAGCTTGTCTCATCTATAAAGTTTAAATGAAATTGATGCATCCCTTGAAGAGTTATAGATCGGAAACCAAAAGTGTGATGCCGTGGATGATGATGACGACGCCCCAGACGACGACGCCAGAGTCATGATCCCTATGTGTCATCCTTGCTTCTCAGGCGACACAAAAGACATTTGAAACATTTAACTCAATTTTCACTGTTATATGGTATATTCACCTAGTACTTTCGATCCAAAAGTGTCTTTAAATCTTAACCACAGGCGGCACAGATATATGCCTTCCATTTCCTCAAGTAGTTGAGGCGGTCATCAATTCAACTTATCAAGTAAAATATTTACCAGAAATGTTACAGTATTATGGCTTTTTTAGCCAGTGAAGAAGAAGCTTATGTGCCTTCACCTGTATGAATGAGCATGTGTGTCTTCAATGTAGATGGTCTAGTAAAACCTTTACCACAAGTGGCGCAACTATAAGGTTTATCTCCTGTATGGAAAACCGTATGTGTCTTCAATGTAGATGGCTGAGTAAAACATTTACAACAAATGTCACAACTATAAGGCTTTTCTCCTGAATGAATCTGTTCATGGTCCTTCATGTTAGATAACTGAGTAAAACATTTACCACAAATGTCACAAATATATGGCTTTTCTCCTGAGTGAATCCGTTCATGTGCCTTCAAGTTAGATAACTGAGTAAAACATTTACAACAGATGTCACAACTATAGGGCTTTTCTCCTGAGTGTATCTGTTCATGTGCCTTCAAGTTAAATAACTGAGTAAAACACTTACCACAAATGTCACAACTATAGGGCTTTTCTCCTGAATGTATACGCTTGTGTGTCTTCAAAGTAGTTAGGTGATTAAAACAAATGCCACAAATGTAACAACTAAATGGCTTTTCTCCTGAATGAATACGCTTGTGTCTCTTCAATGTAGATTCATGACTATAACATTTACCACAAATGTCACAGCTATATGGCCTTTCTCCTGAGTGAATCTGTTCATGTGCCTTCAAGGGAGATAACTGAGTAAAACATTTACCACAAATGTCACAGCTTTACGGCCTTTCTCCTGTATGAATACGCGTATGTGTCTCCAAGTGAATCCGTTTATGTTTCTTCAAGTTAGATAACTGAGTAAAACATTTACCACAAATGTCACAGGTATATGGCCTTTCTCCTGTTTGAATACGTGTATGCGCCTTCAAGTGAGATGAACTACTGAAACACTTTCCACACGTGTCACATTTGTATCGCCTATCTCCTGTATCGATAGGCGTTTCCTCTTTAAAGCAAGATCCATAATTATATGTCTTCCCTTCTGTATGGACAGGCGTATCCTCTTTAAAGCAAGATTCATAGTTATATGTCTTCTCTTCTGTATGGACAAGCGTATCCTCTTTAAAGCAAGAGTCATAGTTATATGTCTTCTCTTCTGTATGGACAGGCGTATCCTCTTTAAAGCAAGATTCATAGTTATATGTCTTCTCTTCTGTATGGACAAGCGTATCCTCTTTAAAGCAAGATCCATAGCTATATGTCTTCTCTTCTGTATGAACAAGCATATGTTTCTTAAAAAGAGCTAACCGAGTAAAACAGTCACCACAATGACCACACGTATATGGCTTCTCCAATGTATGAACAGATAAATAGCCAGACATATCAATTGGTTGAGTGATACATTTACTTCAAGATTAACAAGCATACAGCTTCAGGTTCTACCCTGGAGGAAACAAAAAGTAGTACTTGTCGGATTAAATGATTAAGTACATCGTTTACTGCTGCATGAACCAGCCCATGTGTCCTCAAGATAGATGCTCTCTATCAAGTTTTTTTGTATTTAATTGTTTAAAATCATGTCTCCTAAACCAAGCTGCATGAGTATAGCTTTAACAATCTCTAGATATGGTCAATCCCAAGGGGTGTCAAACATTTAGTCTATACGAATGACAACACCATCAAATGCTAGCAGCGTATTGGCAAAAGCTGCGTCTCAATGTTCTCCATAAATCTAAAAAAGGTAAACGTTACAAGTTAGACATGGACATGTTAATACAAATTCATAACATACAACTTGCAATAGAATTCTTATATTCATTAAGGTCCGTTTACTAAGTCATATTTATTCTGTTTTTGGTTTGAAAGCCTGCAATCGTAGCTAATGCTAAATAAGTCAGTTTGTCAGCAAGTCACACTTAAAGTCTCATTGATAACACGCGAACTGCTAAATATCTGGATATTGAAAATAATTATAGTCAGGAAGTTAAAAATTATGCTAGCAACAGAGATCCAGATTAATCTGTGCATAAATACATCAGGCTGAATGTGACTAGTTTGTCATATTATTTGTTGCCTTATTCTCAATGATGTTTCAAGATGAGCGTTAAAATGGTATGTTCCCACAAAACAAACTATAATTGACATGTCAATTCGTACAAGTCCTTTGATGCATCATGAACTGCTGTTAAATCACGAGAAACAGAGGGCCTCAAAAGAGCTGCGTGCATTAAAGAGCTTTTTTGGCCCCCCCTATGAGGCTAAAATATAACTAGAACAGTCAGAATCCGACTAAGGGCCCCGCATAATGGCCTACGGTGAAAAGAGTATATCAGTTTTGGCGAAGACCTTAATTATCATGATTGTGTTCATCGGACAAAACCCATATTCAGATATGAACAATAGTTTGATGAAAGTAGTCCATATATAAAATTTGGAAGAAATCAGTTTTAAATGACTAAGTTAGAGTCTCCACAAATTCAAAATGATCATAGACGACCCTTTTGGCGCCATCTTAGTTATGGTTCATCGGACAAAACCCATAATCGACGTTTGGCCAGTGTATGATAAAAGGAATAAGTATGAAATTTGAAACTTGTGAAATCGGATGATAAATGACTAAGTTTATTTCTACATATTTAGTGTCCACAAGTGCAAATAGGTTGCGGCCATTTTGGAGGCCATCTTGGTTAGCTGACAAAGCCAATATTCAAACATGGGTGAGAGTTTGATAAAGGTAATCCATATATGAAATTTGGAAGCAATCCGGTAATAAATGACTAAGGTAGGATGTCCACGAGTGGGAACTGGTAGGCGGCGGCCATTTGTCAGCCATCTTGGCTATCGATGGTCGGACAAAACTCATATTCAAACTTGACCCAGAGTGTGATGGAAGCTATCCATATATGAAAATTGGAAGAATTCCGAAGAAAAATGACTAAGTTAGAGTGACCACAACAGCGGAGGGACGCAAACTGATAGGCGGCGGCCATTTTGTCTGCCATCTTGGTTATAGTTTGTCTGACAAAACTCATATTCAAACTTGAAACAGGGCATGACGGAAGCAAACCATATCTGACATTTGGAAGAAATCCAATTAAAAATGACTAAGTTATCTAGAGTGACCATCACAGCGGACAGATGCAAACTGATAGGCGGCGTTAGATGCAAACTGATAGACCAAGTTAGAATGACCACAACAGCGAATGAATGTAAACTGATAGGGGTGGCCATTTTGTCGGCCATCTTGATTATCAATCGTCGAAAGAAATCCATATCTGAACGTGAACCAGAGTTTGCTTGAAGCAATCAATATATGAAATTTTGAAGAAATTCGATTTAAAATGACTAAGTTAGAGTGACCACAATAGCAGACGGACAGACAGACGGATGGACAGATGGACAAGCCAAAAACAATAGAGCTCCACCAACTCGTTGGCGGGGCCCTCAAATTTGTTTTTCTCCAATTGTTCTTACTAGTTATTAAAAAAATAAACAAAGTGTAAAAGTCTCAAATTACTTTGACTTTTATCGTTAGTACGTTAACAAAAATGGCTGCCAAAATTGGCTGAAAGTAGGAAATTGACCATTTTGGAGCAAAATGGAGAGATTTAACAGAGAAATTAAAATACAGCACAAGAAAATTAATACCAAAGAGATATTTTAACAGATGAGAATTACCACGGCACACAACATTTTAAAAGGATGTTTTGGTAATTAGCTGTGGTGATATCTAATTCTTAAAAGATCGGTCTCCAAAAGCCTTAAATTTGGTCTAAAATGGCAATTTCTCTGTTTTAAGCCTATTTTGATGGCTATTTTTGTTAACATAGCAATGGTAACATTTTAGTAAATTTCGAAATTTTACACTTCAGTTATTCTTCTTATAAACCAGAAATTGGTGAATAGCCATTTTCAGTTGTTGGCTCTATAGGGGGCCAAAATAGCCACTTAATGCACATTCTACTTTACAGTATCAAGTTGTTAAACGGAATACAGTAGCTCATCTAAGCTCATAATATCATACAGCATATACCGAAGCTACCGCATCGCTCGATGGTATCAGTTGGAAAGGGCACAAATAATGCCTTGCACCTAAATGTTTGGCAGATGGTATGGTTTATAGTTCTCACAAGTATTTTGAAATAATGCAAACATTTTCATTTTTGTCTAAAACTTCAGACGTCTAAAACTTTCAGTTTTGACTCTAACTTTTTCCAGGGATGGATTCTATAACTCCTGTTTTCAAAATCGTAGTGAGAACTCTGTTATGTAGGAAGCTTCAATGTGAGCTAAATAATTTTGTTTTTTAACAACAGAATCTAGGGCGAAGATTTAGCGCTAGTAAAATGCATTTAAGCCCCCTGGTGGCTTCAGCTGCTGTCCATTCTAATGGGGTGGTTTCTGTTATTGTTGATATATTATTTAACGTACTTCCCATTGTTTGTGGGAGTTCTATGTTTGTCTTTGTTATGCATCACTTTCTGTCCAATCTAGTTTTGCAATCATCTTGAAGAGGAAAAAAATCTGGTTGCATTTTTATTATTGTCTTACAGATGTATTGTTACTATAAATTTTCTGTGGCACTTCTCATGGTGCGATGGGTTGATCAGCAGTAGCCCATGTGATTGGGACATTTCCTGATCATACTCACTTACTTTTAAGCCTTGAGCCCCAGTGGGAATTTTGGACACTATGATTTTCTGAAACTACATTATACAGTGAGCCACTTTAGTTACGCACCATTTTTTAAGGACCCACATTTTTTCACAAAAATGCTGGAATCGAACATTCTCTATGATAATTTACTTATTGACATTTTATCTGTTTGATGACATGAAAAATAAATATCGGAATCACTAATGTGAATCATTGTGCTATGCCAAAGGCAATTTTGACAAAAGCGCACGACTGCACGTGCAATCTGAGCGTCTATATTTTCTATTTGCGTTTTGCGCTAGGCATTATCCATAGTGATCGTTGTGACAGATAAACACCAAAAACAATTATTTTATTCAAGTAAACCCCCTTTTTCGGTCATTGAAATCAGTAACACTGTTACTGTTTGAAGAATGCTCGTTTTGACGTCATATTAACGTCAGTTACAATAATCAAACAGTTTTTCCTTCGTAAATAATTAACGTCAACACCGTGACGCCAATAAATCCATTATTCTTTTTTTCAAAAATAAATGGCGGATACATGGTTGTTTAAAATGAAATTATTTAAGAAGTGTTTTGATAACAGGTTTACTAAGAATCATACGAAATTTTATCTAACTTTAAAAAAAATTACTAAAATCAACTTTTTTCAAACCTTGGCCAGCTGGGAACCAAACTAGTAAAACGTTATTTTTTTTAAGTTAACAAACACATTCCAGTCTTAGATATTGCCAAGAATAAGTTGATTCTTATCTCTGGCATAGCAGAAATTCGACCCTGAAAAAAGTGCAATGTGATCTGAGTTTCATTCGAAATAATGCAATGTAGAATGGTATTTTGAGGGTAGTGCCCTTCAAGATCTATTTTCTCATTTGTTTCTGATCTGATCACAATAAAATTTCGATGGCTAATGCAACTATAGATGCCCTTTACGCTGGAAGTCTCAGCTTAAAAATATCATATTTCTTTGTTGAATAATTTTACATTTCATAAGTGGTGCGTAACTAAAGTGGCTCACTGTATAAGACACAAAATGAAAGATGTTAGCCTTCTGACACTGGCAGCGTTAACGTGTAACATCATGTTATATACGTTACCCCCGAAATAGCATTAAACGTCCCTGATAATGTCTCAAACATGACATGTTCGTACATATTTACATGATGAACTTCTTATAACACATTTACATATTTTAGCTTTGTTTTCAAAATGTTTTGAGTTATCACCGTCGTATACGTTACTTAGTGTTTCCTGCGTTATTTCGTAGTATCAGTATGGTATTTATTGAATACACGAGTAAAACATCTGTCACAGACTATAGTAAATCTATAAGGCTGCTTCTTAAATTATTTAAAGTTCTTTACTATGCTCACTTACATTATTTTTCAGGCCTATGTTACGTATGTTACCCTCATAATAGCATTAAACATTCAAGTTGATGTCTCTAACAAGCCCTGTTTATAATATTTGAATGCTGGCACAATTTCATGTACTTCTTTTAACAAGGTTTACCTATTTTAAGTATTCATTTAATAAATGCTTTGAGCTTAACTGTTATGTGTGTTACCAAATGATACATAAGATATTCTGAATATCTGTATAGCAGTTGATGACAATACATGTATTAAGTCTGTCAGAGAATTTACAAAATTTATAAGGCTGAAATAAATTGAGGTTCCTTATTAATTTATGGTGATTTAAACTATTATTATAATGTGAACTATCAACCTTCGCTGTTTGCTCATATAAACAATGCATTTCATGTATTCAAATCGGAAGTTCTGAAAGCATTCAGATGATGTTGACACTGATTAGGGCTACAAAGAAAACAACTTTGAAGTACATATCAGCCCTATCTGTATGCCTTGTTCCCAATTTCCATTGCACACGATCACAACAACTACGCACACTATTTACCTGTGTAACTAATAACACTCATAAATTTGTCTGATACACGTTGCAGATGCAAAAAACTTCTCGAACAAAATGGGTTCAGTGTGTAGCAATCAATGGTTCTTTGCTTGAGAAATGCTTTTGACATAACTATCAGGCAAACAATAAACCCCGTGCCCAGTCAAAGTATGTACTATAGGCTTCAGCAGCTAGAACTATGCTTCATACTCCCGACGGAATGGTGTACAACTCATCACATCAGAGCTCAATATATTGAAACAACCCTTCATTGCACTGAAATGAAATATTCAATCTGCTCAAATGCAAAGTAGAACGAGTACTAGAGGCAGTTTCTGGCTTCACCAATTCTTTTAGTTCTAGTTTTGAAGACAATGAACTGTACTTTTTGTCTTTTGGTGCTCCTGCTAAGCCTGGCATAGCTAAGGATCTTATTGAGGCTAATGGCATTGACATGACGGCTGTTGCAGCCATTATTGACTCACTTTTAGTTGAAAATCTGTCTTTCACATCCCCATAAAATGCTACAAGCTTATAAAGTTTTGAGGCTTGTGAGGTCAAGAAGGATTTGTCCAATTTGCAAAACGTAATCAGGCAGATAAGAGCTCAAAGGGGCGTCTTTGGTCAGCATGGCCTTCTTTATATTGGACATAATGTTGACCTTGAGTTGACACTGCCATTCCTTCTGGGACCTGTTGCATGGTCACTGTCAACTGATAGAATTTCCACCAAAACTGACAAGTCCAAACTTCTGCAGGTCTTGCAATCACACATTTAACCAACATTAGATTGGCCATGTAGTGCTGCACATAACTTTGATTGTAACGCCATATTACAGAGCATAATAACTTTCCTGTCACCTTCAAGGATCTGATGGAACCAGTATGAACAAGCATATGATTCTTCAAAAGAGCTAACAGAGTTAAACAGTCACCACAATGGCCACACGTATATGGCTTCTCCAATGTATGAGCAGATAAATAGCCAGACATATAAGTTGGTTGAGTGATACATTTACTTTAAGATTAACAAGCATACAGCTTCAGGTTCTACCCTGGAGGAAACAAAAAGTAGTACTTGGCGGATCAAATGATCAAGTACATCATTTACTGCTGCATGATCCAGCCCATGTGTCCTCAAGACAGATACTCTCGATCAAGTTATTGTATTTAATTGAATAAAATCATGTCTGCTAAACCAAGCTGCATGAGTATAGCTTTAACAATCTCTTGATATGGCCAATCCCAAGGGGGTGTTCAAATCTTTAGTCTATATGAATTGCAGCACTATCAAATTCTAGCAGCGTATTGGCAAAGCTGTGCATCAATGCTCTTCATAAAACTAAAAAAGGTAAACGTTACAAGTTAAACATGTGCAATGTGCATAATGGACATGATAATACAAATACATAACATACAGTTTGCAATAGAATTGTTATATTCATTTAGGTCTGTTTACTCAGTCATATTCATTCTGCCTGGGGGTTGAAAGTCTGCAATCATAGCTAATGCTAAATAAGTCAGCTTGTCATTAAGTCACCCTTAAAGTCTCAGTGATATCATTGAACTGCTAATTGTATGGACATTGAAAATGGGTCAAGTCATGACGTTAAACATTTTGCTAGCAACAGAGATCCAGATTAGTCTGTGCATACATAAGGCTGAATGTGGCTAGTTTGTCATATTATGTGTTGCCCTATTCTCAATGATGTTAAACAGTGTATGTCTGTAGATCTATTCTCCCATATTCTGGCCAATTTCGTGCATTGAAATAGTATGTTCCTAGTCTGGCTCCTGTCCTTATAACAATTGTTCATCAATGTGCAAAACAGAGCCGACAAGATTAAGACTAGCTACAAGCATATGATAAGGCTCATTGATGAAAAATTGTTTTAAGGACTGGTCAAAACAGAGCCATCAGAGTAAGACTAGCTACAAGTATATAATATGGCACATTGATGAAAAACTATTTTTTAGGACTGGGCAGTCTAGTATGTTCCCACAAAACAAACTATAATTGACATGTCAATTCGTAAGTTAGTCCTTTGATGCACCTTGAACTGTTGTTTAATCACGAGAAACGAAGGGCTGCCGCATCAAAAGAGCTACGTGCATTGAGGAGCTTTTTTGCCCCCCCCCCCCACCCTTTAGGCTAAAATATAAAAATATCATAACTTTAATGGTAATGTCATACTACAGAGCATAATAGCTTTTTCTGATACCTTCAAGGATCTGATGGAACCAGTATTCAACCAGACACTAAAGGCAGGGCATGTTGGTTTTTGTCACTGATACATATATACTATATATAAGCAGCAGTCTGTAAAGTCTTACAAACATTCTGTCAGAGAATGACCTGGGTGTTTTGTTCAACACTGGAGTATGCAACAAAAGGTGATCCTTCTGATTGTCAACAACATTTGCGAGAATATGAGGGAAGAGATCTACAGTCATACCCTGTTTAACAGATTGTTACATTACCAATGTGCCAATGCGTTAGTAAGACGGAAAGGTTATTGCTATCAATTTGATAGAGAACCCCTCACCACTAGATTATCTACATCCTAAGCAGGGTAGGAAAACAAACAAAAAATGCTCTAGGCGCTCATAAGTGACATGAAGCCCTAACATTTGCTATTTATGTAAATGTGAATAAGCTGCAGTACGAAATGATTCTAAAAAAATACCATAGCCATTCACATATACTGACTATTTCAATTGGCATGAACATGAGTTTACTTCAATCCTGCTTTTCTGGCATTAAGATGTTAATACAAAGCTTGAACTATCAAGTCTTTCCCATGAAGACAAGTGAGGCTTTCTAGATCTAGACAAAATGTGTGGAAAATAAATGAGAAGGAAATCGAGTACCTCTAGTGTAAGAAAACTTGATTGTACCCTAATAAAAGAGCCACAAAAATATATTTCACATTTTTCGTTATATGGGATTACCGTGTTCAAAACTCAAACAAACCTTATAAAAGATAGAAACATAATATTTGCCGTTTCCAAAAGGTGCATAAAACATTTTAAAAATATCAAACTGTATTAGTTTCATAAATTATTAATATAGGAATAATGAAAAAATGTAACATAGGTAACAATTTGGGTGCATATTTGTTTTTAAAGGTTCATACCTGTGATGCAAAAATAGCTTACTTTGAATTTGGAAATATTACCTTATGGTTTGCACTTTGTAGAAGTCGTGTCATTTACTAAAATTATCAAAGATAGTGATGGTTTATATATGTAATTAGCTGTTACAAGGTAATGGTGCCATTACCAGAGTGGTAGCATATTGCAAAATCCTTGCAAGATGAACCTGATAGAGGATTAATAAGCTGGATTGGAAAATTCTTTAAAGCCTTGAATAAGAGTTGCTAGCTTGGCAAAAAAAAACACGCTCTATAACTTCTACCAGGTGGGTTTTCTTTGATCTTTAAAGTTGTTCCTCACATATGGAACAGTACTGTATGTTACAAAATATACATGGGTATTATATTAACTATATTTGTTGTCTCTGTAAAAGAAAAGAGGGTTTATGGTAGTTTGTTTTGAGTTACTTCCTCAGCAAATACGCCACAGTATAAAGAAGTACATAAACCTGTGCAAGCATGCAAATAAGTACAAACAGGTCGTGTTGGAGACCTTATCTTGATAGTTTAATGGTATTCTGATAGTAACGTATGTAACCTGGGCTGTAAAATAGTGTAAGACACCATAACACGGAACGTCAATTCATTTGAATAGCAGCCTTATAGATTTGCTATATTCACTGATAGATATAATACATGTATAGTCAATAACTGCCATACTGATCCTTGGAAATAACATATGAAACACTAGGTTTCATATACAACAGCAAAAACTCAAGGCATTTATAAAATAAATGCTAAAATTATGTGTCTGTGTTATAAGGTGTTCTTAAACCTGTACCAGACTTTAAAAAGTGTGAATATGTCATGTTGGAGACATTATCAGGAAAATTAAATGTTATTTTGCATGTTACGTACGTAACATGATGTTGCACGCTAATGCGGCCACTCTTAGAGGGCTAACATATTTCATTTTGTGGCTTATATAATGTGGTTTTTGGAAATCATAGTGCACAAAAGTCGCCCTGGGGAGGTGGTCTATAGCCAACGCAAGGCATAGAGAATTACATTTGACATTTTTGTGTGATCTGGTGCTACCATGTTAAACATCTAATAACTCGAAAAGTATATAAGATAGAAACATAATGCTTGCAGTTTTGAAAAGGTAAATAAAACGTCGTTAATAGAATACCAAATTAATGAACATAAACTGGTTTCAATAAAATTTAAGACAAACTAAATTTGATTCATTTATCATTTAAAAGGGTGTTCAATGAAAAATGTAACATACACTACTTCGGGGGTGACTATATTTGTTTTCAAATGTCAATATATATATATATATATATAAATATATATATATATATATATATATATATATATATATATATATATATATATATATATATATATATATATATATATATATATATATATATATATATATATATATATAAGGCACAGTATTGCTTACTTAGAAGATATGAACATTTTCAGAAATCTTACCATATCTTTTGCTCTTTTCTTAAGTCTTAAAAAATGTTAATTTTCAAATATTTTGTTGGGTAATGTATATAACAGGATGTTACAGCTTAACGCTGCCATTTTCAGAAGGCTAACATGTGGACCTTCAAGAAAAATATGGTCTACAAAATTCCCCCTGGGGGAGCACAAGTGTTTGTAGTTATGTCCAAAAACATGTTATTGATGCTCTAGAAGGCAGTTTCTTGCCAACGAAGTGAGCAAAGTACGAAACATTGTGTTTGCGCAACTGCAGGATAGTTTTCATTTCGAGTATCATTTCCGGCAATAGAATCTCAGTTTGTAGGCAGCAAGAGAAAGTTACTGTAAACATTAAAGATTTTTGTTTGCAAAGTACGGCCCATGTAAGTTGAAAGAGTAAAGATGCAGTGAGGGCCAGTTAATTTGAGCCAAAATTTGCCGCACAAGCGTCTAGGAGAACAAAGTTACAGTTTTTGAACCCGAAAATAAAAACAATAACAAGCATAATGTTTCGTAACTTGCTCCCTTTGTTCGCATATCCAGCCAGTGACCGTCTTTTGCGATACTGGATTTATTTCAACGTGCGAAGACAAGCATCTATTCCAATCAAGAACAGCATAGTGTTACTACTATCACCGATCAAATTGAACCAAAGAAAGGTAAAAAAATATAAATTAGCATACTTACAAAGAGAGTCAACTTTGTCAAGGTGAAAAGCAAATGACTTGAACTAACTCTTGCCATTTGAATACATGTATAGCTGCAACTGCAATTAAGTATTTTCAATGGAACATAATATACACTGCTCAATACATATAAGACTTTCACTGCCAAACACGACTGTAGTCGAATTTACCGTTCACTGCCAAACGCGACTACAGTCGAAATTAAAAGGCACCGTTTATAGCTCTCTATTCTTAACTGTTACAAGGGACGCAAATATTTGTTCTTTATTTAAAAATGTTCAGGGGACATAATAGTATCGTATATGGATGTTTAAACAATTTTCTGTACAAGAAATGACTTTACAAAAATGTTGGTAATGTCAATAGATTTTGGGGACGTCAAAAACAACGAAAACATGCCAAACGGAATGACATACAGGACGCATTAAGCCCTTCAACTGCTATATTTTGATTTATTTCTGATGAAACATTAACAATATAATATCAGAAAAATCCTTTTGTTTGATACTTGGTGTAGATGGATGTTTTATCTATTTTTGCAAAAATAGTTGTTCATAGGCATTTTCATATTTTCAATATGGCTTCCAAAATGGCCACTAACGGTCACGTGACTATTTTTATTATTATTGCTTCAAATGTTGTTGTTGTTTTTTTTTTCTTTAAGTAGCTGTATATAGGTTTATAATGGCGTTGTATTGTTTTTGTTTTGTAAAGTTTTATAATGTTTAATACCATAGCTCAACGATTCATTCCATATAAATGCTTGCCTCATATAATTGTTTTGAATATTTGCGAAAATACTCAGGGTAATTTTACATTCACTTCTCTTTTTTTTTCCTTTATGAGAATACTATTTATCGTATAT
Organism: Loripinus fragilis; assembly: GCA_964019695.1. Lineage (NCBI taxonomy): Eukaryota > Metazoa > Mollusca > Bivalvia > Lucinida > Lucinidae > Loripinus > Loripinus fragilis. Next base: position 45,001,776 of record OZ026530.1, on the reverse strand, counting down.
ATACAGTCTTTATGCCAATAAGCATTCATTTTGTGTGGTCATAAGGGACCTTGGAATTGATCACGTGCATTTTATTGCTCTTCTTTTATAGCGGTCATTAAAATTTATTTTCTCCATGCAGCTGTCGTGAATACGTGTCAGTCCCAAACCAAACTCGGAAGTTTGTGTGGGTGATGGGGGGCACTTATCCCTAGTCCCAAGGCTGTGCGGCTGGAGTGTGTGCCCCCCCCCCCCCCCCATCTTCCATTCTGCTTTTGCTTCCATTGCAAATCCCATGTAGTCTAGTAGTCGCAAAGCTTTTATGCAATAGCTGTCCCCTCTACCCTCCCCCGACCAGACTCAGAGAAATTAAAAAGAGAGCCCTAGGCTGCTGTGGTGCTAGGCCTATGTTATTGTGTTGGAGGTGAATGAAAAAGTACAAAATACAGGGCAACCTTTGCCCAATTTTTTCTTAGGTGTGGGCTTGATTGTTTTTTTCCAGCATTTTATTCAAATATTAAGCCCCCCTCCCCCTCACATGGGCTCTGCTGTTTTTCTGAATATTGGGCTAACTCAGACTTGCATTGCAATTGATGTGCCCCCCTGCGCCCACATGGGAACCTTACCAAACCACCAAGAGGACGACAAGGAAATGCAAAACTTATAGTTAGGGACAAGGCGTTTGAGTGTACACCTTACTTAAAATCGAGGTTATAGAATATGGAAAAAATGGGTTTCTAAATGGCTTGAAATGCATTCTAATGAAAGGGGGATTCAATTCCCCCTCTCATACTCTTCCCACGTCGCTGCTTGCGCCGTCGGTTCAAGCCCCCCCCCCCCCCCCTTCGTAAACAACCCCTTTGGGTAAAGCCCATTTTTGTACATATATTTCCTTGTATTTAGTATATGGCAATGTGTTGTGTGTGATTCAAACTTTGATTTACATTTACAGCTGCAATAAAGTAAAGGTAGCAAAGAAGACATCACAATGAATTATACCATTAGTAGGCGGGGTTCTGTGCTACGTTTGACAGGTAATTTGTCTATGTATATAGAACTCTTAGAACTATAGCACTAGACAAGATTTTCACAATGATTTTGTCTGGCTATGGACCGTACACTACATGCAGTTTTAGCTATAAAACGTACACTTCCATCCTATAGACCGTACACTAAACGACTGAAAAAAAGAAGATTCAATCGTCAAATGCAGCTTCAAAAGTACGCTTAGGGTATTTTTAGTGGGTTCCTATGATTTTCTAGGGTATTTGCCATGGTTCCTTAATGTATTTCGTATTAATAATGTACTTAAACAGCCTTTAAAACACGCATTTTCATGGCAAAAAAAAGAAAATCATCAGTGATTAGCGGAACATTTCTGTTCTTCATACCTGCTATAGATTTTTGCTGACCATTTGTTGCAGTAAGGAATAAACATTGATGTATCAGCAACGCCAGAAAAATGTGCCTGCAATGATATTTCACATGTATCAATGAGAAAATGGGATAAAAACTCACCTCGTTCATCAACGTGTGAGGATTTCCTCGCTTCGACAATCGCTATATCCGGTGTACAATGCTATAGGGTGCAGATCAGGATTGTTGGACTGTCGGTCAAGATCTGGATCATCCAAACTTTTTGAAATGGTTATCAGCAGACAACAAAATCAAATTCGTATGATGAACCAGAGTTGGGGTCGATTACATGCAAATGTAATCGATTACAATTACAATTACTTTGAAATTTCATGATTACTGGTTACAACTACTTTTTTTTTAATGTAATCGATTACAATTACAGATTACATTGCGAAGTAATCATGATTACTTTATGGGAAAACTTAGCTATGGTTCTCAATTCTATTTACAGAGCTTCAAGGTTTACTATATGAAATAAAGAATAAAACAATAGTAATCAAATATCCCTTATTATTCTAAATATAAGCAATAAACACATTTGATCATCTCATTTATCTTTCATGTATTTGCCAAATATCCCTGTTAAGTCAAAATAGCCATATGTGGCTGTTTTAAGTCTATTTCAAAATTTGACCATCGTTTTACATGCGTCATAAATAACACAGTTCCACATGCTTCAGAATTGTGTTTCTGTGGAAGGAGAAATTAAAATAATGTATGAAAACAAATAAATATGGTAATTGGAAGAAAAGTGATCATTGTTTGTTATTATAAATGGATTTAATGAACTATTATTTCTTCTAAACGGATTATAGCCGATTATTGTCAGTTATCGCGAAACATAAAACGTGATAAACCACCAGTGTCCTCCTGTCTAAATATACCTGACAAAAAAAGAAACGCACCACTACGATTTTCCCCATTAAGATCTCCTTTTAATACGAAAATGTTAATTGTCATGAAATGTTCATTTCTGATCAAATCTTACTAAAACTTGAGTGTGACTTAGATGAGTATCTGTACTCTCCCTGTGTAGGCACAAAACACATCAAAGCGAATGGTAAACGAGTTTTGAAGCGTTAATTCAACGATACTGTCTGCATGGAATTCGAAGTATGGTTTACATTTGCAAAGTGTAAACGATATGTTATTGTTATGTGAGACAACCAATGTGTTTATTGATCTTTTTTGTAATTCCAAAGTCCATTTTCATCAGTTAGGACCGTTTAAATTGATTAAAACAATGTTGAAATCTTTAAATATTTGTAAGGTTTATCTCCAGTGTGGAATCATTATCCAAAGGGTAGTCACAATACATGGGGTACCTAACGTTCAATTATCGCGTATGATAAATTTAAAGATAGAATTTGCAAAGAACAAGTCTCTGGGTACAATTTGGTCTACTGAAATGATTCCAATTGCTTCAACTTATCCAGCAAGAGAGCTTTATAAAACGCGTATTTCCTGTGACTTCACAATTTGACCCCCACTTTGATCATGGCCAATATTTCTTCATCACAATTTCGACGCCATACTGCAAAAGATATGTAACGCAGCAGTACTTGACATACCTTTGCACTGATAGAAACTAAACTGGCCTATCACTTGTGATCTTCCTGAGAGTTGAACATTTCTAAGTGGGGCGTTTCCTTTTTTGTCGGGGGTAGTAAGTCCTTGTGCCTTGTGAACACAAATATGCACTTGTTGCTTCAGAAGAATGTAGCGGATCATGATCACCGTTATCAATGCAGACTTTGCACCCTTACTTGATAAGTTAAAAAAGTAAGTATATTTATATTTCCTGGTAAGATTTGCATAGTAGGCTGTAAAGCATTACAGAACTTGCCCATTAAAGGATCATTTAAAATATATTGAAGAGCAAACTGCGAAATATAATGTTTCACACAGCAGCTTGCTTAATATCAATTGTACATGGCCATGTCAGGAAATAATAGCGAGTTTTTTTCTGCAAATTATCAATTAAAATTGACGAAATGAACGATTTTTCCTTACCTGTTCTGTACTGACTCCAGTAAGAAAAGTTTACTTTTACAACGTGATTCTCCACCATGGGTTGTGTTTCTGATGCGTGTTCATGGGTAGTAAGTAAGAACACCAATTGCAATGACTGCAAACTCTGGGTGCATAAGAATAGCAGAAGTTGCTCAAAACTGACTACTTACCCTAATAATAGGTGAACACAGTACAGTAAAACTCGCCTGACAGACTGCAAGTTAAAGTTCAGCTGGGATCTGATATAATTGGCTGTCCATTTAAATATGAGACGCTTATTTTTACTTTTGATGGTAACAATGAGAAGCAGCTGACATACATAACAATTTTGTTTTTGGCCCCCCTTTGAGGTCAAAAAATAAAAGTTACACTTCATAAGTTTCTTCTTAATAGTTTATTAGAACAATAGCCAAAGTGTAAAGGTCTGGTATGATTCGACTTTTACGGTTGCTATGGTAACAAAAATGGCCGCCAAAATAGGCTGAAAATAGGAAATCGACCATTTTGGAGCAAATTTGAGACACGTGACAGAAGAATTAATATAGAGCACAAGCAAATACCAAAAACATATTTTAACAGATGATAAGAATTATCAAGGCACACAATATATGAAAAGGTTTTTTTGGTATTTGCTCGTGCTGATATCTAATTCTTAAAAAATCGGTCTCAAAAAGCCTCAAATTTGGCCTAAAATAGCAATTCCTCTATTTTAAGCATATTTTGTCAGCCATTTTGGTTACCATAGCAACCCGTAAAAGAAACATAAATGCCAAATTTTACACTTGGACTATTCTTCTAACCAACCAATAAGATGTAATTGGTGAAAAGCAACTTTCAGCTTTTGGCTCTAGAGGGGCTAAAATAGCCCCTTAATGCACGTACCCCTTTAGACCAGTGGTTAAAGAGATGTCGTTCAAAGCCAATTTTTATCTGGAGCTCTGGTGACCCTTTTGTTCAGTGAAGTGGAACCATTTGTTCAATTTTGGTTAGGGGATATCAAGAGGAACAATTCTGTGAAATTATTTTGAATTTGGGCAAGTGGTTCCGGAGATGTATTTTAAAAATATTTCTTATCTGGAGCTCTAGCGACCCTTTTGTTTAGAGGAGGGGAACCATTTGTGCAATTTTTGTAGATGGCACTACGAGGAGCAACTCTGAATTTATTTCGAATTTTGGCCAGTGGTTCAAGAGATGTCGTTAAAAAGATTTCTGATCTGGAGCTCTTGCAGCCCTCGTGTTTCCTGAAGCGGAACCATTTATGCAATTTTAAAAGAGGGCATCATGGGAAACATTTATGTGAAATTATATGAAATTCGGACCAGTGGTTCAGGTGGAGATGTTTATGGACGACGGACGCACGAGGGACGAAGATCGATTACAATACCTCACCTTGAGCCTTCGGCTTATTTGAGCTAAAAAGGACTCACGACTCACAGATAGTCTGAGCTAAAGAAACCTCAAGTTAAGCCATAGTAGGGGCGCCGAGAACATAAGCATCAGGCACCAACCAACCAATTAAAGCTTTTCGCCAGAGCTGCCATTGAGTCTGAGGCCTGACCCACCATCGTGTAATTAAAAAGGAAATCATAGCTATAGACCATGTTTGGGTTTTAAACCAGACATGTAGACTGTCGCATGATATTCATGATATGCATGATATCGATGTTATATCCAGCCTTTTTATAATGATCACTAAAATTAGGTTTTCCAACAATTCTTTCGAACTAAATCACTATAAAATATAGGTCCTTTTATGCCCTGTTGCAGAAGTTTTTAACCCAATGGTGTGTTTGACAATTAACTTTGAGTGTCTGTGGTAAAATTTAGAAGATGCTTGTCTTATTTTATGATATCTCAAGTCAGAAATAGTCTGTAGGTCTCAAAAATAGGTCAAATGTGAAGTGTGAGCAAAAACAAGATGGTAGACAAAACACTTTTGTCTATGCCATTTTCTGACCATATAATATCAATTTATTACACAGTCATTATCCAGGATATACGTGAGTTACTTGCATAGATTGCATAACCTAATCAAGAATGAGCAGTTACTGCACTGGACAATATCCCCCTCAGACATCCCCTGCAAAATTTCCCCAACAACCTCCCAATTATTGCAAAGTGGACATCCCTTTGTTGTTTTTACAACGTGGACATAGTCCCCCTAGTAATTTTGGGGGTTTTCAGAAAAATAAATATTTTTTTGATATGAAGACTTTGTAGATATTTTTTGGGGTCATCACAAAATGGTACTATATTTAGGGGCAATTTCTATGCATTTTAGGGTCTTTTCTGAAGGTCAAGGTATAGAATGGGGGATATTTTTGGGGTTTCTAAAATTTCAATATTTTTTGGGGGTGTTTGAAACTTCTGATATTTTTTTGGGTGAAGGGTAGATGCTGGGCCCGAGCCTACGTATGACGAAAAATTTAGATTCCCCACCCCCCTCCCCCCTGGGATAGTCCCAACTTCCTCTGACTTTTCAATGGAGACATACCCCCCTTCCTGACACCCCTCCCCCTCCCCCAAAACACACTTCAAACTTAATCACTGGATGAGTTCACAGAGCTTCCTTCAATTTCATCTGAGTCATTTGAAAGAGTCTTAGGACATTTTTCTGTTATTAACACCTAATGAGCATGACTTTTGCTCTTTATGCTGGATAATTTGCATGATTGAGGCCCTAAATGTTGCACCCAGGTATCCCACATCCATTTAATGTTTTCAAAAATATCCTGCATTCCTAAAAGGAAATGGGCAAATTCCCCAAAATTTATCTCCACTTCAAAGATATATATATACAATGTATAACCATATCCCCTAAAAGAACTATGGGGATTCACACCAGTATCACTTATCCCTTTAAGTTTTTGCCATATATCCCTAAAAGTCTTCCATTGCCTCATGATTTTGTTAAGATTTGCTGACTTTTTTCATGGTTAACTTTATCAGACAAATCTTTCAGGAACACACAAGAGTGTACAGATCAGGATTGTTGGACTGTCGGTCAAGATCTGGATCATCCAAACTTTTTCCAATAGTTATCAGTAGACAACAAAATCAAATTCGTACGATGAACGAGATAGATCTAATTTTATGATAATTTATTTTGGAATGGAGTTGTTCTTCAGGGGCTTCTTTAGCTCTGTGATATAAATAAAAAACTTTATCTTTGTTCATTGCAGTATGTTAATTTGTCTTGGTAGATATCCTGTGGTGGTACATTGTATAATTTAAGAAGCCTCCACGCCAGCAAAACATCTGTTCATGTTTTAACAACAATATAATTTAGGACAGGAATATGGTCATTTAAATATTAAAGCCCCCTCCGCCACTCCCACTCTTCGCATGTAGGGTTGGCCACTGTAAGTTCTTATGTGGTGGTTCTACTATGAGTAATTTATTGGAATGGTTTATTCCTACCATTTTTGTGGGGCTTTGTTTTCAGTCGTTGTTTTGTAATAAAGTACTTAGAGCCTTTTTTAAGTTTAAGATGACCTCGCTAAAGAAGAGAGAGTTGTTTCTTTAACTTTTTTTTAATTTGGGTCTCGACGAGAGAAAACCTGACTTTGTGGGTTTGCAAACACACAGGCGCAGACAAGCCAGCGCATCCACGCAGTCTGATCAACGCCTTTGTTATTTGCTTTTTGGAAAGTATCATACGTTAAATCGCTTCAGGTGAAATTCAAATTTTCTAGCTATTCTCTGTAGCTGAGCAGACTGGTTTGAATCTGACTTTGTTGGAAACCCCGAAGACAGGTTTTCTCGCGATGATGCCCATCTGGATGCATATGGCTAAGTACTGTAAATTCGAAAGTTTTTGCGAGAATTTTATTTTGGCGAATATCGTAAACAGACATATTTGCGACGCTAAAAATTCGTGACTTTGGCATGATTTACCTCCATAGTGAAGGAAAAAGAGTTTTGCCATTTCTCAGGGTTTATTCTCGCGAAACTCCGTATCGGCGAACTTTTGTGAAAATAAACCTCCGCGAAAATGTTCAAATACAGTACTTTTGTCCTGTAACTCTTCCTCACAGGTTCCTGATTTGATCTGAAGTTTGTTATTTAGGCATTTTTCGATCCAGGCCAGCAAGTTTAAAGAGGTACTAACAAACAAAATTGAAAGCACACACATTCTGACTGGTCTTAACTATGTGTTCACTTGGTAACTATGCATATGAAATTAGTGGCTGAATTTTCCCTGATTCCCGAACCGTTCATTTTATCTCGTTAATCCGGCTTCACTCTTACTTCACACAAGGTTATGGGATGATATATACGAGGTGCATTTGAAAATTCTTAGCACGGCTTCATAACTCCACAATGCGTTGATAAAATGCTATCAAATAATACATTTTTGGAAACAAGATTTCAACGGCTACTTGATGGTTTAATTTTTGTCAAAAATGGACTCAGCGTGCACGTGCAGCGCATGCTCAAAATGAGTAGGTTTTATACACTGGCTGAAATTTTAAGCAAAATACTTATTTAAAAACGTCAAACACTCAGTCAAAAACTTGCGAATGACCTCCAAACTCGAACTTATCCTGTATTTTATGATGTTTTACCTTTCTGTAAAATTTGAAAGAAATTGTTGAATTCCTTCAAAAGTTATTGATTGGAAACCACAAATTGAAAATTTAGCCGAAATCTAAGTAAAAAGGGCCATAACTCAATCAAAGTTTTGCGGATTAACCTCTTTTTTTAACTTGACCTGTATTGAATGTTGCTTGTCTCATCTATAAAGTTTAAATGAAATTGATGCATCCCTTCAAGAGTTATTGATCATAAACCAAAAGTGTGATGCTGCGGACGATGATGACGACGCCCCGAACGACGACGCCAGAGTCATGATCACTATGTGTCATCCTTGCTTCTCAGGCGACACAAAAGGCATTTGAAACCTTTAACTCAATTTTCACTGTTATAGGGCTTATTCACCTAGTACTTTCGATCCAAAAGTGTCTTTAAATCTTAACCACAGGCGGCACAGATATATACCTTCCATTTCCTCAAGTAGTGGAGGCAGTCATCAATTCAACTTATTAAGTAAATTATTAACCAGAAATGTTAGAGTTCTATGGCTGTTTAACCAGTGAAGAAGCTCATGTGCCTTCACCTGTATGAATAAGCACGTGTGTCTTCAATGAAGATGGTCTAGTAAAACCTTTACCACAAGTGGCACAACTATAAGGTTTTGCTCCTGTATGGATAACCGCATGTCGCTTCAATGTAGATGGCTGAGTAAAACGTTTACCACAAATATCACATTTATGTGGCCTATCCCCTGAATGAATACGCTTGTGTGTCATCAATGTAGTTAGGTGATTAAAACAATTGCCACAAATGTCACAACTAAATGGCTTTTCTCCTGAATGAATACGCTTGTGTCTCTTCAATGTAGAGTGATGACTGTAATATTTACCACAAATGTCACAGCTAAATGGCTTTTCTCCTGAGTGAATCCGTTCATGAGCCTTCAAGGTAGATAACTGAGTAAAACATTTACCACAAATGTCACAGCTATTTCGTTTTTCTCCTGAGTGAATCTGTTCATGTGCCTTCAAGTTAGATAAGTGAGTAAAACATTTACCACAAATGTCACAGCTATATCGGTCTTCTCCTGTATGAATACGTTTATGTGTCTCCAAGTGAATCCGTTTATGTTTCTTCAAGTCTGATGACGTTATAAAACATATACCACAAATGTCACAGTTATATGGCTTTTCTCCTGAGTGAAACCGCTCATGAGACTTCAAGTTAGATAACTGAGTAAAACGTTTACCACAAAAGTCACAGCTATAGGGCTTTTCTCCTGAGTGAATCCGTTCATGGTCCTTCAAGTTAGATAACAAAGTAAAACATTTACCACAAATGTCACAGCTATATGGCCTTTCTCCTGTATGAATACGTGTATGCGTCTTCAAGTTATATGATTTATTGAAACACTTTCCACACGTGTCACATTTGTATTGTCTATCTCCTGTATGGACAGGCGTATCCTCTTTAAAGCAAGATTCATAGTTATATGTTTTCTCTTCTGTATGGACAAGCGTATGTTCTTTAAAGCAAGATTCATAGTTATATGTCTTCTCTGCTGTATGGACAGGCGTATCCTCTTTGAAGCAAGATTCATAGTTATATGTCTTCTCTTCTGTATGGACAGGCGTATCCTCTTTAAAGCAAGATTCATAGTTATATGTTTCCTCTTCTGTATGGACAAGCGTATGTTCTTTAAAGCAAGATTCATAGTTATATGTCTTCTCTTCTGTATGAACAAGCATATGTTTCTTCAAAAGAGCTAACAGAGTGAAACAGTCACCACAATGGCCACACGTATATGGCTTCTCCAATGTATGAGCAGATAAATGGCCAGACATATCAATTGGTTAAGTGATACATTTACTTAAAGATTAACAAGCATACAGCTTCAGGTTCTACCCTGGAGGAAACAAAATATAGTACTTGACGGATTAAATGATTAAGTTCATCGTTTACTGCTGCATGAACCAGCCCATGTGTCCTCAAGATAGATGCTCTCTATCAAGTATTTGTATTTAATTGAATAAAATCATGTCTGCTCAACCAAGCTGCATGAGTATAACTTTAACAACCTTTTGATATGGCCAATCCCAAGGGGTGTTCAAATCTTTAGTCTATACGAATGGCAACACCATCAAATTCAGCAGCGTATTGGCAAAGCTGTGCCCAAATGTTCTTCATAAATCTAAAAAAGGTAAACGTTACAAGTTAGACATGTGCAATGTGCATAATGGACATGTTAATACAAATACATAACATACAGTTTGCAATCGAATTTTTATATTCATTTAGGTCTGTTCATATTCATTCTGCTTGGGGTTTGAAAGCCTGCAATCATAGCTAATGCTAAATAAGTCAGCTTGTCAGCAAGTCACCCTTACAGTCTCAGTGATATCATTGAACTGGTAATTGTATGGATATTGAAAACGGTTCAAGTCATGACGTTAAACATTATGCTAGCAACGCAGATCCAGATTAGTCTGTGCATACATTAGGCTGAATGTGGCTAGTTTGTCATATTATGTGTTGCCTTATTCTCAATGATGTTAAACAGTGGTATGACTGTAGATCTCTTCCCCCATATTCTGGCAAATTTCGTGCATTGAAATAGTATGTTCAGAGCAAGACTAGCTACAAGTATATGATATGACACATTGATGAAAAATTGTTTGAAATACTGGTCAAAACAGAGCCATCAGAGTAAGACTAGCTACAAGTATATGATATGGCACATGGATGAAAAATTGTTTTAAGGACTGGGCAGTCTAGTATGTTCCCACAAAACAAACTATAATTGAGATGTCAATTCTTACTAGTCCTTTGATGCACCTTGAACTGTTGTTTAATCACGACAAACGGAGGGCTGCCGCAGCAACAAGAGCTACGTGCATTAAGGAGCTTTTTTTGCCCCCCCCCCCCCCCTTGAGGCTAAAATATAGAGAAAAACATCTCATAACTTTAATGGTAATGTCATATACTACAGAGCATAATAGCTTTTCCTGACACCTTAAAGAATCTGATGGAATCAGTATTCAAACAGGCACTAAAGGCAGGGCATGTTGGTTTTTGTCACTGATACATATATACTATATATAAGCAGCAGTCTATAAAGTCTTACAAACATTCTGTAAGAGGATGACCTTGGTGTTTTGTTCAACATTGGTGTATGCAACAAAAGGTGATCCTTCTGAGTGTCAACAACATTGGCCAGAATATGGGGGAAGAGATCTACAGTCATACACTGTTTAACAGATTATTACATTACCAACGTGCCAATGCGTTAGTACCACGGTAAGGTTGTTCCTATCAATTTGATAGAGAACCCCTCCCCACTAGTTCATCTACATGCTAAGCAGGGTAGGAAAACAAACAAAAAAATGCTCTAGGCGCTCATCAGTGACATGAAGCCCTAGCATGTGCTATTTATGTAAATGTGAATAAGCTGCAGTACGACATGATTCTGAAAACCATAGCCATTCACATATACTGACTATTTCAATTCGCATGAACAATGAGCTTACTTCAATCCTGATTTTCTGTCATTAAGATGTTAATACAAAGCTTGAACTATCAAGTCTTTCCCAAGTCTCTAATGGCTGGTATGCCAAATGCAATTATTATATTCTATTGTATAATATATTCACTTCCGCTAATAGACATACCTAGAGTAATTAACACGTGGGAACCGGATTGAAAAGGTAAATAAACAAGCAAATGATTTGATTTTACAGTTCTAATTAATAAAGAGCGACCAGTAAGTGTCAAAATTTAGCAGTTATAGTCAGAAAACACATTTATTTCACAGGAGCAATAAGGCTTTAGAGATAAAAAAAAACAATTGGAATTATGGTTTAAGACCAAATTTGGAGCGGTTTGCATCCATGCGAACATTGGGACTCAGTTAGGGAGCCGGAAAATCAGGGCGTCATATGATAACATAAAATAAAAATCCATCATATCGCCCTGAATTCAGTGCTAGCCTGTAAGCCTATGTGATTGGGAAAATACCTGATCATAGTCACTTACTTTTTGCGATACTGGATTTATTTCAACGTGCGAAGACAAGCGTCCATTCCAATCAAGAACAGCATAGTTTTAGTACTATCACCGTTCACATTGAACAAAAGGTAAACAATATAAAATAGCCTACTTACAAAGCGAGTCAACTTTCAACTTTGTCAAGGTGAAAAGCAAATGACGTGAACTAACTCTTGCTATTTGAATACATATATATATACAACTGCAAATTAAGGGGAAGGAATAAAAGCCGGGCCAAAGTTTGCAAGCATAAAAATTATATTTAACATGCAAATATCACAGGAACTTGTCAAAAACCTTTTTTATGAAAAAGTAGGCGTGTGCATAGTATCTGTAAACATAGACAAGGACTGCAACGCAAGTTGTTAGGGTACCCTACTTGACTCATCAAAACAGCCCGAAACTCAACTTTTTAAGAAAAACTAAAGTGCCTCGGGTTCAAGAGAAACTAGTCTGTCTAACGATACCAACCGTTTGTTCCCATGTTGAATAAGTCCCATGAAATAATTAAGAACAGCTCGGATTTTAGCGTCTGCTTGAAACTCGTTCGTTTGCACTTTCCTCTGTTAAAAACACAGTTCAATCGCTTTTTCCTGATTTCGAACGATGAGATGCCTCTAAATGTGGTAAGTCCTGGTTTTCAATAACTTTTTTCTACATGCGGTCGACAAAATCTTGAGAATTTATTCCAAATGAAAGCCAATCAGCGACTTTTTTAAAGAAACTACGCCGACCTTTTCTACCTGCACTCCATGTTTGCAAACGTTCAGCTCTGAACATTTCGCGATCACTGATTGGTTAATGCTAAGCCAAGGTTACAAAGACGTCACATGGAAAAGGCAAAATCCGTTGGGAAAATCCCCATATTGACGTGGTGTATTTTTGGAGTGCTCTAGTTTAAATCATTACACTCACTAGATTGCATTACTTCCCTTGATATAAAATCGCAAAATCATACCATGTCGATGACGTCACAGGACTATAGTGAATGGGATTTCCAAAAAACATGGAGGTCGGATAGAAAAAGGTTGGCGTAATTTCTTTATAAAGTCGCCGTTTCACTTTCATTTGGAAAAAATTCTCAAGAACTTGGTGACTGCATAGAAAAAAACTTTTGAAAACCAGGACTTATCACTTTGAATCGGCATCTCTTTGATGAAAGTCAGAAAAGAACGATTGAACTGTGTGTTTACCATCTCCAGAGGAAAGTGCAAACGAACGAGTTTAAAGAAGGCTGTTCTTGATTATTTCATGAGACTTACTCAACGAAAGAACAAAAGGTTAGTATCGTTAGACAGACTTGTTTCTCTTGAAGCCAGTGCACTATAAGTTGCTCATATAAGTTGAGTTTTACGACTGTTTTGATTAGTCATATAGGGTACCCCCACAGCAACCGTTACAGTCCTTCTCTGTAAAAGTAATTATAGGTCTACTTTTTCTATTCTAAGGGTTTGTGACTAGTTCCTGTGGCAAATATAAGCATGAAAATTGGAACATATGTTCATTATAGGGTCTTCTTAAAAATGGTTAAAAAGATTCTTTATGACCCTTGGTTAACTTTGTTTAACAGCCAAAATACCGGACCCTGTCAATCATTTTAGACCCATGACCAGTTTTTGCGATGATGACGATGTCAAGTATATTAAAATATTTCACTAGAGAAACCTTTTTGATTCCAACTTTTTTCATTTGTTATCTACCAAGATCCCAAGAGTATAAAAATAAATAAAAAATTGAATTGATCGAGTATTCTAAGAAATAATCAGCCTGGGACCAAAATCACCATTAATTTTTCTATTGCGGTATTGACGATGTCAAGCATAATCAAAATTTTCACTAGAGAAACCTATTTGATAAAACCTTTTTTTTATTTTGTTATCTACAAAGATCCCAAAGAGTATTAAAAAAAATCAAAAACATATTTGAATTGGTCGAGTATTCTAAGAGATAGTCAACCTGGGACCAACCCGGGACCAAAATCGTCATTTGTTTTTCTATTGAGGTATTGACGATGTCAAGTTTATTTAAAAAGTTTACTAGATAAACTTTTTTGGTCCCATTTTTTTCATATTGTCATCTACAAAGATCCCAAAGAGTATAAAAAAATATTTGATTTGATCGAATATCCTAATAGATAATCAGCCCGGTGTAACAGGCCGGAATTTCCCCCCAGTCAGTTTTTTCCCCGGGGAAAGAATGGGCCGGCCCATTCTTTCCCCACCTCCTCCATTGGGTTCTAACCTTTCAATTTATCTGTCAGTCCTTGGTTTAAACTACTCTTACACTGAATCTGAACACTCATGATTGACATATCTCAAGGAGAAATTCAAGTTACAAGCATTCAGCCAAATGATTCTTCTAAATAGGGGGTGGGGAAAGACTGGGCCGGCCCCCCTCTATTATTTTCTAACCTTTCTATTTATCTCTCAGTCTTAAGGTTTAACCTACTCTTGCACTGTATCTTAACACTCATGATTGTCTTGTTCTAAGGAGAAATTCACGTTAAGAAAGCATTTAGCTAGCTGCATGTTCCTTCTCAATAGTGGGGTGGGGAAAGACTGGGCCGGCCCATTCTTTCCCCCCCTCTATTATTTTCTAACCTTTCTATTTATATCTCAGTCTTTAGGTTTAACCTACTCTTGCACTGTATCTGAACACTCATGATTGTCTTGTCCTAAGGAGAAATTCAAGTTAAGAAAGCATTTAGCTAACTGCGTGTTCCTTCTCAATAGTGGGGTGGGGAAAGACTGGGCCGGCCCATTCTTTCCCCCCCCCCCTCCATTGGGTTCTAACCTTTCAATTTATCTGTCAGTCCTTGGTTTAAACTACTCTTACATTAAATCTGAACACTCATGATTGACATATCTCAAGGAAAAATTCAAGTTACATGCATTCAGCCAAATAATTCTTCTAAATAGGGGGTGGGGAAAGACTGGGCCGGCCCATTCTTTCCCCCCTCTATTATTTTCTAACCTTTCTATTTATTTAACCTACTCTTGCACTGTATCTGAACACTCATTATTGTCTTGTCCTAAGGAGAATTCACGTTAAGAAAGCATTTAGCTAACTGCATGTTCCTTCTCAATAGTCATAATCATAAATTCTTGGTTTGGAATGTGTGCATTTATTTTACACTTATGAATGACCTGTTCCAAAGAGAGTATCAAGTTTTCAAACCAACAGATTTATTGGTACTTCTACATTGTGGGGTGGGGAAAGACTGGGTCAACCGATTCCCCCCACCCCCAAATGTTCTGACCATTCTATTTATATTTCAGTCTTTTGGATTATACTTCTCTTTCTCTTTAACTTAACACTTTTGAATGACCAAATACAAAGAGAGAATCAAGTTTTCAACAGAAGGGCCTGGGGTTCGAGCCTTGCCGGTGTCACTGCATTGTGGTCCTTGAGCAAGACACATTTATCCTAGCTTAGTACTGGTTCAACCCAGGAAAACTTGTCCCTATATAACTGAAATATTGTTGATGGGACGTAGAGAATCAAATCAAACAAACAAGTTTTCAAACATACAAGTTTATTGGTACTTCTACAATGTGGGGTCGGGAAAGCCTGGGTGGCCCATTCTCTCCCCCCCCCCTGAACAATTGATGATGGGACGTATAGAAGCAAATCAAACAAACAAGTTTTCAAACATACTAGTTTATTGGTATTTCTACAATGGGGGGTCAGACAAGCCTAGGTGGCCCATTCTTCCCCCCCCCCCCTATAAAATGTTTCGATCTTTCTTTTTATCTTTCAGTCTTTTGGATTATACTACTCTTTCGCTGTATCTTCACTTATGAATGATCTATTCCAATGAGAGAATCAAGTTTTCAAACCAACAAGTTTATTCATAATTGTAGGGTGGGGAATTCTTTCCCCCCCCCCTTCTAATCTTTCGATCTTTCTATTGATTCTTTAGTCTTTCGGTTTAAGTTACTCTTCCACTGTATCTTAACATTTATGAAAGACCTATTCCAAAGCGAGAATCAAGTTTTCAATCCAACAAGATAATTGCTACTTCTACATTGTTTGGTGGAGAAAGACTGGGCCGGCCCATTCTTTCACTCCTCCAAAATGTATTGATCTATATATTTATCTTTCAGTCTTTTAAATTATGCTGCTCTTTCATTGCATCTTAACACTAATGTATGACCTGTTTAAAAGAGAGATTCTAGTTTTTCAAACAACAAGTATATTGGTACTTCTACATTGTCGGTGGGGAAAGACTGGGCCGGCCGTATCTTCCCCCCCCCCTCCAAAATCTTCCTATCTTTCTATTTATCTTTTCAGTCTTTTTGATATGCAACTCTTTGAATGTATCTGAACAATTTTGAATGACCTATTCCAAAGTGAGAATTAAGTTTTCTATCTTTCAAGTTTTTTGGTACTTCTACTTTGTTGGGCGGGGAAAGACTGGTCCGGCCCATTCTCCCCCCCTCCATGATGCTTGGATCTTTCAATTTATTGTTTAGTCTTTCGTTTTATGTTACTCTTTGATTGTATCTGAACAATTTTGAATGACCTATTCCAAAGAGAGATCAAGTTTTTAAACCAACAAGTTAATTGGTACTTCTACATTGTGGGGTGGGGAAAAACTGGGCCGGCCCATTCTTTCCCCCCTCCAAAATCTTTTGATCTTTCTATTGATCAGTTAGTCTTTCGGTTTATGTTACTCTTTCACTCTATTTTAACATTTATGAAAGACCTATACCAAAGTGAGAATCAAGTTTTCAATCCAGCAAGATTATTGGTACTTCTACATTGTTGGGTGGGGAAAGACTGGGCTGGCCCATTCTTTCCCCCCTCCAAAATCTTTTGCTCTTTCTATTGATCAGTTAGTCTTTCGGTTTATGTAACTCTTTCACTGTATCTTAACACTTATGAATGACCGATTCCAAAGAGAGAATCAAGTTTTCAAACCAAACATTTTATTTGTCTGCTACATTGTTGGGTTGGGAAAGACTGGGCCGGCCCATTCTCCCCTCCCCCCTCCATAATGCTTGGATCTTTCAATTTATTGTTTAGTCTTTCGGTTTATGTTACTCTTTGACTATATCTGAACAATTTTGAATGACCTATTCCAAAGAGAGATCAAGTTTTTAAACCAACAGGTTAATAGGTGCTTCTACATTGTGGGGTGGGTAAAAAATGGGCCGGCCCATTCTTTCCCCCCTCCAAAATGTTGGGATCTTTCTATTTATCGTCTAGACTTTTGGATTAAGTAATTCTTTTGCTGTATCAGAACTCATTTGACTTCTACCAAGCAGAGTATCAAGTTTTCAAACCAACAAGTTTATTTGTAATTATAGGTTGGGGAAAGACTGGGCCTGTCCATTCTTTCCCCCCTCCAAAATCTTTTGATCTTTCTATTGATCAGTTAGTTTTTCAGTTTATGTTACTCTTTCACTCTATTTTAACATTTATGAAAGACCTATACCAAAGTGAGAATCAAGTTTTCAATCCAACAAGATTATTGGTACTTCTACATTGTTG
Organism: Loripinus fragilis; assembly: GCA_964019695.1. Lineage (NCBI taxonomy): Eukaryota > Metazoa > Mollusca > Bivalvia > Lucinida > Lucinidae > Loripinus > Loripinus fragilis. Next base: position 44,984,289 of record OZ026530.1, on the reverse strand, counting down.
GGTTGGGAAAGACTGGGCCGGCCCATTCTTTCCCCCCTCCAAAATCTTTTGCTCTTTCTATTCATCAGTTAGTCTTTCGGTTTATGTTACTCTTTCACTGTATCTTAACACTTATGAATGACCGATTCCAAAGAGAGAATCAAGTTTTCAAACAAAATATTTTATTTGTCTGCTACATTATTGGTTGGGAAAGACTGGGCCGGCCCATTCTCCCCCACTCCATAATGCTTGGATCTTTCAATTTATTGTTTAGTCTTTCGGTTTATGTTACTCTTTGACTGGATCTGAACAATTTTGAATGACCGATTCCAAAGAGAGATCAAGTTTTTAAACCAACAAGTTAATTGGTACTTCTACATTGTGTGGTGGAGAAAAACTGGGCCGGCCCATTCTTTCCCCCCCCCCTCCAAAATGTTGGGATCTTTCTATTTATCCTCTAGACTTTTGGATTATGTTATTCTTTTGCTGTATCTGAACTCTCTTGACTTATACCAAGCAGAGAATCAAGTTTTCAAACCAACAAGTTTATTTGTAATTGTAGGGTGGGGAAAGACTGGGCTGGCCCATTCTTTCCCCCCTCCTTAATCTTTTGATCTTCTATTGATCGTTTCGTCTTTCGGTTTATGTTACTCTTTCACTCTATTTTAACATTTATGAAAGACCTCTATACAAAAGTGAGAATCAAGTTTCCAATCCAACAAGATTATTGGTACTTCTACATTGTTGGGTGGGGAAAGACTGGGCCGGCCCATTCTTTCCCCCCTCCAAAATCTTTTGATCTTTCTATTGATCAGTTAGTCTTTCGGTTTATGTTACTCTTTCACTCTATTTTAACATTTATGAAAGACCTTTACCAAAGTGAGAATCAAGTTTTCAATCCAGCAAGATTATTGGTACTTCTACATTGTTGGGTGGGGAAAGACTGGGCTGGCCCATTCTTTCCCCCCTCCAAAATCTTTTGCTCTTTCTATTGATCAGTTAGTCTTTCGGTTTATGTTACTCTTTCACTGTATCTTAACACTTATGAATGACTGATTCCAAAGAGAGAATCAAGTTTTCAAAACAAAAATTTTATTTGTCTGCTACATTGTTGGATTGGGAAAGACTGGGCCGGCCCATTCTCTCCCCCCCCCTCCATAATGCTTGGATCTTTCAATTTATTGTTTAGTCTTTCGGTTTATGTTACTCTTTGACTGTATCTGAACAATTTTGAATGACTTATTCCAAAGAGAGATCAAGTTTTTAAACCAAGAAGTTAATTGGTACTTCTACATTGTGGGGTGGGGAAAAAGTGGGCCGGCCCATTCTTTCCCCCCTCCAAAATGTTGGGATCTTTCTATTTATCCTCTAGACTTTTGGATTATGTTATTCTTTTGCTGTATCAGAACTCTCATGACTAATACCAAGCATAGAATCAAGTTTTCAAACCAATAAGTTTATTCGTAATTGTAGGGTGGAAAATGACTGGGCCGGCCCATTCTTTCCCCCCTCCTTAATCTTTCGATCTTCTATTGATCGTTTCATCTTTTGGTTTATGTTACTTTTTCACTCTATTTTAACATTTATAAAAGACCTATACCAAAGTGAGAATCAAGTTTTCAATCCAACAAGATTATTGGTACTTCTACATTGTTGGGTGGGGAAAGACTGGGCCGGCCCGTTCTTTCCCCCCTCCAAAATCTTTTGATCTTTCTATTGATCAGTTAGTCTTTCGGTTTATGTTACTCTTTCACTGTATCTTAACACTTATGAATGACCGATTCCAAAGAGAGAATCAAGTTTTCAAACCAAACATTTTATTTGTCTGCTACATTGTGGGGTGGGGAAAGACTGGGCCGGCCCATTCTTTCCCCCCCCCCCTCCAAAATGTTCTGATCTTTCTATTTATCTTTCAGTCTTTCAGTTTATGTTATTCTTTTACTGTATCTGAAGACTTATGAATGACTCTTCCCAAAGAGATAATCAAATTTTCAAACCAAAAAGTTTATTGGTTATCTCTCTCCAAAGTGTTCCAACCTTTGTATTTTATCTTAGTGAATTGATTTTTCCAAATAGTGGGGTGGGGAAAGACTAGGTCGATTTTCCTTTAACCCATTCAAATAACCATTTTGAATTAAGAACATACTCATTTTTTTTTTTGAATAGGCTAACCATTTATAATCAAATCCTTCTACACGCTCTGCACTTTTGTGCTGTGTTGAGGGTGGTAGAGTTATAATACAGCTATTTCAGAATGTTTTTTAATTTGATTAAACTACACAATCACACCGTACAACCGGCTGCTTAGATGACAGGTTACTAACAATGATGACAGATACGGGATTTTATGTCCCATGAAGGGTAGGTTATAATTTTCGGTTGGCAAAATTGTTAGAGAAGCCCTCTAGTACTCTGTGGTGGGTGAGTACACTTGTTAGTGTTGAGAGATCCTACAGAAACAAGCTGACGTTATATCTCTCACAAATAAAGCCACACTTGATCATCATTTCAGAGGTTTCTCGAGAAAAGTCACAAAAAACGTTTATCTGTTCAGGTTGTGTGTCTCTCCACCAAAGTCTGCTGTCTGCACTTATATACAATAAAACTACTATCATTCAGCTACATTTCTGCCAAATTTGAAGCAACAGTTTGATTTTATAAAGTTATTGGAGCCCATCAAAGATGACAGGTAGAGATAAAATAGCTGCCTTTGTCAATAGGTCAATTTTGAAGTGGCTGTCTTTGATGACAGGTCATGAATTTTAGTGGCTTACATTGATGACAGGTCATAATTATAGAAAGTTACTTTAAATCAACATATTTCTTCAGCTTTTGGTTTCAACTGAGAGCATAAATCATCTTCCATATTGTATTTAGGTCAAAATAATCTTATCTGCCAGTTGGTTAACTGTATTGAGCAAAGGCAAACAGTCTAGATCCAGACTAGACACTGTAGAAACAGGGACAATACTTGTTCATTACCGGGCCATGTAGCACAGTCAGTAATGTGTCTGGCTACAGATGCGAGTCTGACTGTAGATCCAGGGGTCGCCAGTTCGATCCCGGCCTGGTCCCATACTTTGGAGGAGATTGATCAAGAAATAATTTCTATGGTCATTCTCCTCCCTTCTGCTGAATCATTCAAGATGGGTTGTTGTCAGTTACAAGCGAAAGTATTTGCACAAAGTACTGGTTAATTGCTTGTTCAAGCTTGCCTAGGATAAAGTGTGGTTAGGTGAAATGACCATGCCTCCATGACCATAGCTGTTGACTTGGGACTTAAAGCAACAAAACAAAAGAAATACTGTTTCTTAGAGGATATAGATACAAAAATAACTCAAAATGTACGTCTAGATCAGATATCATTTAGTTGACAAATGGGCGTATCTACTTTTCAGTAAAATCTTGAGTTGTATTATCAGTTATTTCATAATTTTTGCTTTAAGGACAGAGTTTGGTTTGTGTTGTGCCACTTCCTGGTCATTGCTCATGTTATTTTTTCTTGCAGTACCAGTACTTGGGGACAATGTTACACCTCCCCTATACATATCAACGGAAAGTTGTGCATCACTGTTACATGCTGAATGGCAACAGATAATATCCTTATCTCTCCACACAGCAAAATGTATTCAGCCTTGATATGGTGTAAATTGACACCATGTGATGTTTAAAGCTAAACAGGCATGGTGTCTACTGGCGTTTTGACTGATATCTATTGTGTTGTGCTTTGGTAACCAAAGTATTTGTTAAACAGATTTTGGCTGTGGATCACAATTTGGAATATTTAGAGTTTTGAGGACCCCTTAGATTGACCCCTATTGATGGATTCCTATCGTCAAAATCTGTAAAACAAATACTTTGATCACCGAGGCACAGCACAATAGATACCAGCCAAGACGCAAGAAGACACCATGGCCGTTTAGCACATGATGTCAACTTGCATACCATAATCAAGGCTGAAAATATTTTGCTGTGTGGAAAGATCAGGTTGCCATTCAACCTGTAACAGTGGTTCACAACTTTCTGTTGATTCATATAGTAGAATAAAAATTGTGTAACCTGGTACTGGTACACTTTTGAACAAAATAACATGTGCAGTAACCAGTAAGTAGCAGAACTCAAACCAAACCCCTGTCCTTAAAGCGTTAACGTGCAATAAACTGATATTACAATAATAAATAGTGAGTATGATCAGAAAATACTACAATCACAAACTGCAGTCATACCCATGGCACCACGAGGAAGAGCTACATAAAATCACGAGACACCAGGAAGACAAACTAAGCAAAGCAACCATCTCTCTCTTCCCCCACCCAGATGATTGCAAAACAAGAATAGACATAGAGGAACATACAACAAAACATAGAACAATTACAGACCCACAGTGGGAGTTACAATAAACAACACATCAACAACAACAGATCATTTTCAGGAAATGGCTTACATACAAGCTTAAAGCTTACTGTCAGATCCTGAATATATTAACATTGTATAAATTTGTCTACATGCAAATTATCTGAATAAAATATTGTTTAAACCAAACCAACAACAACAGAACCACCGCCCTAGAACTGACAGCAGCCCAAGCCACTGAGGGGCTTAAATGCGTTCTACTGGCACCAAATCTCCACCCCAGATTCTGCCACCGTTGAAGCACAAGAAAGCCATTTATCATCTAACTGATATCTGATCTTGAATTATATTTTGAGCTTATTTTTTGTATGTTTGTCCTCTAAGAAACAGTATGGATCCTGTTTCTAAAGTGTATAGTCTGGATCTAGACTGTTTAGCTATGCTCAATGTCAGTTAGCCAAAGGGCAGATAAGATTATTTTGACCTGAATGCAAAAGGGAAGATGACTTATGCTCTCAGTTGAGACCAAAAGCTGAAGAAATATGTTAATTTAAAGTAACTCTCTATAATTATGAACTGTCATCAATGTTAGCCACTAAAATTCATGACCTGTCATCAAAGACAGCCACTTCAAAATTGACCTGTTAACAAAGGCAGCCATTTTTCCTCTACCTGTCGTCTTTGATGGGATCTAATAACTTTATAAAATCAAACTGCGGCTTCAAATTTGGCAGCAATGTAGCTGAATGATAGTAGTTTTATTGTATATAAGTACAGATAGCAGACTTTGACGGAGAGACGCACAACCTGAACAGAATACCGTTTTTTGTGACTTTTCTCGGGAAACCTCTGAAATGATGATCAAGTGTGGCTTTATTTGTGAGAGATATAACGTCAGCTTGTTTCTGTAGGATCTCTCAACACTAACAAGTGTACTCACCCACCACAGAGTACCAGAGGGCTTCTCTAACAATTTTGCCAACCGAAAATTATAACCTACCCTTCATGGGACATAAAATCCCATATCTGTCATCATTGTTAGTAACCTGTCATCTAAGCAGCCGGTTATACGGTGCGACAATGACACATATATCATTTTCAAGCCTTTTCCGAAAAAATAACATGGGGGGGGGGGAAACTGACTGGGTGGGGAAAAAACTGACTAGTCAAATCTTTCCCCGGGGGAAGAAAATGACCAGTCAGTTTTTTCCCCAGGGAAAGAATGGGCCGGCCCATTCTTTCCCTGGGGAAAAAACTGACTGGGGAAAAAACTGACCGTTACACCTGGACCAAAATCGTCATTAATTTTTCTATTTTGTTATTGAAGATGTCGAGGGAATTTCAATTATTAAGCCTACAGAAACGTTTTAGATATCATGTAAATTGAATTGATCGAGTATTCGAAGAGATAATCAGCCAGGGACCAAAATTGCCATTAATTTTTCTATTGCGGTATTGACGATGTCAAGCATAATCAAAATTTTCACTAGAGAAACCTATTTGATAATATTTTTTTTTTGTTATCTACAAAGATCCCAAAGAGTATAAAAAACAAAAAAAATATTTGAATTGGTCAAGTATTCTAAGAGATAATCCACCTGGGACCAACACGGGACCAAAATCTCATTTGTTTTTCTATTGAGGTATTGACAATGTCAAGTATATTTAAAAAGTTTACTAGAGAAACTTTTTGGTCCCATTTTTTTATATTGTCATCTACATAGATCCCAAAGAGTATCAAAAAAATATTTGATTTGATCGAATATCCTAAGAGATAATCAGCCAGGGACCAAAATCGTCATTATTTTTTCTATTTTGGTATTGGCGATGTCGAGGGAATTTCAATTATTAAGCCTACAGAAACGTTTTAGATATCAATCTTATTTGGTACTTATCACATCTTCAAGCAGAGAAGGCTCAGCCAAGTTTATGCAAATGCACAGCTTCGCCTGAGCTTTTGCTGCTTGCATCATTTAACTAGAAAGAAAATCGCGAAATTAGGTATTTGTCGCAATTTAAAGCAACGAAAGCTCAGTCGAGTTTATGCCAAAGCACCGACTCGTCGGAGACTTCGCTGATCGCTGAAATTAGAAATAATATGGAAATCCGCTATTACTCAAAATTTGAAGCTTAGTCGAGTTTGTAACAATGCAAAGACTCGCGTTAGCCTTCGCTGATTGCTGAAATGAGAAATAATATGGAAATTTGCTACTTCTCGAATTTTAAAGCTAAGTCGAGTTTACAACAATGCACAGACTCGCCTGAGCCTTCACTGAAGTGAGAAAATCGGAAAGCTTGGTATTTATTGTATTATTTCAATCCACATTGAAGGAATGTTCTTTCTGGCATTTCTCACAAACCAAAGAACATTCCTGGCCCTTACTAACACCTACACATCTCAAATGGTACCATTTTCGACACTTTCTGTTTTCACACGCAAACATATCATCTACAAAATCTGGCAATCCACAGCGACATGAAATTTGAATAGTCTTAACATGTTTCTTGATGTCTATTTTCACATTTCTAAGCCTGGATGATTCCTTTGGGAACGGTGGGAAGTGCTTATTTTCAATGCACGCAATCAAATTAGTCCTGAGTGAAGCCACATTAATGTTTTGCTTAACCGAGTAAGTTGGATTATAACAGAATTTAACAGCATGTGCAATTGCAAAAACGCCACAGTCAAAAGAGTTTGGTTGTTATTGAACTTTTGGTACGTGAACAGACAAATTTGAACAAAAATGACCGTAAATTTGGGCAATTTGAATTTGAACATTACTATTTGGTGCGTTGGCTGCAGTCAAACTATCGGCTTATAATATTTCTTTTCCTTCACTCCATTGACAAGTGAAAACCCAGTAGTTGTTCCCATTTAAATGAATTTGAGCGGATGGCGCTTCTTGTTTCTTGAATTGTTTCCTTATCATCCATTAATCCTGTGAATCCGAATAGTGAGGGACGATGATAGTCTCCATTAGCACATTAACACCTGGAAACTGTTTCTTTAGGATAGAATTAGCCGCATTCATATGCCTGTCATTAAGCCAATCACAGCCAGATAAGATATGTTTGTCTTCCATCGTTAGCCCTACACATTTCTTACAATATTTCGTATTGCAGCTTTCATTTGTAATAAGGCTAAGTTCCCAGTAATGTATACCAGATTTTTTCTTCTTTGGTAGTTTTAAAGACAGACGCTTACGTTTCGATGATCCTTGTACAGGTTCATTTTCCATTGGGCTACTAATATTGATAAAGTTCTCACCTGATTGAGATACATCTAGATTCACTTTCTCTTCCTTTGTACCCAACTCCCCAGGAACAGATTCAGAATGCAAACTAACCTCCCTCACTTCATCAGTGCACATCTCATCCGGCACAGAGTCAGCTTGTTCATTCATACACGTACTGGCGGGCGTGCTGACTTTTTTCTTTAACTTTAGAGAAAGACGCTTTTTGCTTGGAGGTGGAGGGGTATCTTGCACACAAATAACAGGCTCTTCCATAATTGTATCAAATTCCAAAGACCGCTTCAATGGATTTTTCCCTCTAGTAATTACTGGTCTGGCTTTCTTTATACTCGAAGCCCCTAGGTTATTTTCATAACATTTTGATTTACCTCTGGTAATGGAGTAGACGTTTCTTTTGCCTGACTACACTTTTGGATACTGTCATTCCCAAAATTGATGATTTTGTTACTTAAAAACGTATCATTTAACGCAGGTTGATTCTCAAAATCTGTTTGTTGGGTTTGTTCTGCCCCATCCTCTTCTGAACCCTAGGTCGACTGTTATATTTCTTTAAGCTGACTGATTTTTTGTCATTTAACTTACTATCAAGGGGCAATCAAAACTTTAGCTTAACAGCCATAATATGATAATACATACCTGTTGATGGACACTGGCATTTCTCAGGCTCAAGTGTTACTGCATAAATCTTACCTCTAACACCTTTAACCATGTATGCATCCATGCTCTGAATATCCTCAATGTCACCTGCATCAACGACTGCCTGTGCCAATGACAGCTGACATAGATTATTTTCCTTTCCTTTTTTCTCAGACTCAGCCTTGTCAGCAACACTTGTGCTATTAGGAAAATGAGATAACGTAATGTCATCACCTTCTTGGTCCTTGCAACTTTCAACTCCTATATCTACTATTTCTGTATTTTCGTTTCCTACATCTTCATCTACAATCTCGTTATCAGTTTCTATACATACCTGTCTTTCTTGTGTGATCCGGTCACTCTCAAGTTTAGCCTGTCGAATGATATCATCTGGGTGCGTGTACTTATCTGGAAAGTAAAGATCTTTCACGTCAATAGAAGAGTATTGAAACTCATCTTTGAGTTTATACTGACCTAAACCGGCTCTGCCTCTCAATTCCTCTGCAAATGCAGAATTCTGGGCATAAAACAGACTGAGTATCATCATACCCATAAGCATTTTCTTATAGTCTTTCATCCATTTCAGAACCTTGTTGAAGCTTTCTGAAGCATTGTTGGTTACACCACTGTAAGGATCATAAAACCCTGTTCCTTCTAAGGTCCACTTACCTGAATACTTGCAGATGTCTGGTCTGATTTTGGACTGATAGTATGTCGTGAATGCAGCAGACCACTGACCCTCATCACAGATTTCTGCTTCAACACTCTGTAACTCTTCCTCATTGGAACATTTAAGGAGTCTATCTACATCGTTTACGTATGCTGGAATGCGTTCGGTTGGTATCTTATGTGATATGAACAAGTAGCGAACATCGCATTTGATATGATTCCAACAATGTAAACCGTTGCGTTAGGCAGCATAGACTCCAGCCCATTTGTTATCGCAAGCTCCCTGTCAACAACAAATACAACAGAGTCCCTATTGATACTTGGCAAACTCTTCTTTAATATCTGAAATAATCGTTCGTGAAAATTCTGATCACGTTTCTCCTGTATCAGGAAAGCAAGAGGAACTGCAGACTCACTGTCAAATACCACATGTTTGAACACTATAGGGCTAACATAAAAGTCACCACAATTGTACGTTTTATCATATGAACATAAGATCTTACCTTTTCTTCTCAGTTGTTGTAGATTACCAAAATCTGTCAAAACTTCTTTCAGACCAAGAACACATGCAAAAGACGGCACAATATCTAGTTGCAAAACGTAATCATTCAGATGATAGTGCAACTCTACAGTATTGTATATGTCATCATGCGACAGTCTCATTTTTTCTCGTTCCGACATGATTCTTAACCTGTCCTTGGTTCTTAGGCAGAACTGATGCAGTTCCTTCTCCATCCTCATTCTTGCTCTTCATTTTATTATAAATCTTACCTGCAGTGACGTGATATTGCGCCTCCGTTATAATGCCATCTATCATAGAGGGACAAGTGCGAAAATATGTACCAGCGCCACTCTTCGATGATTTATGAGGCAGCGTCTGATAAGCAGTTTCATTACCTGTATATTGAATCAAATAGTACCTGTCATTGTCAGTCAACTGATATTCATGACGAACAATGTCTGCTGAACCTTTATACTTACCGTTGATCTGAACCATAATCTTGTGCGTTGTTTTTAAAATAAATGGATTGTTTTTAGGGTATTTCTTTGTACCATCATTGTTCCATTGATAGTTATCACATCTCCCGTCCATTTTATTTGTAAAGGTTTGCGTACCTAAAGGAAACATTTGGCCACCCAATGATGACAATGGCCGACTCAGCGAGATAAGATCACTCGATATTTCACATCTAACACACTTTTGGAGAACTTTCAAAGCTTTCTGAGAAGGGATTGCAATGGGATTTTCAGAAAATACGACGGAATATCGCTCGCTATCAACAGAACCACCGCCTCTCTGTGACGCAACGGACTTCGGTGTTTTAATACTCTTAGCAGAGTCAACGGACAGGTCGGACACAACAGACTTCGGTTCTTTATTAGACTTCGGTGCTTTAATAGTCTTAGCAGAGTCAACGGACATCTCTGACACAACAGACTTCGGTTCTTTATTAGACTTCGGTGCTTTAATACTCTTAGCAGAGTCAACGGACAGCTGAGACACAACAGACTTTGGTGCTTTATCAGACTTCGGTGCTTTAATACTCTTAGCAGAGTCAACGGAAAGCTGAGACACAACAGACTTCGGTGCTTTATCAGACTTCGGTGCTTTAATACTCTTAGCAGAGTCAACGGAAAGCTGAGACACAACAGACTTCGGTGCTTTAATACTCTTAGCAGAGTCAACGGACATCTCAGACACAACAGACTTCGGTGCTTTACCAGACATCGGTGCTTTAATACTCTTAGCAGAGTCAACGGACAGCTGAGACACAACAGACTTCGGTGCTTTATCAGACTTCGGTGCTTTAATATTTTAGCAGAGTCATCAGACAGCTGAGACACAACAGACTTCGTTGCTTTATCAGATGTCGGTGATTTAATACTCTTAGCAGAGTCAACAGACAGCTAAGACACAACAGACTTCGGTTCCTTATCAGACTTCGGTGCTTCAATACTCTTAGCAGAGTCAACGGACATCTCAGACACAACAGACTTCGGTGCTTTAATACTCTTAGTAGAGTCAACGGACAGCTGAGACACAGCAGACCTCGGTGTTTTATCAGACTTCAGTGCTATAATAGTCTTAGCAGAGTCAATGGACATCTCTGACACAACAGACTTCGGTTCTTTATCAGACTTCGGTGCTTTAATACTCTTAGACGAGTCAACAGACAGCTGAGACACAACAGACTTCGGTTCTTTATCAGACCTCAGTGCTTAATCAAACTTCGGTGCTTTAATATTCTTAGCAGAGTCAACCGACAGCTGAGACACAACAGACTTCGATGCTTTATCAGATGTCGGTGATTTAATACTCTTAGCAGAGTCAATGGACAGCTAAGACACAATAGACTTCGGTTCCTTATCAGACTTCGGTGCTTCAATACTCTTAGCAGAGTCAGCGGACATCTCAGACACAATAGACTTCGGTGCTTTAATACTCTTAGCAGAGTCAACGGACATCTCTGACACAACAGACTTCGGTTCTTTATCAGACTTCGGTGCTTTAATACTCTTAGACGAGTCAACAGACAGCTGAGACACAACAGACTTCGGTTCTTTATCAGACCTCAGTGCTTAATCAGACTTCGGTGCTTTAATATTCTTAGCAGAGTCAACGGACAGCTGAGACACAAGAGACTTCGGTGCTTTATCAGATTTAGGTGCTTTATTACTCTTAGCAGAGTCAACGGACAGCTGAGATACAACAGACTTCGGTACTTTATCAGACTTCGGTGCTTTATCAGACTTCGGTGCTTTAATACTCTTAGCAGATTCAACGGACAGCTGAGACATAAACAGACTTCGGTGATTTAATACTCTTAGCAGAGTCAAGGGACAGCTGAGGTTCAACAGACTTCAGTGCTATATCAGACTTCGGTGCTTGTATTCCCTTAGCAGAGTCAACGGACAGCTGAGACACAACAGACTTCGGTTCTTTTTCAGACTTCGGTGCTTTAATACTCTTAGCAGAGACAACAGACAGCTGAGACACAGCAGACCTCAGTGCTTAATCAGACTTCGGTGCTTAAATATTCTTAGCAGAGTCAACGGACAGCTGAGACACAACAAACTTCGGTGCTTTATCAGATTTAGGTGCTTTAATACTCTTAGCAGAGTCAACGGACAGCTGAGATACAACAGACTTCGGTGCTTTATAAGACTTCGGTGCTTTATCAGACTTCGGTGCTTTGATACTCTTAGCAGAGTCAACAGACAGCTGCGACACAACAAACGTCGGTGCTTTATCACACTCAGGTGCTTTAATACTCTTAGCAGAGTCAATGGACAGCTGAGATACAACAGACTTCGGCGCTTTATCGGACTTCGGTGCTTTATCAGACTTCGGTGCTTTAATACTCTAAGCAGAGTCAACGGACAGCTGAGGCACAACAGACTTCGGTGCTATATCAGACTTCGGTGCTTGTATTCTCTTAGCAGAGTCAACGGACAGCTTAGACACAACAGACTTCGGTGCTTTATCAGACCTCGGTGTTTTAATACTCTTAGCAGAGTCAATGGACAGCTGAGGCACAACAAACTTTGGTGCTTTAATACTCTTGGAAGAGTCAACTGACAGCTAAGGCACAACAGACTTCGTAGCTTTATCAGACTTCAGTGCTTTAATACTCTTAGCATAGTCAACGGACAGCTGAGATACAACAGACTTCGATGCTTTTTCAGACTACGGTGCTTTAATACTCATAGCACACTTAACGCACAGCTGAGACACAAAAGAATTGGTGTTATATCAAACTTCATCAAACTTATATAAGACTTCGGTGCTTGTATTCTCTTAGCAGAGTCAACGGACAGCTGAGACACAACATACTTCGGTGCTTTATCAGACTTCGGTGCTTTAATAGTTTAGCAGAGTCAATGGACAGGCGAGACACAACCGACTTCGGTTCTTTATCAGACTTTGGTGCTTTAATACTCTTAGCCGAGTCAACGGACAACTTAGACACAACAGACCTCGGCGCTTTATCAGACTTCGGTGCTTTAATACTGTTACTAGGGTCAACGGACATCTTGGAAACAACGAACTTCGGTGCTTTATCAGACTTCGGTGCTTTAATACTCTTAGCAGAGTCAACGGACAGCTGGGACACAACAGACTTGGGTGCTTTAATACTCTTAGCAGAGACAACGGACAGCTGAGATACAAGACTTTGGTGCTTTATCAGACTTCGTTGCTTTAATACTCTTAGCGGAGTCAATGGACAGCTGAGATACAACAGACTTCAGTGCTTTAATACTCTTAGCAGAGTCAAGGGACAGGTGAGACACAACCGACGCCTGTTCTTTATCAGACTTCGGTGTTTTAATACTCTTAGCAGAGTCAACGGACAGCTGAGACACACCAGATTCGGCGCTTTATCAGACTTTGGTGCCTTAATGCTCTTAGTAGAGTCAACGGAAATCTCGGAAACAACGGACTTCGGTGCTTTATCAGACTTTGGTGCTTTAATACTCTTAGCAGTGTCAACGGACAGCTGAGACACAACAGACTTCGGTTCTTTATCAGACTTCGGTGCTTTAATACTCTTAGCAGAGACAACGGACAGCTGAGACACAGCAGACCTCAGTGCTTAATCAGACTTCGGTGCTTAAATATTCTTAGCAGAGTCAACGGACAGCTGAGACGCAACAAACATCGGTGCTTTATCAGATTTAGGTGCTTTAATACTCTTAGCAGAGTCAACCGACAGCTGAGATACAAGACTTCGGTGCTTTATCAGACTTTGGTGCTTTAATACTATAAGCAGAGTCAACGGACAGCTGAGACACAACAGACTTCGGCGCTTTATCAGACTTTGGTGCTTTAATACTCTTACTAGAGTCAACGGACATCTTGGAAACAACGGACTTCGGTGCTTTATCAGACTTCGGTGCTTTAATACTCCTAGCAGAGTCAACGGACAGCTGGGACAAAACAGACTTCGGTGCTATATAAGACTTTGGTGCTTTAATACTCTTAGCAGAGTCAACGGACAGCTGAGAAACAAGACTTCAATGCTTTATCAGTCTTCGGTGCTTTTATACTCTTAGCAGAGTCATCGGACAGCTGAGACACAACAGACTTCGGCGCTTTATCAGACTTTGGTGCTTTAATACTCTGAGTATAGTCAACGAACATCTCGGAAACAACTGACTTCGGTGCTTTATCAGACTTCGGTGTTTTAATACTCTTAGCAGAGTCAACGGACAGCTGGGACACAACAGACTTTGGTGCTTTAATACTCTGAGTATAGTCAACGAACATCTCCGAAACAACTGACTTCGGTGCTTTATCAGACTTCGGTGTTTTAATACTCTTAGCAGAGTCAACGGACAGCTGAGACACAACATACTTTGGTGCTTTATCAGACTTTGGTGCTTTAATACTCTTAGCAGAGTCAATGGACAGCTGGGACACAACAGACTTCGGTGCTTTAATACTCTTAGCAGAGTCAACGGACAGCTGAGATACAAGACTTTGGTGCTGTATCAGACTTCGGTGCTTTAATACTCTTAGCAGAGACAATGGACAGCTGAGATACAACAGATTTGGATGCTTTAATACTCTTAGCAGAGTCAAGGGACAGGTGAGACACAACCGACGTCTGTTCTTTATCAGACTTCGGTGTTTTAATACTCTTAGCAGAGTCAACGGACAGCTGAGACACACCAGACTTCGGTGCTTTATCAGACTTCGGTGCTTTAATACTCTTAGCAGTGTCAACGGACAGCTGAGACACAACAGACTTCGGTGCTTTATCAGACTTCGGTGCTTGAATACTCTTAGCTGAGTCAACGGACAGCTGAGACACAACAGACTTTGGTGCTTTATCAGACTTCGGTGCTTTAATACTCTTAGCAGAGTCAACGGACAGCTGAGATACAAGACTTCAGTGCTTTATCAGACTTTGGTGCTTTAATACTCTTAGCAGAGTCAACGGACAGCTGAGACACAATAGACTTCGGTGCTTTATCAGACTTCGGTGCTTTAATACTCTTAGCAGAGTCAACGGACAGCTGAGACACAACAGACTTCGGCGCTTTATCAGACTTTGGTGCTTAAATACCATTAGCAGAGTCAACGGACATCTGAGGCATATGATATTGTTTCTACCAAAAAATTTATGATGAACATGACGACTTTGATTTTGAAATTGTCAATTTCCCATTTTAGATGGATGGTGATGTTCCTCGCTCTACATCCTATGGAGTCTATATCTCTCAACTCATTTGTTTTGCTAGTGCATCTAGAGATCATTAGAAATAGACAAATGCAAGTCTAAAAATGCAGTGATTTACGTACAATGGAATGTGCAGGGGTGGCATATAAATCACACGGAGTAAATATAACAAGAAATACTTTTCAGTAGGAGCGTTGAGAGACCACGAGAATGGTAACATGGACAGCCAACATTGTGATTGCGGGAAGGGGTTTGCCTGCCGTACTTCGGTAGCGAGACACAGCTTCCGAATGACTATGCTCTTCGTGCATGGGAGAGTTTGCTGAACCTTACTAACATGTATATAGTAATATATACATGCTTAAATAGTATAGTGCTAAATTCATGACCACAAATGAACGGAAACGAAAACTGATTAAACAGCCCGATAGAACCTCGCCATTTCAACAGTTAACAAATCTTCGACGTGTTTAGGCTTTTTGGAGGTTATTTTAAATACACGAAAAAGTAACTTCATGGCAAACTCTAGTAAAATTCAGGGACAAATTTAAGCTTAGCCTAAATGGGTATATAAGTTTGTAGCAAAGTATTTGTAAAAGATTCTAAAATATAGCAACAAGTGAGCAAAGCTCACATACCCCCGGCCGTAGCCATCAGAGGTTGTAACACTTTCAGAGAAAAGACAAAATTGTCAAAGATTTCATAATCCTAAATCAAGTAGTTTCTGAGAAAAATTTTATGAAAATGTCCATATGTGTTAGATAAGAGTGACAGAAGGAAAAATTGAAAATTTGAAAAAAGAAGGCAAAATGAGGATAAGCACCTTAATTTTCATTTACACAATACACTTTGCCTACCTGAAAGTGTACACAAAATTTCATAATCCTAAATCAAGTAGTGGCTGAGAAAACTCTGACAAAAATTGTCCATATGTGTTATATAGGAGTGACAGAAGGAAAAATTGAAAAAGAAGGCAAAATGAGCTTTAGCATCTTTATTTTCATTTACACAATACACTAGGCCTACCTGAAGGTGTACACTAAATTTGAAAACACTGGCTCTAATAGGAGCTGAGAAATCTGTGACAGAAATGTTCATTGGAGAGAAAGAGAAATGAATAAATAAAGGGACTGATAAGAAATATGTGGCTGTTCTTTTGTTACACAATACAACTAATCACTATCAAGCTTTGTACCAAGTTTCAGAATCCTAACCCAAGTAGTTGCTGAGAAATCTTCGACAGAAAAAAAGAAAGATATACATAGGAGAGAGAAAGAAGAAAAATGAACAAATGAAGGGACTGTTAAGCAATATGTGGCTGTATTTTGTTACACAATACAACTCATCACTATCAAGCTTTGTACCAAATTTCAGAGCCCTAAGTGAAGTAGTTGCTGAGAAATCTTTGACAGAAAAAAGAAAGATTTACATAGGAGAGAGAAAGAAGAAAAATGAACAAATAAAGGGACTGATAAGCAATATGTGGCTGTTTTTTTTTGTTACACAATACAACTCATCACTATCAAGCTTTGTACCAAATTTCAGAATCCTAAGTCAAGTAGTTGCTTAGAAATCTTTGACAGAAAAAAAGTTTATAGACAGACAGACAAACCAACAAACAGACAGACAAACAAACATAATTACAGAAAAGGCAAAAACTATATACCTCCTATATACTTCGTACCGGTGTAACGGTCAGTTTTTTCCCCAGTCAGTTTTTTTCCCGGGGAAAGAATGGGCCGGCCCATTCTTTCCCCGGGGAAAAAACTGACCGGTCAGTTTTTCCCCCGGGGAAAGATTTGACTAGTCAGTTTTTTCCCCACCCAGTCAGTTTTTTCCCCCCATGTTATTTTTTTGGAAAAGGCTTGAAAATGATATATGTGTCATTGTGCAGTTAAATCAAATTAAATTTCATTCTGAAATAGCTGTATTATAATTCTACCACCCTCAACACAGCACAAAAGTGCAGAGGGTGTAGAAGGATTTGATTATAAATGGTTAGCCTATTCAAAAAACAAAATGAGTATGTTCTTAATTCAAAATGGTTATTTGAATGGGTTAAAGGAAAATCGACCCAGTCTTTCCCCAACCCACTGTTTGGAAGAATCAATTCACTAAGATAAAGAACACTTTGGAGGGAGATAACCAATAAACTTTTTGGTTTGAAAATTTGATTATCTCTTTGGAATGAGTCATTCATAAGTCTTCAGATACATTAAAAGAATAACATTAACTGAAAGACTGAAAGATAAATAGAAAGATCAGAACATTTAGGAGGGGGGGGGGGAAAGAATGGGCCGGCCCAGTCTTTCCCCACCCAACAATGTAGCAGTACAAATAAAATGTTGGGTTTGAAAACTTGATTCTCTCTATGGAATCTGTCATTCATAAGTGTTAAGATACAGTGAAAGAGTAACATAAACCGAAAGACTACAATTGTAACTGATCAATAGAAAGATCTGAAGATTTTGGAGGGGGGAAAGAATGGGCCGGCCCACTCTTTCCCCACCAAACAATGTAGAAGTACCAATAATCTTGATGGATTGAAAACTTGATTCTCACTTTGGTATAGGTCTTTCATAAATGTTAAAATAGAGTGAAAGAGTAACATAAACCGAAAGCAAAACGATCAATAGAAGATCGAAAGATTAAGGAGGGGGGAAAGAATGGGCCGGCCCAGTCTTTCCCCACCCTACAATTACAAATAAACCGGTTGGTTTGAAAACTTAATTCTCTGCTTGGTATAAGTCAAGAGAGTTCAGATACAGCAAAAGAATAACATAATCCAAAAGTCTAGAGGATAAATAGAAAGATCCCAACATTTTGGAGGGGGGAAAGAATGGGATTGCCCAGTTTTTCCCCACCCTACAATTACAAATAAACCGGTTGGTTTGAAAACTTGATTCTCTGCTTGGTATAAGTCAAGAGAGTTCAGATACAGCAAAAGAATAACATAATCCAAAAGTATAGAGGATAGATAGAAAGATCCCAACATTTTGAGGGGGGGGAAAGAATGGGCTGGCCCAGTTTTTCCCCACCCCACAATGTAGAAGTACCAATTAACTTGTTGGTTTAAAAACTTGATCTCTCTTTGGAATAGGTCATTCAAAATTATTCAGATTCAGTCAAAGAGTAACATAAACCGAAAGACTAAACAATAAATTGAAAGATCCAAGCATTATGGAGGGGGGGGGGGGAAAGAATGGGCCGGCCCAGTCTTTCCCCACCCAACAATGTAGAAGTACCAATAATCTTGTTGGATTGAAAACTTGATTCTCACTTTGGTATAGGTCTTTCATAAATGTTAAAATAGAGTGAAAGAGTAACATAAACCGAAAGCAAAACGATCAATAGATGATCGAAAGATTAAGGAGGGGGGAAAGAATGGGCCGGCCCAGTCTTTCCCCACCTTACAATTACAAATAAACCGGTTGGTTTGAAAACTTGATTCTCTGCTTGGTATAAGTCAAGAGAGTTCAGATACAGCAAAAGAATAACATAATCCAAAAGTCTAGAGGATAAATCGAAAGATCCCAACATTTTGGAGGGGGGAAAGAATGGGCCCGCCCAGTTTTTCCCCACCCCACAATGTAGAAGTACCAATTAACTTGTTGGTTTAAAAACGTGATCTCTCTTTGGAATAGGTCATTCAAAATTGTTCAGATGCAGTCAAAGAGTAACATAAACCGAAAGACTAAACAATAAATTGAAAGATCCAAGCATTATGGAGGGGGGGGGGGGGAAACCTTAAGACTGAGAGATAAATAGAAAGGTTAGAAAATAAAAGAGGGGGGAAAGAATGGGCCGGCCCAGTCTTTCCCCACCCCCTATTTAGAAGAATCATTTGGCTGAATGCTTGTAACTTGAATTTCTCCTAGAGATATGTCAATAATGAGTGATCAGATTCAGTGTAAGAGTAGTTGAAACCAAGAACTGACAGATAAATTGAAAGGTTAGAACCCAATGGAGGGGGGGGAAAGAATGGGCCGGCCCAGTCTTTCCCCACCCCACTATTGAGAAGGAACATGCAGTTAGCTAAATGCTTTCTTAACGTGAATTTCTCCTTAGGACAAGACAATCATGAGTGTTCGGATACAGTGCAAGAGTAGGTTAAACCTTAAGACTGAGAGATAAATAGAAAGGTTAGAAAATAATAGAGGGGGGAAAGAATGGGCCGGCCCAGTCTTTCACCACCCCCTATTTAGAAGAATCATTTGGCTGAATGCTTGTTACTTGAATTTCTCCTTGAGATATGTCAATCATGAGTGTTCAGATACAGTGCAAGAGTAGGTTAAACCTTAAGACTGAGAGATAAATAGAAAGGTTAGAATATAATAGAGGGGGGAAGAATGGGCCGGCCCAGTCTTTCCCAACCCCTATTTAGAAGAATCATTTGGCTGAATGCTTGTAACTTGAATTTCTCCTAGAGATATGTCAATCATGAGTGTTCAGATTCAGTGTAAGAGTAGTTTAAACCAAGGACTGACAGATAAATTGAAAGGTTAGAACCCAATGGAGGGGGGGAAAGAATGGGCCGGCCCAGTCTTTCCCCACCCCACTTTTGAGAAGGAACATGCAGTTAGCTAAATGCTTACTTAACTTGAATTTCTCCTTAGGACAAGACAATCATGAGAGTTCAGATACAGTGCGAGAATCATGAGTGTTCAGATACAGTGCAAGAGTAGGTTAAACCTAAAGACTGAGAGATACAAATGTAAATAGAAAGGTTAGAAAATAATAGAGGGGGGAAAGAATGGGCCGGCCCAGTCTTTCCCCACCCCCTATTTAGAAGAACCAGTAAGCTAAACGGGTTTTAAAGTCGAAGATCTCTTTGACATGTCATTTGAAAGTATTTCGATACAGTGAAAGAGTACAATAAACCAAAAGACTGATAGTAAAAGTGAATGGTCTGAACCCCTACAAATCACAACCAAACAGCAATAAGTATGAGTACTTTTGAGTCCTATCGCTAATTTAATAGCGGCTTTTTAAATTTATACAAAGAAATAATAATTCCATTATGATTTTTGAAATTATTAGTGGGGGGGAAAAAACTGACTGGGTGGGGAAAGAATGGGCCGGCCTATTTTTTCCCCGGGGAAAGAATGGGCTGGGGGGAAATTCCGGCCTGTTACACCGGGGGTGACAGAAAAAAAGAAAGATTTACATAGGAGAGAGAAAGAAGAAAAATGAACAAATAAAGGGACTGATAAGCAATATATGGCTGTTGTTTTTTTTTGTTACACAATACAACTCATCACTATTAAGCTTTGTACCAAATTTCAGAGCCCTAAGTGAAGTAGTTGCTGAGAAATCTTTGAGAGAAAAAAAAAGATTTACATAGGAGAGAGAAAGAAGAAAAATGAACAAAAAAAGGGACTGATAAGCAATATGTGGCTGTTTTTTTGTTACACAATACATCTCATCACTATCAAGCTTTGTACCACATTTCAGAATCCTAAGTCAAGTAGTTGCTTAGAAATCTTTGACAGAAAAAAAAAGTTTACAGACAGACAGACAAACCAACAAACAGACAGACAAACAAACATAATTACAGAAAAGGCAAAAACTATTACCCCCTATATACTTCGTACCAGGGGTATAAATATAACGAATTTCGCATAAATGTGCAAGGCTAAATTTGAGGATCGTTACAAACAACGTATTAAACTGAAACAGAGAAAGATTTTGTATACACTACATTACGTAAAAATAGATGCTACTATGTGATTTTATCGCTTAACCCATATAAGCCAAGCATTTATTTGTTCATACAATTTTTATACAATTAAACACAATTAGCTAAGATAACTATTCAACCTTTCGGCCCTCTGCAACATACGAGGGTCAGTCAAAATAACTGAGCCCTACCTCATAACATTTCAGTTTGGCATTGTAGACAACAAAAAATGTGATTATTTTCTATAAGTATCATATGTCATCGATGTTTTGACCCTGAATAATTATCCTGGTGAAGCTTTTATTATGGTTGCTAGGCAACTGAAGATCGTCAGTCAGATCGATGCGTTCACGATCTCAGCCACCAGGAATATACAGTATGTATTTAAAAATCTTGCGTGCTTGATATTTTTTTTGAAAGACATATTTGACATTTATTTGAATAACATATGTCATATTGTCTTTTCATTACACTTAGTTTGTTACTGTTTACGTGAACATTGATTGTATGCGTTGCCTAGCAACAAAAAACGCCAAAATTCCACAAATTTTCAGATACACAACCATTGTGTTGCCATGGAAACAAAACTGTGAATTAATTAAAGGAACTTAATATGTCTGGGGGTTGGTTTGTGTATACAGTGCTGTTAAAGCATTATTAGGCTAATATTTTATGTTTTCTATTAAAATTGTGTAAATTTCAATATGGGTGGGGTAAATTATGGGACTTCAGGCATGTTAAAATTTGATAAATTCTGAAATCAAACTACCACAGAGTCTATAATTTGGGGTCAGTTGGTTTCTCTTCTGTGACACTGAATATGTACATGTTAAAGGTATCAGACGGCAGTGAATAAAGCCTTGCTTTAACATTACTGTTTCCAAAGAACCGCTTAGAATAATATGTATCACAACCTGAACGCATCCCCTTGACAGGTCATATTCTGTTGCCTAGCAACCGTTACACAAAGCCTACCAACATAAATAAATTAGGTGATTAAATAGATGGCATATAACTCCAATGAAATATCATCTCACCAGTGTCCGTTTAACTTGATTCAAATGTTATTAGGTAGGGCTCAGTTATTTTTGACTAACCCTCGTATAACTAAACAATAAAACATATATACAACACAGACCAGCAGATACCGCTGGATTAAAAAAATAAGCATCACAGTGCATGATACTAAAACACATTTAAAAGTGGCTGATCTGCACCTTTGTTGTTACAAATCACAAAAGACAGAGTTTAATAGCTTTATGTCATTTTACCATGAACGCTTAGAAAACAAGATGCGAAATTTGATTTTCAGCAATTATGATATAACTCAGACAGATTTGTTATTTGCGCAGTCTCTTCAAAGCATTTGCAGTGTGCATGAGGACACACCAAGAGTTATCCTGCTAGTGACCGTTTTCTTTATCATACAACCTGATATACGATAGTAAACATGGTAACCATTGAACTGTATAAACCACGTGCTACCCATATGAAATACATGGAGGGAAAAGGAGGAGTTTTCTTAATCGAAAACGACTAAGTAATTTTATTTTACAAGATATTCCAGACTTATTTTCCAGTCTTAAGTGTTCAAACATTCAATTGTATATTAGGCGGTGATATATTATCTGCATGTGCAAAATTTCAGTCCAAATTGATATCATTAAAGACATTTTAAAAAAAGAAAAACGATGTCCACTGAATTTCTGACGGCACAGTAGTAATAGTTAGGGTCTCTGGATATCACTGAATACTATGCTATAATATATTGAAGAAACCCAGATCTTATCGCTTTGATTAAGAATTAAAACAATGTTTAATATTTTTTCTTGAAAGTCATCAGTGAACCAGAAGCCCTGACCATGTGAGGTAAAGCATTCCATATTTTGGGGCTGAGCAAGTATATGAGTTATCAAAGAGTGTCTTACGTGACAATGGTATGTGTAGCAGACCATTTTCCGATGATCTTAAGTTTTAATGAAGGGATTTCTGATTAGGGTGTCAATAACTCTGTAAGATAATCGGGTGTTGAATTGTTTAAAGCTCTGTAGGTAAGCACTGCTTTATCATATTTTAATCGGTTCTCTACTGAGAGCCAGCTAAGTTCTTAAAACATAATAAGTGAAGATGGTGTGTCAAAGTTAGCTTTAAGAATGATCAGAGCAGCCCGTTTCTGCAATTTTGACAAACGTTGGATGTTAGCATGTGATGCTGTAAGCCATCTGGTGGAGCCATTGTCTATCAAAGGCTGATATCCTTTTTGTCTGGCATAGGCAAACAGTGCAGACCCAGATCAGAGGCCACAGAATGCGGCGTCTGGTCAGGGTCTCCACTGTTTGCTTACGAAATGCTCTATTGTAATTTGAAAACATACCACCCAACATCTGGACCAGTCCAAATGATAATAGTTGGAAATTCCATTAGGCGAATGTGGTTTAAGAAACACTCATCAGTCGAAAATATAGCATTTTCGACGCACATTTAAGGCATTAGTGTTTTCAGTACAACAACTAAGTCTTAGCGTCTAAAATATTGAAGAATCTCTAAAATCAAAAGAAAAGTTTTCGTCATAAAACATGAAAAATACTAAGTAAGTATGATCAGGAAATACCACAATCACAAACCGCAGACAACCCAGTTGAACACTGATTTTAAATCGTCATAAAACCGTAACTACTTCGTCATAAAACCGACACATTTCAATAGAAAATCTGCAATGGAAATCAATTCGTTATATGTTAGTAATTTTAATTGGAGCTTAATCGAGTATTCCATTGACAGAACAATCTCTTTTTCTTTTTGACAGAACGATGTTTTTCTTCAGCATTTCGTTTCTTCTTTAATGTCGTCATCTAAACCGTCTATTTTTCGTCATAAAACCATTTCCGATGTGACTTGGATACGCCTCAGTGCTATGGTGATACATTGCACAATTTAAGAAGCCTCTACGCAAGCAAAATATGTGTTCATGTTTTAACAACAGTATAATTTAGGACAAAGATATGGTCATTTAAATAAATCTAAGTCCCCTCTGCCGGTCCGACTCTTTCATATGTGGCGTTGGCCGCTTTCAGTTCTTATGTGGTGGTTCTGCTATGAGTAATTTATTGGAATGGTTTATTCCTCCCATTTTTGTGGGACTTTGTTTTCAGGCGTTGTTTTGTTATACAGTTAACTGGTTCCGAGTTGTACAAATTAACAACTGGTCATGTATAATGTTAGGTGGGCTGTGATTGGTCAGCCAATCATGAGTTGTATTACAAATCGTTAAGTTGACAAGACAACCACAGAAACATGACTGCCTCCGCCAACATATCTCGACGTTAACGGTGACGTTGACGTCACAACAACCATGCCAACACAAATAACAAGTTTGAATGCAGCGTTACAAACTCGAAAAACGTCATAGAATGGAAAATGATAAAGCAATATTTAATAGAAAAACCCATAAGCTTTTTTTCTGTAGCCTGTATGGAACTTTTAAACTGGTCCCGAGTTGTTGGCTAGCTCCGTGACATTCCGTGTAACAGGCAGATTTCTGCCAGTTTGATTTATTGATGACCTGTCCCTACAATAGCCAGTGTAGGGGAGAGAACCAGTCTAGTTATACAGTACTTAGTGTCTTTTTTTAAGTTTTGAATCACCTCGCTAAAGAGGAGAGAGCTGTTTCTTTAACTTTATTTTGGCCTCGACGAGAGAGAGCCTGTCTTCAGGGTTTGCAAACAACACAGGCGCAGACTAGCCAGCGCATCCACTCAATCTGATCAGCGCTGTTGTTATTCCCTTTTTGGAAAGTATCATACGTAAAATTGCTTCAGGTGAAATTTGAATTTTCTAGCTATTCTTTGTAGCTGAGCAGACAGGTTTGAATCTGACTTTGTTGGAAACCCTGAAGACAGGTTTTCTCACGATGAGGCCCACCTGGATACATATGGCTCCCAGGGGGGGGGATACTTTGATATTTTCATACATACCTAGACTCGGGTCATTCTTTGGGGTCAAAATTTTGAATGTCAATATTTTTGGGGTTTTTCAGAAAAATAAAAATTATTTTGGTCATAAAGATTTTGTGGATATTTTTGGTATCACAAAACTGGACTATATTTAGAGGTCATTTCTATGCATTTTAGGGTCTTTTCTTGGTCGGAATGGGGGATGTTTTTTTGGTTGTTAAAATTTCAAATATTTTTTGGGGGTGAAAGGTAGATGCTGGGCCTGAGCCTACGTATGAAAAAATGAGAGTACTCCCCCCCCCCCTGGGATATGGCTACTGTAAATTTGAAAGTTTACGTGAGAATTTTATTTTGGCGAATATCGTAAACAGACATATTTGCCACGTTAACAATTCGTGACTTTGGCATGATTTACCTCCATGGTAAAGGAAAAAGAGTTTTGCCATTTCTCAGGGATTATTTCAGCGAAATTCTGTATCCGCTTAGTTTCGTCGAAATAAAAGTAAGTAAGGTTGCAAAGATCAGGAATCGATACAATCAAGTACCACACCTGACCCAGGATACCAATGGGAAAGTGACAAACTCACAGAAGACACCACAAACGAGAGCCAAGAGGTCAGCCCTTTCCCAGCAGGTGACCACGAAGCACATATAAACAGACGCGCACAAAACATAGCAAACACAAGACAGAACAAAAACAGAAAAGATCCACAAAAGAAGTACCGCCTTGGAACGGTCAGTAAAATATTTTACTGGAGGGCTTAAACCGGTTTAACGGCGCCAACCTCACCCTTAATTCAGATGTGGATCAAGACACATAGATATTTGGTTTGCATGAAAGACCCCTAACTTATCAATGCATCATCTCCTAAAACATATAAATCAAGATATAAAAAGGAGATAAAGCAAGGATAAGGACTCAACAGTAAATTAAACTGAATACCGGAGCAAAAGAAATCCAACAGGTAAACCCCGGTGGGCCCGACAAACAGCCAAAGCATCAGGCCCCTACCATCTCATCAATAGATAAGTCTTTAAGTCGGAACCGTCATAGAGTCTGAAGTCCGACCCACCGGCGTGCAATTAAAGAGGAAAGCAAAGTTGCCAACTGTGATTGGGTTGACAACCAAGCATGCAGTCTGTTGCAATACATTAATGTTATAGCCAATCTTTTTATAATGGGACATTATTTTAATGAACTGCGCTGAAAAATTATTAGAGCCACCAATCTTCTTCAACTTATACACCAAGTCACCATAGAAATCAGGTTCTGAAAGTCCTTGGCGCAAGAGAGATTTAAGTCCAACTTGGAATTTAGAAATCAAATCAAAGTATCGTCTATAAAATTTTGAAAATGTTCTGCGAAGTTTATGATACCGATAGCCCTGTTTAAGAAGTTTCTGAGTTAACAATTTATTGCGAGTGTTGAAGTCAGTAACATAGCTAGATGCTCTAGCAAAAAGAATGAGTTGAGAGATATAGACTCCATAGGATGTAGAACGAGGAACATCACCATCTAAAAATGGGAAATTGACAATTTCAAAATCAAAGTCGTCACGTTTATCATAAATTTTGGTAGAAACAATACCATTAGAAATTGACAAATGCAAATCTAAAAATGCGGCTTCGGTATCAGAGGCATTGGCTTTATTAAGTTGGAGCTCTGAAGGGTATATTTGACTAACCATATTTTCAAAATAAACATTATTAATATTTAAAATATCGTCCAAATATCTGGAAGTAGTGTTAAACGCATCAATAACATCAGCCTGCTTATCATCAGAAAGAGACATCATAAAGTCCCTTTCATAACAAAACAGGAATAAATCTGCAACCAGGGGAGCACAATTAGTGCCCATAGGAATCCCAACTACTTGTCTATAGAGCTTGGTGCCAAATCGAATGAAAGTGTTGTCCAACAAAAAGGTCAGCGCATCACATACATTTTGACACGACCATGCATGATATTTTTTAGGTTTTTCTGAAGTAAAAAATGCATTTCTGTCACTACATGCAAGGTAAGGAGAGCCTTCTCTCTGGAAGGTTCTTTCAATAAGATCAATAAGTTTATCTTTAATTAAATTATGAGGTAAAGTAGTGTAAAGAGTAGAAAAATCATAAGTAGACAAACTGGTCGCATTGAAATCTCTAGCTTTAAGTTTATCTAAAATTTCACCTGAATTTTTAATCGACCAAAATAGGTTTTTACCGGATCTCTCATATACTTTTTCACAATATTTGATAACATGTTTTTTAACAGCTGTAAGACACGAGGTTAACAATTTAGAAAGTTCTGTAGTCGTACAAGAACTAGAATTTGCAATAAATCTTGCTTTATAGGGTTTTTTATGGAGTTTAGGTAACCAGTACAACGTAGGAACTTTGTCTTGATTTTCATTAGCTTTGACACCAAACTGTAGGGCTGTATGACAACCATGCCCATCAACAATCACCCTTTCACTTAAAGAAGGCTGCAGTTTATAAGCATTAGTGTCAACAAGCTCACGCTTAAGAGTATTAATATAATACGATCGTCATACAACTACAACATTGTTAGCAGCTTTATCTGCTGGAACCAAAACATAGTTCATATGAAAATCCTGGATACCTCGTTTAAGATGACGAAAAGATGATTTAGGTTTAGGGGGCAAAAGATGTGTATTACGAGAGTAAAATGAAATACGAGTATCAATAATTTTAAAAATGTTAATCTTCCATTCCTTCAAAGCATCAGGTTCAACATTTTCCCGTTTGCACCATCGATTACTGAAGTCATTTAAAGAAGCAGCGATCTCTCTACGACATTTAGAGAAATCAATATTAGAGGGAAATCTATATTTAGGACCTTTAGAAATGATATTGCGAACTCTAGCGTCAGGAATGACATTTAGATTACCTGTAATAACATGCCCTGCAGAGGGATATAAATAATTTGAATTTTTAAAATCTCAGGAGGCAGGAGTATTGGAATCTATATCTAAATCATTTACAATTTTATTAAAGTTAAATATCGTAGACCTTATAGGTTTGTTATATTTATAACAAATGATAGGAGTTTCAGAATTATTAAAGTAATTTGGAATAGATGAAATCACTGAATTATCCTTGAAGATACTATGTAAATCAATAAACTCAATACCTTTGTTAATGAATGGAATTTTGATAAAATGTCGTTTATGGTTGACCTCAGAATCGAAAATTTCAGCGAAAATTTCCAAATTTGTAGTATTATTGACCTGTGTCTCATCCTCACAGGTTCCTGATTTGATCCAAAGTTTGTTACTTAGGCATTTTTTGATCCAGGCCAGCAAGTTTAAAGAGGTACTAACAAACAAAATTGAAAACACACACATTCTAACTGGTCTTAACTATGTGTTCACTTGGTAACTAAGCATATGAAATTTTTGGCTGAATTGGCAGAAACGTTCATTTTATCTCGTTAATCCGGCATCACTCTTACTTCACACAAGATTATTGGATGATATATACGAGGGGCGTTTGAAAAGTTCTTAGCATGGCTTCATAACTCCACAATGCGTTGATAAAATGCTATAAAATAATACATATTTGGAAACTAGAATTAAACGGCTACTTGATGGCTTAATTTTTGTCGAAAAAGAACTTGGCGTGCACGTGCAGCACATGCTCAAAATGAGTAGGTTTTATACACTGGCTTAAATTTTAAGCAAAACACTAGTTAAAAACGTAGGAAAATTAGGGACCTTATTTACAATAATGGTTTGACAAATTAACGATTTGGTGCCAACTTTATTTTTATTAAAATTTATTATGCGATCACTGCTTGCGCGACTTACAACTTCGAAAAATGTTGACTAATAGAAAAATGGTAAACTTTCAAAATCGGAACTTTTTTCGATTTTTCTTAATACTTTTACTATAAATTCTGTCACTACAGGAGCAAAAAAAAAGCCTATTGAGTTAAGTTATGCTCTATTTGTAGCGAGCAATGCATAAAAAGCATTTCGTAGCGCAAAAAGTGTGGCGTCTGTTGTTCTGTATTCAAGAAAAGATATTCCTAATAACACAACTCCTACTTTTACAGAAGTAGGTGGGGTAACTTAATCCCTCACATTTTGTCGATGGCATAAGAACTTCTCATGGTATCGCGTTAACCATCACAAAATTGATTGATTTCTACTCTCAATGAACTTGTACTTTTTGTTGGAGGCTCTGCGGGCAAATACAGGGTTCCCACAGAAATTCAAAAACACAATTCCATGATTTTTCCATGTTTTTCCATATTCAACAATGTAATTTCCATGACTATTTAATGCATGGCCTCCAACCTCCCCTTTGAGCGGCATCTTCACCACCCTGAGTATAAATGTGGAATGCAGCAACAGTAATGTATTCAAATAAACATGCGATTGAAATAATTAAAACTTGAAACCACCAGTAGCCAGAAAACTAGCTGTCAGACAAACACGTTTTGTGCGTGTGTGACAGCTAGTTTTCTGGCTACTGGTGGTTTCGTCAAAATATTTCGCAAAATTCCATGATTTTACCATGATTATTCAGGTTTTTTTTCAAATTCCATTATTTTCCTTGCATTGAATTTTTATTGATGATTTTCCAGGTTTTACATGATTTCCAGAGCTTGTGGGAAGACATAAAACATTTGCTACCATGTTGCTGCATTCGTGATTCCTTTTAATTTGATATGCAACATGACCATAGTCTGAACAAATTGAATTTTGACCTACTGATTTTGAGCCCAGAGTCAGGGGGTGGGTGAGGGGCTTGTGGGCAAAATGTTTGCTTCCATGCTGCTGCATACTGACAACTTACTGAGTTGTTGCGAAATTCATATATTTGACCTTTGACCCCCACCTAAGGGGTTGGGGGTTAAATTTTACTCACTGTCATGCTTACCAACAGGCACTAGGTAATCATGGCCTATAGTGAGAAGGCGTCAGATATATATTTTAGGAGGAATGTGAAGTTAATTCCGCAAAAAAGATAAATTAAATATAGCTTTTGCATCAGCCTAAATTTAAGTCAAAAATGGATCATAAAGGGTCATAACTCAGTCAAAAACTTGCGTACGACCCCCAAACTCCAACTTATCATGTATTTGTTGATGCTCTACCTTTCTGTAAAATTTGAAAGAAATTGTTGCATAAATGTTATTGATTTGAAACCAGAAATTGACAATTTAGCCGGAATCTAAGTGAACGGGCCATAACTCAGTCAAAATTTAGCGAATTAACCTCTTTGTTGAACTTGACCTGTATTTTATGATGCTTGTCTCATCTGTAAAGTTTAAATGAAATTGATGCAAGCTTTTAAGGGTTATCGATCGGAAACCAAAAGTGTGACGCCGCGGACGACAATGACGACGCCGACGACGCAAGATTCATGATCCCTATGTGTCATTGTTGCTTCTCAGGCGACACAAAAGCCATTTGAAACATTTAACTCAATTTTCACTGGTACATGGTTTATTCACATAGTACTTTCGATCCAAAAGTGTCTTTAAATATTTACCACAGGCGGCACAGATATATGCCTTCCATTTCCGCAAGTAGTGGTGGCAGTCATAAATTCAACTTATCAAGTAAAATATTAACCAGAAATGTTACAGTTTTATAGCTATTTTAACCAGTGAAGAAGAAGCTTATGTGCCTATACCTGTAAGGATAACCGTATGACGCTTCAATGTAGATGGCTGAGTAAAACGTTTACCACAAATGTCACATTTATATGGCCTATCCCTTCAATGAATACGCTTGTGTGTCTTCAATGTAGTTAGGTGATTAAAACAATTGCCACAAATGTCACAACTAAATGGCTTTTCTCCTGAGTGAATCCGTTCATGTGCCTTCAAGGAAGATAACTGAGTAAAACATTTACCACAAATGTCACAGCTATATTGGCTTTCTCCTGAATGAATACGCTTATGTGTCTCCAAGTGAATCCGTTTATGTCTCTTTAAGTCTGATGACGTAGTAGAACATATACCACAAATGTCACAGCTATATGGCTTTTCTCCTGAGTGAATCCGTTCATGTGCCTTCAAGTTAGATAACTGAGTAAAACGTTTACCACAAATGTCACAGCTATACGGCTTTTCTCCTGAGTGAATCCGTTTATGTTTCTTCAAGTTAGATAACTGAGTAAAACGTTTACCACAAATGTCACAGCTATACGGCTTTTCTCCTGAGTGAATCCGTTTATGTCTCTTCAAATCTGATGACGTAGTAGAACATTTACCACAAATGTCACAGCAATATGGCCTTTCTCCTGTATGAACACGTTTATGCGCCTTTTAGTTAGATGAATCACTGAAACACTTTCCACACGTGTCACATTTGTATCGCCTATCTCCTGTATGGACAAGTGTATGCTCTTTAAAGCAAGAGTCATATTTATATGTTTTCTCTTCTGTATGGACAAGCGTATCCTCTTTAAAGCAAGATTCATAGTTATATGTCTTCTCTTCCCTATGGCCAAGCGTATCCTCTTTAAAGCAAGATCCATAGTTGTATGTCTTCTCTTCTGTATGAACAAGCGTATCCTCTTTAAAGCAAGAGTCATATTTATATGTCTTCTCTTCTGTATGAACAAGCATATGTTTCTTCAAAAGAGCTAACAGAGTGAAACAGTCACCACAATGGCCACACGTATATGGCTTCTCCAATGTTTGAGCAGATAAATAGCCATACATATCAATTGGTTGAGTGATACATTTACTTCAAGATTAATAAGCATACAGCTTCAGGTTCTACCCTGGAGGAAACAAAACGTAGTACTTGTCGGATTAAATGATTAAGTACATCGTTTATTGCTGCATGAACCAGCCCATGTGTCCTCAAGATAGATGCTCTCGATCAAGTTTTTGTATCATGTCTGCTGAACCAAGCTGCATGAGCATAGCTTTAACAATCTCTTGATATGGCCAATCCCAAGGGGTGTTCAAATCTTTAGTCTATACGAATGGTAACACTATCAAATTCAGCAGCGTATTGGCAAAGCTGTGCCTCAATGTTCTTCATAAATCTAAAAAAGGTAAACGTTACAAGTTAGACATGTGCAATGTGCATAATGGACATGTTAATACAAATACATAACATACAGTTTGCAATCGAATTTTCATATTCATTTAGGTCTGTTTACTCAGTCATATTCATTCTGCTTGGGGTTTGAAAACCTGCAATCATAGCTAATGCTAAATTAGTCAGCTTGTCAGCAAGTCACCCTTAAAGTCTCAGTGATATCATTGAACTGCTAATTGTATGGATATTAAAAATGGTTCAAGTCATGACGTTAAACATTATGCTAGCAACAGAGATCCAGATTAGTCTGTGCATACATCAGGCTGAATGTGGCTAGTTTGTCATATTATGTGTTGCCATATCCTCAATGATGTTAAACAGTGTATGACTGTAGATCTCTTCCCCCATATTCTGGCCAATTTCGTGCATTGAAATAGTATGTTCAGAGTAAGACTAGCTACAAGTATATGATATGGCACATTGATGAAAAATTGTTTTATAGACTGGTCAAAACAGAGCCATCAGAGTAAGACTAGCTACAAGTATATGATATGGCACATGGATGAAAAATTGTTTTAAGGACTGGGCAGTCTAGTATGTTCCCACAAAACAAACTATAATTGACATGTCAATTCTTACTTGTCCTTTGATGCACCTTGAACTGTTGTTTAATCACGAGAAACGGAGGGCTGCCGCAGCAAAAAGAACTATGTGCATAAAGGAGCTTTTTTTGCCCCCCCCCCCCCATTGAGGCTAAAATATAAAAAAAACATCTCATAGTTTTAATGGTAATGTCATATACTACATAGCATAATAGCTTTTCCTGACACCTTCAATGATCTGATGGAACTAGTATTGAACCAGGCACTAAAGGCAGGGCATGTTGGTTTTTGTCACTGATACATATATACAATATATAAGCAGCAGTCTATAAAGTCTTACAAACATTCTGTCAGAGGATGACCTTGGTGTTTTGTTCAACATTGGTGTATGCAACAAAAGGTGATCCTTCTGAGTGTCAACAACATTGGCCAGATTATGGGGGAAGAGATCTACAGTCATACACTGTTTAACAGATTGTTAAATTACCAATGTGCCAATGCGTTTGTACCACAGAAAGGTTGTTCCTATCAATTTGATAGAGAACCCCTCCCCACTAATTCATCTACATCCTAAGCAGGGTAGGAAAACAAACAAAAATTGCTCTAGGCGCTCAGCCCTAACATGTGCTATTTATGTAAATGTGAATAAGCTGCAGTACGACATGATTCGCAAAACCATAGCCATTCACATATACTGACTATTTCAATTGGCATGAACATGAGCTTACTTCAATATCTGCTTTTCTGTCATTAAGATGTCAGGGCTCTCACACCCCTTTTTGGGAATGGGGCCGGGGCCCTTGGAATTGGGAAAATTAGCGCCGTTTCAACTAAAATTGGGAAAATCCATACTGTCTGTAGGTATGAAGTTTCCATCGCTAGATTGATTCAAATAGTAAATCTTACATTGTTTCTTGAAATTATATATAAAATAAGCTTAATAATAAATAGACAGTAACTTATTCAGGAACAATTTTGGATTCATATATATCTCATGTTCTCCATGGGTATTAAGTGGGAACATTCTAATTAAATGAATACCCACTTAAATGTTTTAAAATACAGCTTAAAATAGAAGAAATAATTCCTCGTCCCATCGAATTTCTGAAATGCAAAAATGGCAAAACATTGCATGATTGAATGTTTTTTTGAATTAGTGCCTAATAATTGAACCCTTTCTCAATAAATTTCTGAAGTGCAAACTAAACCTTTATGACTTAGGAGGCAAACTTTGCAGTAGAAAGTATTTATTGAGTGATTGATAATTTAATCCGGCCCAAGGTGTTCCGCTTTTTCCATACGACAAAGCAAGAAGTTGTGGCCGAAAATAATCGGTAGAATTTGACCGGGTACGAACGAAATAAAAATGACTGAATCGTCATTAATTCTTATGAACTTCTCTTCAAATGATAGCAATGCCTAGTTTAATGTTTGTTTAAGCAAAAAAAAGAATTGATGTGCAGTTTACCGCAGCAATATTAGCCACGACATCGGACAAAACACCCTCGCATCCATCTTGATTCGTTCCCGTATAGCGGTAAGGGAAGTAACTCGTGCGTTCCTAAAAATGGGTGCAAATCAAAACGTCCACGAACGGTTATCACTGTTAAGTGCGCGAGCAAAAGATCGTTCAAAAAGGAAGTCGAACGTTGTTCAGGGAATAAAAAGTTAATAATCAGCACACTTTTATATGTTTTCAAACCCTTTTAATAGAATTTTCAACTGGTACATCTGTAGTTTGTCGGGACCAAGTAGGCTTGGTCAGATTGGGAATTTTTCGTCTGGAATTGGGAAAAAAACATACTTTTTGGCATTGGGAATGGAGCCAAATTTTGGCCCCAAAATCGGGTGATCGAGAGCCTTGGATGTTAATACAAAACTTGAATTATCAAGTCTTTCCCATGAAAACAAGTGAGGCTTTCTAGATATAGACAAAATGTGTTGAAAATATATGAGAATAAAATCGAGTACCTCTGGTGTAAGAAAACTTGAGTGTACCCTAACAAAAGAGCCACAAAATTATATTTCACATTTTTCGTGATATGGGGTTACCATGTTCAAAACTCAATCAAACCTTATAAAAGATAGAAACATAATATTTGCAGTTTCCAAAAGGTGCATAAATCGTTTTAAAAAATATCAAACTATATTAGTTTCATGAATCATTTATATAGGAATAATGAAAGAAATGTAACATAGGTAATACTTTGGGGTGCATATTTGTTTTAAAGGTCCATACCTGTGATGCAAAAATAGCTTACTTGGATGATATAGTCAATTTGGAAATCTTACCTTATGGTTTGCACTTTTCAGAAGTCATGTCATTTACTAAAATTATCAAAGATGTTGATGGGTAGTATATGTAATTGGCTGTAACAAGGTAATGGTGCCATTACCAGAGTGCTAGCATATTACAAAATTGCTTGCAAGATGAATCTTCTGATAGAGGATTAATAAGCTGTATTTGAAATGTCTTTACAGCCTTGGATAAGAGTTGCTAGCTTGACAAGAAACAACTCTATAAATTCTACGAGATGGGTTTTCTTAGATCTTTAAAGTTGTTACTCACATATTGAACTGTATGTTACAAACTTTCTATGAGTATTATGTTAACTATATTTGTTGTCTCTATAAAAGAAAAGAGGGTTTAAGAAAGTTTATGTTTTGAGTTTCTTTCTCAGCAAATAAGCCAGAGTATAAAGAAGTACATGGACCTGTGCCAGCATGCAAATTAGTACAAGCAGTTCGTGTTGGAGACCTTATCTTGAACGTTCAATGGCATTTGGAGAGTAGCATATGTAAAATAATGTAAGACACCATAATACGGAACTTTAATTCATTTGAATAGCAGCCTTATAGATTTGCTGCTATGTTCACTGATGGATGTAATACATGTATTGTCAATAACTGCCATACTGATACTTGGAATTAGCATATGAAACACTAAGTAGCATATACAACGGCAAATTTTCAAGACATTTATAAATTAAATGCTAAAATAATGTAACTGCGTTATAAGATATTCTTAAACCTGTGCCAGACTTCAAACAAGTGTGAATATGTCATGTTGGAGACATTATCAGGAAAATTTAATGTTATTTTGAGGGTAACGTACGTAACATGATGTTACACGCTAATGCTGCAACTCCAAGAGAACAAACATATTTCATTTTGTGGCTTATATAATGTAGTATCTGGAAAGCATAGTGTACACAATTTCCCCTGTGGCGAGGGGGTCTATAGCCAGCGCAAGGCATAGAGAATTACATTGGACATTTTGTGTGATATGGGGCTACCATGTAACATCTAATAACTCAAGAAGTATATACGATAGAAAAGTAATGCTTGCATTTTTGAAAAGGAAAGTAAAAAACCGTTAATACTGAAGTAATGAACATTTAAACAAGTTTCTCTAAAATTTAAGACAAACAATATTTGATTCATTTATCATTTAAAAGGGTGTTCAATGAAAAGTGTAAATGTACACTACATCGGGGGTGACTATATGTCAATATCTAGGGCCCAGTAATAACTTACTTAGAATATAACTTCCTTCCTGCACATATAACATGCTTCAAGGATTTAAAAGTTTGGGTAGAACAATCAGTGTTTAATCAAGTTATGAAGAAATCAGAAAACGTTTTATAAAAATAAAAGGAATCAATACACGCCGGACTCTTACCAGAAAGAGCAAGATACACGCAAAGAGTAGAATAGACTAAAAAGCCCCTCCAAATTTGCTTCATGTGTGGCTAATTTGACCCTCTCAACAGGCCAAATTTGAAAGGTTCATCTCTGAAATCTGCAGCAGAGCACACCGCCATACCAAACTTGAAAACTTTTATGAAATGTGTAGCTTTGTGAATAGATAAGATATTAAGCACTCTAGATTCTGCCTCTATTTTAACTTGGTGTTGATAACCTGTTCACAGTTTGTAAGGTGCCACTTTTTATTGCCTGCACATTGCAATGGGTGGGTCTATGCGAGTGGCATTTTCTGATTTTTGCCCACTATACTTTTTTCAATATCTTCTGGACTCGCACTCATTCACATCATTTTTGCGATCTGTCTCTAGGGTGAAATGCAACTTACAACAGTTTTTTAACCAGTTTCATTTTTTTGTATAAAAAAACAAGTGATCATAAATTATTGGCAAATTAATCATGATTACCGGCTATTTTGCAATGTAATCGATTACATTACGTTTACTTGTTATCATAAAATCCACGATTACAGATTACTTTATGACTACTGAAAAAAAGTAATCGATTACAAGAAATCGTAATTACAGATTACAATTACCCCAACTCTGACGGCTGGTATGCCAAATGCAATTATTATATTCTATTGTATAATATATTCACTTCCGCTTATAGACATACCTAAAGTAATTAACACGTGGGGACAGGATTGAAAAGGTAAATAAACAAGCAAACGATTTGATTTTACAGTTCTAATCAATAAAGAGCCACCCGTCAGTAACAAAATTTAGCAGTTATAGTCAGAAGACACATCTAATTCACAGGAGCAATAAGGCTTTAGAGATAAATAAAACAATTGGAATTATGGTTTTGGACGAAATTTTGAGCGATTTGCATCGATGCGAACATTGGGATTCAGTTAGGGAGCCAGAAAATCAGGGCGTCATATGATAACATAAAATTCAAATCCATCATATCGCCCTGAATTCAGTGCTAGCCTATCAGCCTATGTGATTAGGAAAATACCTGATCATACTAACTTACTTTTTGCGATACTGGATTTATTTCAACGTGCGAAGACAAGCGTCAATCCAATCAAGAACAGCATAGTTTCACTACTATCACCGTTCACATTGAACAAAAGAAAGGTAAACAATATAAAATAGCCTACTTACAAAGCGAGTCAACTTTGTCAAGGTAAAAAGCAAATGACGTCTACTAACTCTTGCTATTTGAATACATGTATATATACAACTGCAAATTAAGGGGAAGGAATAAAAGCCGGGACCTATTCTCGGGACCAAAGTTTGCAAGCATATAAATTATATTTAACATGCAAATATCACAGGAACTTGTCACAAACTTTTTTTATGAAAAAGTAGGCGTGTGTATAGTATCTGTAAACATAAACAAGGACTGTAACACAAGTTGTTAGGGTACCCTGTTTGACTCATCAAAACAGCCCGAAACTCAACTTTTTAAGCAAAACTAAAGTGCCTCGGGTTCAAGAGAAACTAGCCTGTCTAACGATACCAACCGTTTGTTCCTATGTTGAATAAGTCCCATGAAATAATCAAGAACAGCTCAGATTTTAGCGTCTTCTTGAAACTCATTCGTTTGCACTTTCCTCTGGAGACTGTTAAAAACACAGTTCAATCGCTTTTTCCTGATTTCGAACGATGAGATGCCGCTAAATGTGGTAAGTCCTGGTTTTCAATAACTTTTTTCTACATGCGGTCGTCAAAATATTGAGAATTTATTCCAAATGAAAGCCAATCAGCGACTTTTTAAAAGAAACTACGCCGACCTTTTCTACCTGAACTCCATGTTTGCAAAAAGTTCAGCTTTGAAAATTTCGCGATCACTGATTGGTTAATGCTAAGCCAAGGTTACAAATACGTCACATGGAAAAGGCAAAATCTGTTGGGAAATCCCCATATTGACGTGGTGTATTTTCGGAGTGCTCTAGTTTACATCATTACACTCACTAGATTGCATTACTTCCCTTGATATAAAATTGCAAAACCATACCATGCCGATGACGTCACAGGACTATAGTGAATGGGATTTCCAAAAAACATGGAGGTCGGATAGGAAAAGATTGGCGTAATTTCTTTAAAAAGTCACCATTTGGCTTTCATTTGGAATAAATTCTCAAGAACTAGGTGACTGCATAGAAAAAAAAAACTTTTGAAAACCAGGACTTATCACTTTGAATCGGCATCTCTTTGATGAAAGTCAGAAAAGAACGATTAAACTGTATTTTTACCATCTCCAGAGGAAAGTGCAAACGAACGAGTTTAAAGAGGACGCTAATATCCGTGCTGTTCTTGATTATTTCATGGGACTTACTCAACGAAAGAACATAAGGTTGGTATCGTTAGGCAGACCTGTTTCTCTTGAAGCCAGGACACTATCAGTTGCTCATATAAGTTGAGTTTTCCGACTTTTGATTAGTCATATAGGGTACCCCCACAACAACCGTTACAGTCCTTCTCTATAAAAGTAAATATAGGCCTACTCTTTCTATTCTAAGGGTTTATGACTAGTTCCTGTGGCAAATATAAGCATGAAAATTGGAACATTTATTCATTATAGGGTCTTCTTAAAAATGGTTAAAAAGATTTTTATGACCCTTGGTTAATTTTGTTAAACAGCCAAAATACCGGACCCTGTCAATCATTTTAGGCCCGGGACCAGTTTTTGCGATGATGACGATGTCAAGAATATTAAAAAATTTCACTAGAGAAACCTTTTTGATTCCAACTTTTTTCATTTGTTATCTACCAAGATCAAAAGTGTATAAAAAAAATGAATTGATCGAGTATTCTAAGAGATAACAGCCCGGGACCAAAATCGCCATTAATTTTTCTATTGCGGTATTGACGATGTCAATAATCAAAATTTTCACTAGAGAAACCTATTTGATAAAAACTTTTTTTTATTTTGTTATCTACAAAGATCCCAAAGAGTATGAAAAACAAAAAATATTTGAATTGGTCAAGTATTCTAAAAGATAATCAACCTGGGACCAAAATCGTCATTTGTTTTTCTATTGAGGTATTGACGATGTGAAGTATATTTAAAAAGTTTACTAGAGAAACTTTTTTGATCCAATTTTTTCATATTGTCATCTACAAAGATCCCAAAGAGTATAAAAAATATTTGATTTGATCGAATATCCTAAGAGATAATCAGCCCGGGACCAACCTGCGACCAAAATCGTCATTAATTTTTCTATTTCAGTATTGACGATGTCGAGGGAATTTCAATTATTAAGCCTACAGAAACGTTTTAGATATCAACCTTATTTGGTACATATCGCATCTTCAAGCAGAGAAGGCTCAGCCGAGTTTATGCCAAAGCACAGCTTCGCCTGAGCTTTCGCTGCTTGCATCATTTAACTAGAAAGAAAATCGTGAAATTAGGTATTTGTCGCAATTTAAAGCAACAAAAGCTCAGTCGAGTTTATGCCAAAGCACAGACTCATCTGAGCCTTCGCTGATCGCTGAAATAAGAAATAATATGGAAATCTGCTATTTCTCGGATTTTGAAGCTCAGTCGAGTTAGTAACAATGCAATGACTCGCCTGAGCCTTCGCTGATCGTTGAAATGAGAAATAAGATGGAAATTTGCTACTTCTCGAATTTTAAAGCTAACTCGAATTTTCAACAATGCACATACTTGCCTGAGGCTTCACTGAAATGAGAAAATCGGAAAGCTTAGTATTTATTGTATTATCTCAATCCACATTGAAGGAATGTTCTTTCTGGCATTTCTCACAAACCCAAGAACATTCCCGGCCCTTACTAACACCTAAACATCTGAAATGGTACCATTTTCGACACTTTCTGTTTTGACACCCAAACATATCATCTACAAAATCTGGCAGTCCACAGCGACATGAAATTTGAATAGTCTTAACATGTTTCTTGATGTCTATTTTCACATTTCTAAGCCTGGATGATTCCTTGGGGAACGGTGTGAAGTGCTCATTTTCAATGCACGCAGTCAAATGAGTCCTGAGTGAAGCCACATCAAAATTTTGCTAAGCCGAGTAAGTTGGATTAAAACAGAATTCAAAAGCATGTGCAATTGCAAAAACGCCACAGTCAAAAGAGTTTGGTTGTAATTGAACTTTTGGTACGTTAACAGACAAATTTGAACACAAATGACAGTTAACTTGGGCAATTTGAATTTGAACATTACTATTTGGTGTGTTGGCTGCAGTCAAATTTTCGGCGTATAATATTTCTTTTTCTTAGCTCCCCTGACAAGTGATAACCCAGTGGTTGTTCTCATTAAAATGAATTTGAGCAGATGGCGCTTCTTGTTTCTTGAATTGTTTCCTTATCATCCATTTATCCTGTGAATCCGAATAAAGTGGCACGATGATAGTCTCCTTTAGCCAATTAATACCTGGAAACTGTTTCTTAAGGAATTTTACTTTTTGTTGGAGGCTCTACGGGCAAAATACAGGGTTCCCACAGAAATTCAAAAACACAATTCCATGATTTTTCCATGTTTTTCAATGATCAACAATGTAATTTCCATGACTATTTAATGCATAGCCTTCAACCTCCCCTTTTAGCGGCATCTTCACCACCCTGAGTATAAATGTGGAATGCAGCAACAGTAATGCATTTGAATAAGCCCGCTTGTAGACCATTCATGCGTTTTGAAAAAAATAAAACTTGAAACCACCAGTAGCCAGAAAAATAGCTGTCAGACATACAAGTTTTGTGTGTGTGACAGCTAGTTTTCTGGCTACTGGTGGTTTCTTAACATTATTTTGCAAAAATCAATGATTTTGCCATATTTATTCGGGGGTTTTCAAATTCCATTATTTTCCCTGCATGGAACTTTTATTGATGATTTTCCAGGTTTTTCATGATTTCCAGAGCTTGTGGGAAGACAGAAAATATTTGCTACTATGTCGCTGCATTCGAGATTCTTTTTAATTTGATGTGAAACATGACCATAATCTGAACAAATTGAATTATGACCTACTGACTCCGACCCAAGGGTCGGGGGGGGGGGGGGGGGGGAGGGGGTGTCTGCGGGCAAATATTTGCTTACATGCTGCTGCATTTGTGAATTTCTTTAATTTGATATACAACATGACCATGTTCTGAAAAAGTTGAATTTTAATCTTTTGAGCCCAGGGTCAGGGTTGGGGTGGGGTTTGTGGGCAAATATTTGCTTCCATGCTGCTGCATACTGACAGCTTACTGAGTTATTGCAGAATTTAAATATTTGACCTTTGACCTCCATCTAAGGGGTTAGGGAGTAAAATTTTAATCACTGTCATGCTTACCTACAGGCACCGGGCAATCATGGCCTGTAGTGAGAAGGTCTCAGATATATATTTTAGGAGAAATGTGAAGTTTATTCCGCAAAAAAGCCAATATAGCTTTTGCATCAGCCTAAACCTAAGTCAAGAAAGGATCATAAAGGGTCATAACTCAGTCAAACACTTGCAGATGACCTCCAAACTGTAACTTATCCTGTATGTTATGATGCCTTACCTTTCTGTAAAATTTTAATGAAATTGTTGCATCCCTTCAAAAGTTATTGATTGGAAACCACAAATTGACAACTTAGCCGGAATCAAAGTATAAAAAGGGCCATAACTCAGTCAAAATTTTGCGAATTAAACTCTTTGTTGTACATGGCCTGTATTTAATGATGCTTGTCTCATCTGTAAAGTTTAAATGAAATTGATGCATCCTTTCAAGAGTTATCGATCGGTCACCAAAAGTCTGACACTGTAGACGAGGATGACGACGACGCCAACGACGACGCCAGAGTCATGATCCCTATGTGTCATCCTTGCTTTTCAGGCGACACAATAGGCATTTGAAACATTTAACTCAATTTTCACTGTTATATGGTTTATTCACCTAGTACTTTGGATCCAAAAGTGTCTTTAAATC
Source organism: Loripinus fragilis (assembly GCA_964019695.1). NCBI lineage: Eukaryota > Metazoa > Mollusca > Bivalvia > Lucinida > Lucinidae > Loripinus > Loripinus fragilis. The sequence goes on along the minus strand of OZ026530.1, from coordinate 44,942,324 downwards.
TTTACCACAGGCGGCACAGATATATGCCTTCAATTTCCTCAAGTAGTTGAGGCGGTCATCAATTCAACTTATCAAGTGAAATACTAACCAGAAATGTTACAGTATTATGGCTTTTTTAGCCAGTGAAGAAGCTTATGTGCCTTCCCCTGTATGAATAAGCATGTGTGTCTTCAATGTAGATGGTCTAGTAAAACCTTTACCGCAAGTGGCGCAACTATAAGGTTTATTTCCTGTATGGATAACTGTATGTGTCTTCAATATAGATGGCTGAGTAAAACGTTTACCACAAATGTCACAGCTATATGGCTTTTCTCCTGAGTGAACCCGTTCATGTGCCTTCAAGTTAGATAAATGAGTAAAGCATTTACCACAGCTGTCACAGCTATACAGCTTTTCTCCTGAATGAATCCGTTCATGTGACTCCAAGTTAGATAACTGAGTAAAACATTTACCACTGATGTCACAACTATAGGGCTTCTCTCCTGAATGAATCTGTTCATGTGCCTTCAAGTTAAATAACTGAGTAAAACACTTACCACAAGTATCACAGCTATATGGCTTTTCTCCTGAATGAATACGCTTGTGTGTCTTCAATGTAGTTAGGTGATTAAAACAATTGCCACAAATGTCACAACTAAATGGTTTTTCTCCTGAATGAATACGCTTGTGTCTCTTCAATGTAGATCTATGACTATAATATTTACCACAAATGTCACAGCTATATGGCCTTTCTCCTGAGTGAATCCGTTCATGTGCCTTCAAGGTAGATAACTGAGTGAAACATTTACCACAAATGTCACAGCTATATGGCCTTTCTCCTGTATGAACACGTGTATGCGCCTTCAAGTGAGTTGGATTAATGAAACACTTTCCACACGTGTCACATTTGTATCTCCTATCTCCTGTATGGACAGGCGTATCTTCTTTAAAGCAAGAGTCATAGTTATATGTCTTCTCTTCTGTATGGACAAGCGTATCCTCTTTAAAGCAAGAGTCACAGTTATATGTCTTCTCTTCTGTATGGACAAGCGTATCCTCTTTAAAGCAAGAGCCATAGTTATATGTCTTCTCTTCTGTATGAACAAGCATATGTTTCTTCAAAAGAGCTAACAGAGTAAAACAGTCACCACAATGGCCACACGTATATGGCTTCTCCAATGTATGAGCAGATAAATAGCTCGACATATCAATTGGTTGAGTGATAGATTTACTTCAATATTAACAAACATACAGCTTCAGGTTCTACCCTGGAGGAAACAAACTGTAGTACTTGTTAGATTAAAATGATTTAGTACATTGTATACTGCTGCATGAACCAGCTCATGTGTCCTCAAGATAGATGCTCTCGATCAAGTTTTTGTATCTAATTGAAATAAATCATGTCTGCTAAACCAAGCTGCATGAGTATAGCTTTAACAATCTCTTGATCTGGCCAATCCCAAGGGGTGCTCAAATCTTTAGTCTATACGAATGGCAACACTATCAAATTCTAGCAGCGTATTGGCAAAGCTGTGCCTCAATGTTCTTCATAAATCTAAAAAAAGGTAAATGTTACACGTTAAACATGTGCAATGTGCATAATGGATATATTAATACCATTACATAACAAACAGTTTGCAATGGAATTGTTATATTCTGAATATGAATAATTTATTTAGGTCTGTTTACTCAGTCATATTCATTCTGCTTGGGGTTTGAAAGCCTGCAATCATAGTTAATGCTAAATAGGTCAGCTTGTCAGCAAGTCACCCTTAAAGTCTCAGTGATATCATTAAACTGCTAATTGTATGGCTATTGAAAATGGTTCAAGTCATGACGTTAAACATTATGCTAGCAACAGAGATCCAGATTAGTCTGTGCATACATCAGGCTGAACATTGCTAGTTTGTCATATTATGTGTTGCCCTATTCTCAATGATGTTAAACAGTGCATGACTGTAGATCTCTTTCCACATATTCTGGCCAATTTCATACATTGAAATACATGTAGTATGTTCCTAGACTGGCTCCTGTCCTTATAACAATTGCTGATCAATGTGCTAAACAGAGCCATCAGAGTAAAACTAGCTACAAGTATATGATATGGCACATTGATGATAAATTGTTTAAAGGACTGGTCAAAACAGAGTCATCAGAGTAAAACTAGCTACAAGTATATGATATGCACATTCATGATGAATTATTTTAAGTACTGGGCAGTCTAGTATGTTCCAACAAAACAACCTATAATTGACATTTCAATTCGTACTAGTCCTTTGATGCACTTTGAACTGTTGTTTAATCACGAGAAACGGAGGGCTGCCGCATCAAAAGAGCTACGTGCATTGAGGAGCTTTTTTGCCCCCCCCCCCTTTAGGCTAAAATATAAAAACATCATAACTTTACTGGTATTGTCATACTACAGAGCATAAAAGCTTTTCCTGACACCTTCAATGATCTGATGGAACCAGTATTCAGCCAGGTACTAAAGGCAGGGCATGTTTTGTTTTTGTCACTGATACATATATACTATATATAAGCAGCAGTCTATAAAGTCTTACAAACATTCTGTCAGAGGATGACCTGGGCGTTTTGTTCATAACGGGTGTATGCAACAAAAGGTGATCCTTCTGAGTGTCAACAACATTGGCCAGAATATGGGGGAAGAGATCTACAGTCATACACTGTTTAACAGATTGTTACATTACCAATGTGTCAATGCGTTAGTACGACGGAAAGGTTGTTCCTATCAATGTGATAGAGAACCCCTCCCCACTAGTTCATCTACATCCTAAGCAGGGTAGGAAAACAAACAAAAATTGCTCTAGGCGCTCATCAGTGACATGAAGCCCTAACATATGCTATTTATGTAAATGTGAATAAGCTGCAGTACGACATGATTCTGAAAAATACCATAGCCATTCACATATACTGACAATTTCAATTGGCATGAACATGAGCCTCCTTCAATCCTGTTTTTCTGTCATTAAGATGTTAATACAAAGCTTGAACTATCAAGTCTTTCATATGAAAACAAGTGAGGCTTTCTAGATATAGACAAAGTGTGTGGAAAATAAATGAGAAGGAAATCGAATACCTCTGGTGTAAGAAAACTTGATCGTACCCTAATAAAAGAGCCACAAAATTATATTTCACATTTTTCGTGATATGGGGTTACCATGTTCAAAACTCAATCAAACCTTATAAAATATAGAAACATAATATTTGCAGTTTCCTAAAGGTGCATTAATCATTTAAAAAATATCAAACTATATTAGTTTCATAAATCATTTATATAAGAATAATGAAAAAAATGTAACAAAGGTAAGACTTTGGGATGCAAATTTGTTTTAAAGGTCTATACCTTTGATGCAAAAATAGCCTACTTGGATGATATAGTCAATTTGGAAATCTTACCTTATGGTTTGCACATTTCAGAAGTAATGTCATTTACTAAAATTATCAAAGATGTTGATGGGTAGTATATGTAATTGGCTGTTACAAGGTAATGGTGCCATCAACAGAGTGCTAGCATATTGCAAAATCCTTGCAAGATGAATCTGATAGAGGAATAATTAGCTGTATTGGCAATTTCTTTAAAGCCTTGGATAAAAGTTGCTAGCTTGGCAAGAAAAGGCTCTATAAATTCTACCAGATGGGTTTTCTTTGATCTTTTAAGTTGTTACTCACATATTGATCTGTATGTTACAAACTTTCCATGAGTTTTATGTTAACTACATTTGATGTATCTATAAGAGAAAAGAGGGTTTATGATAGTTTATGTTTTGAGTTTCTTCCTCAGCAAATAAGCCAGAGTATAAAGAAGTACATGGACCTGTGCCAGCATGCAAAAAAGTACAAGCAGGTAGTTTTGGAAACCTTATCTTGAACGTTTAATGGTATGTGGAGAGTAAAATATGTAACACGGCTGTAAATAGTCTAAGACACCATTATATGGAACTTAAATTCATTTGAATAGCAGCCTTATAGATTTGCTATATGCACTGATGGATGTAATACATGTATAGTCAATAACTGCCATACTGATCCTTGGAAATAACATATAAAACACTAAGTAACATATACAACGGCAAAAACTAAAGACATTTATAAAATAATTACTAAAATTATGTAACTGTGCTATTAGATGTTCTTAAACCTGTGCCAGACTTCAAAAAAGTGTGAATATGACATGTTGGAAACATTATCAGGGAAATTTAATGTTATTTTGCGGGTTACATACATAACATGATGTTACACGCTAATGCTGCCACTCTTTGAGGGCGAACATATTTCATTTTGTGGCTTATATAAAGTAGTATTTGGAAATCAAAGTGTACGAAATACCCCCTGGGGAGGCAGTCTATAGCTAGCGCAAGGCATAGAGATTTACATTTGACATTTTTGTGTGATATGGGGCTACCAAGTTAAACATCTTAATAACTCAAAAAGTATATAAGATAAAAACGTAATGCTTACAGTTTTGAAAAGGTAAAAAAAACTTCGTTAATAAAATACCAAATTAATGAACATAAACTGGTTTAAATAAAATTTAAGGCAAACTGAATTAGATTCATTTATCATTTAAAAGGGTGTTCAATGCAAAATGTAACAAACACTACTTCGGGGGTGACTTTATTATTTTGAAATGTCAATATATAGGGCCCAGTAATAGCTTACTTAGAAGATATAACCAATTTGGAAATATTACCATATCTTTTGCACTTTTCTGAAGTCTCAAAAAATGTTAATTATCAAATATTTTGTTGGGTAACATATGTAACAGGCTGTTACAGCTTAACGCTGCCATTTTCGGAGGGCTAACATGTTGCCCTTCAAGAAAAATATAGTCTACAAACTTCCCCCTTGGAGGGAGCACAGATGTTTGTAGTTATGTCTAAAAACATGTTATTGATGCTCTAGAACGATAACAATTCTCATGTAAGTTGAAAGAGTAAAGATGCAGTGAGGGCCAGTTTCAGACCTGGAGCATATACCGTTATGACAATGTTGTTAATGTAAACTCAACTCCAAGAAACACACCAAGTAGATCCTTATCAGATATTGTATTTCAGTTTCTCTCAGAGAACCAAAACCCTTATCAAGTTGAGCACGCAAACAAGAATAAAGTAGGAAATAGGTATTTTTGAGATTCGCAAACTGTCTGAGCTAAATACCTCGCTCAACAGGTTTTTGTGCTAGCAGTTGCATGTCGTCTGCTGACATCCTTTATAACAGTTTGAACCCAACTCAGGCCCAATGAAACTGGTTGAAACTCTTGTGGTATTCTTGAAGGCTTTTTTAAACATGGTTTATGCTGAATAAAAAGTCAATAGACGACGACAAAAGCATGAAAAATATCCAACATGCAAATATTTAAGCATTGATCAACATGAACAATGTATAATCTGACCAGTGGATGTGTGTCAGCTAAGAGAAGTGATACTGGTGTATTTTAGTAAAATTAGAAGATGTGCAGAATGATGGGACAGGTTGGGGAAAAGCTTAAAAGCCACTATTATAGCTTCTTTCAGCTATAATAGTTTCAAAAGGTTAGCGAATTGGTCACTGGAAGATATGTTTTTCGGAAATGCCTTTAAATCGCTCCGAATCGCACCTCCTCCTTTTTACAACACACACGAAAACATAAGACAAATGTCTACTGTATCTTATATTCTCTCAGCATCCTCCCGGTTTTGGGGTAGAAAGCACTATTTTTGCCGTTCTTATTCAATAGACTGATGATTTTGATAAAAGAAACGGATTAAATGTTTATTTCTTCAATTTTCTTAAAAGAATATCAAACTTTCGATGTTCAGTTCCACCATTGCTATCCCAGAAGCAGCAATTTAAGTCTGGTTCCCCACCTGCAGCTACTTTCAGAATCCATTGGGTAAAGTATGGTGGATAATATGTACCTTGATAGGCAATCGGAATTTGATTATAATGTTATCCTTACGGTCTGTATTGTATATTTCCACGTCTCTTTGTTTGATTGAGTTAGTGTGGTTATGAAATGAATTTTGATGCCTAAGTTGGCACGGTGTTTACACAATTTGTATTTATTCATGTGCGGATCCAGAGGGGGGGCCGGACCCAGGGGGGGGGGTACTCTAATTTTTTTTCCGCATACGTAGGCTCGGACCCAGCATCTACCGTTCACCCCAAAAAAATTATCAGGAATTTCAAACACCCCAAAAAAATATTTGAAATTTTAGCAACCCAAAAAAACATCCCAATTTTGTACCTTGACCTTAAAAAAAGACCCTAAATTGCATAGAAATGACCCTCAAACTAGCCCAATTTTGTGATGACCCCCAAAAAATATCCACAAAATCTGAATACCCCCCAAAAATATTCATTTTTCTGAAAACCCCAAAAAATATTGAAATTCTGAATTTTGAACCCAAAAAAATGGACCGAGCCTACGTATGTGTGAAAATATCAGAGTACCCCCCTAGGGGTCCGGACCCCCCCCCTGGAAAATTACAAAAAAATATGGTTTCTTTAAAACTTTTCTTAGCAATAGTGGTCCGGACCCCCTTAAAATCACAAAGCTACCAATCCAGCATTCAATGTTGGGCCATCATCGGCCCGCCAGCGAAACACCATTTAAATGGTGTTTCACTGGCGGGCCATTGATGGCCCGTTAATAGTGGTATTTGGATCCTTCCTCCCCTCATCAAACTAAAAACAAAAAAACAAAAAAAAACAAAAAAAACGTCAAAGTTGGACCCCCTCTGACGAAACTTCCTGGATCCGCGCATGTTTATTCAGCTGCCCGATGATGAGCATAATTATATATTTTTTATCCATCAATATGATGTCTGTAATTCAAAGAACTCATGCACATATTAACCCAGTAATCAAGCTATAAAAGTCGCAATAAAAATTCAGGGGTGCGAACAGGGTGTCATTCATTGAAGAAGAAGATATATAAAAAAAGAGGACCCCCTAACCCCAATCAAAAATACAAGAGACTTAGACACTTTTTGTTTCAGCAATTATTATCGAAAAAGAAAATCCCGCCTGAGAGAATGTCGATTAGTGAGAAAAATAAGTGCATGAACAACTGGTATACATGTGTCAATGGTTTGCCTGTCATCTTTGGGGTTTCCGCAATGCACAGGGGATTTCATGGCCGAACGCTGAGAACTGCACTGCCGCCCCTCCACCCAAGAACAGTTGGCATCTTAGAAGCAGAACTGCTTAAGTCTGACTTCTATCTCCAAAAAGCCTTAGTACAAAGGCACTTTTGCAGTGGTCATTTATTGTTGTCATAGCTTGTGACAATCAAGCAAATTGCTCGAATAATGCAGGAAATGACAGACATGTCTGCATGGATTATGTGTGCTGCATATGCGCTAAATTCTATATATGTATAAATAAAACGTCAGTGAAATGTGCTTTCTATCCAGGACACTGGCAAATAAATTAATCAATAATATTTTTGATTTCATATTATGGTGCGCATTACCTACCATACTTTATCCAAAATGATTCTGAAAGAAGCTGCATGCGGGAAACCAGGCTGAAATGCTGCATCCTGGGATTGCAATGGTGAATAGAAACAGCAGTTGATTGAAATTCTTCAAGAATTTTTACAAAAAAAAACATTCCATCGGTATCTTTTATCTTTATTGATCGTCTTTTGGATAAAAACGGCAAACACAGTGTTTTCTACACAAAAATCAGGAGGGTGCTGGAAGAAAGTAAGATACAGCGGGCATTAGTCACATGTGTGTGGTGTAAAAAGGAGAAGGTGCGACTCGACGCGATTTAAAAGTATTTCCGAAAAAATATGTCTTCCAGTGACCAATTCGCTAGCTATTTGAAGCTATTATAGCTGAAAGAAGCTATAATAGTGGCTTTTAGGCTTTTCCTAACCTGTTTGAACCAAACTTTGCCGCACGAGCGTCTAGAAGAACATAGTTTATAGTTTATGAACCCGAAAATAAAAACAATAACAAAGACAATGATTCGAAACTTGCTCACATTGTTCGCAAGAAACTGGGAAAAGCCTTCTAGAGCACCAATAACATGTTTTTCGACATTACTACAAACACTTAAACAATATCCAGCCAGTGGCTAGTTGCAGAACTGCGACTTTAGATTTTTTTTTCGATGGCTGAATCTAAAGTCGCAGTGTTTTTGTGCTCTATCTTGACCAGTGAAGGAGTCCCCTTTTGTTTTGGGAAAAACTCGTTTCCCTGACAATCCAGCCATTTAGGCTTCTTCAAGTGTTTTACATACACAACCAAAGTTATAAAAATGTTACCATTGACTTAGTTGTTATGACACGATCAATGCAATCTGTAATATCATGTTTCGGCTCATCGCAGCCATTTTGCATGCTTTTCACGAGCTAGGGGTGATGACGTTTTTGCGATAAAATTCGGATGTTGAATTGATGAGACGAACTAGATAAAACGTTAAGAAATAAAATAATAAAACCCGGTACTGGATATACTCCCCATGACTAGGTAAGGTATGTCAGCGCTTTTTCAAAAAAACTCAGTACATTATTATAATAAGATAAACAGTGGATTTTGGACATTATAAGAAACAAGTAGGTGTTTGAATTTTGAGAATCAGGGCAGAATTGTTAAAGCTATTGATTCTGTTAACTTACTCAATGTTGGTACGCTCGCAGCAGTCACGTTTCTGTATTATTGTGCATTGTAGCCCCCCCTAATTTTCTATTAAATTATAACGAGTAATGACCTATTTCAGAAAATGAAAGCCGATTTCCAAAAATGGTTTGATTTCAATTTAATATAGCATGCCAAAGAAAATGAGATACTTACTTGACAGAAATCCTTAACAATCACATACCCCACCCGTATAAATCTAATTTTCGGAAAGGAAGCTTTGTCATGTCCCAAAATATCATAATCAGACCGAAAATGGACTTTTCCAACAAGGCGGACAATTGTTATTCTGATCATGTGCTCACGTGACAAGTTTCCCGCCAAAAGTAGCAAGCTAACGCAAGAGTACATTGACCTCTGAACCGAGAGAGGGCCAGCTTGTTTACGACAAGAAGCGATGGATTGGAAAGATCAGAATCAAATTACTTTTGCACAGTGATCAGTAAGATATTAGTGAAAGAAAATATTTTTTTATTCATGGCTAACCTTGCTGCATGCTGAATAGCTTTACTATCACACGCTTATGTTCAAATAGGCTATCAGTCAATACACACAGTTTGTACCCATCGTTTTTAAGGCGCCACGTGAATCTGATGTAGAGACATTGGGTGTTTTGACCTTCTTTTTGAACATGTGCGCAATGGTTTATGATTAGAATTGTATAATGATGTCATTGTTTGAATATGCAAAACCATTTGGATTTTTTTCTATGTATTTCCTGTTAGCGGAAGTGGGGGAGTTCCTTATCTGAAAATAGTCAATTTTCAATCCAGTGACATCCGTCGGAATACAGAACCAGGGTGAAAAATTTGCATACTAGGCTGAAGATTGACCTTTATTCGTTGACATTCATCAAGATATTAAAAGAAAACCTATTACAAATGGTGAGAGAGGTCACCATAAAAATCAACCTGTATGCACAAAAAGGGATCCCATCCATTGCCATTAAGAACTCCTCGGACACAGTTTGTACATGTCCAACTGGGTAGTTCTCGATGACAACAAATTGGTAAAAGGCGGCCCTAGTTAGATCGGTAATTGGTCATCTTTTTTTGCAAATATCTACATGTAACAAATGTATGGTGAGATGGTATTGGATTCTTTTAATCTCAACAGACCAGGTATGATCATTTTTAGGCCAATTATGATAATAAGGAAGGTAAAAGAAAACATTACATTGTATTTAAGTCTGATTTTGGTATTTAATGTTGTTAAAACATCTGTGTATTCAGAAAACGGAAAGTAAACGGGTCATTGTCGGTACATTAAATACCAAAACAAATTCGTGCGTGACTTTAGTACCCACAGAAAAAGCATGCTCTTCAGCTCAGAAGACAAAAATGACGCCATGTTTTGAAAACAAATAGTGTAAACATTCTGTGTGGACAGGAGTATTTTATCTTTTTAGGACTAATCAGGTATGCATCAGCGGCAAACTAAATAGCAAAATATAGAAAAACCTATAAACATACAAAATGGAGTAGTGTTAGAGGAAGACGCTGTTTGGAAATGTTTTTTCAACTTGGTTTACGTCCACGCTAACAGTAAGGGAAAAGATAGAGGCTTAAAAAATCAGGGCTATATGATAACATAAAATAAAAATCCATCATATCGCCCTGAATTCAGTGCTAGCCAGTGGCCTACTTTTTGCGATACTGGATTTATTTCAACGTGCGAAGACAAGCGTCCATCCAGTCGAGAACAGCATAGTGTTACTACTGTCGCTGATCACATTGAACAAAAGAAAGGTAAACAATATAAAATAGACTACTTACAAAGCGAGTCAACTTTGTCAAGGTGAAAAGCAAATGACGTGCACTAACTCTCGTAATATGAATACATGTATATCTGCAACCGCAATAAAGTACGTTCAATGGAACATAATATACATTGCTCAATACATCTAAAGGAACACCTGATAATTTTCCATAGATGAACCCCTGTCCAATAGACAAGAAATGCGTTTCTCTAGACAATACGTTAGAAACCCAGTCTTTTTGCCATTTTTCCTAAGATAGTCAAAGTTTGGGATCAAAAAAAGTTTTTGATAAAACAATCGCTACTCAAGTTTTGTAATTTTTAACTTTCCTGAAAATGACGACTTTTTCTGGAACTCTGTAGAATCTTCCGACTTTGTTAATACCGTAATGTAATGTTTCTGCAACATTAAAAGGCTATCGACTGTACAGAAATGATGCTGTTGTGGTGCTTGATTGAAAAATTCATGTTAAAATTTGGCTTTGAAAAAAGGGGTATGTTACGTCATAAAGACGGTGAAGACGGAAGAGGGAAAATTTTATTGGAAGACCCCCTTATGCGTTGAAAATACTACCAGGGAAAAATAATGCACGCAACAAGTTACAACTTTCAAGTACTTTATGTACTAAAAAACATCGACATCACAGTAATATTACAAAGACGATACCTACGTTATTATTTCTGACTAGTTGACCATCCTATACTAAAGCAAGTTTCCACTCTTAGATAGTTTCCACAGGAATCAATATAAAAGTGTCCTGTTTTAGACGTACGTTAACTATAACTAGACAGAAATATGAAACGTAAAAATAAACAATTTACATATACATTGAGTGAACTTATACTAGGAGCGCTTTTATTCTACCGTTTCTGCAGACAAAAACTCTATTGAATGGGATTCGTGAAACTTCTATTCACTATTCAGTGGTTGTACCACCTGACACATAGGTCAGTCTGATCTGGATTGGCTGAGTAATCTTTCTTCACCGTGTACTACCGACACGGAACCATTTATGCATTTTTGTACAGGGCATTATGAGGAACAATTCTGTGAAATTATTTTGAATTTGGACCAGTGGTTCAGATGTTGTTTCAAGACATTTCTTATCTATAGCTATGGTGGCCTCTTTGCTCAGTGGAGTGGAACCATTTATGCAATCTTAGTAGAAGACATCATAAGGAACAATCCTGTACATTATTTTGAATTCGTACTAGTGGTTCAGGAGATGTTTAACGATATTTCTTATCTAGAGCCCTGGCGGCTCATTTGTTCAGTGAACCTGAACCATTTGTGCAATTTTGGTAGAGGGTATCCTGAGGAACAATTCTGTGAATTTATTTTGAATATGGACCTATGACCAAATGTGTATCCATGCTTATATTTAGAATAATACATGACTAAGGGATTTTTAAATACTGTTGTTTTATTTTTTGTTTCATATAGTAAACCTTGTAGCTCTCTGTAAGTAGAATTGAGAACCATAGCTAAGTTTTCCTTTCTTCAGGATAACATTCTATTAAGTCTTGAAATATAACACAGTTAATTTATTGCTCAAAACGAATCATAAGTAATCATAAAGTAATCATGATTACTTTGCAATTTAATCTGTAATTGCAATCGATTACATTTTAAAAAAAGTAATTGTAATTGTAATCAGTAATCAAGAAATTTCAAAGTAATTGTCATTGTAATCGATTACATTTGCATGGAAACTCTGATTCTGATATATGGCTGAATATTTTAGGTGCTTCTAGCTGTATAGTTTATTGCAAAGTAAATTCTACTTGGAAATGTCACTATGAAACCCTGCAGACCATCCTAGAGCACGACCATGAGAAAGAAGCACAATACAGTAATAACTACCATCAAATGGCAATGAAAGGAATGTAACATTGGCGTAGTTCCTTTTACGCAGTAAACGCGCGTGCTGAAATAAAAATAGTAACATTCAAGGGAGATCACTCAGATCACCGTACCATAAGGAAATTCTCTTCAAGGAATGAATTTGCTCCCTTTGGGAACAAATTCTTTCCTTTAAGAGAAGTTCTTATTTTGAAAATGGGCGTAACTGAATAGATACTGCTTGATCAAGTAGTCTTTCTCTGATGTGTGTAATTTTTTAAGTGTTCTGGCTACGCCATTGAGGTAATAACTCTCTCATCCCCAACGATATGATTGCCCAACTAGAAGTGATACTAGCATCGCACATTAAACAAGGACCAAGGACAAACCCCAAAGAAGCAAAGGGAGCAATAATAGAAAAGACAATGAATCAACAACAACAACACCAACTGAAGCATCAATCCCAATAAGACTTTTATCATGGCTCTGTCTGTCATCTAAACATTTAGTCATGTATAAAATGCATAACACTTTTTTTTGTACACATCTAGTTATTCCTGCTTTGTACGAGCTAATGCTTTATGGCCCAATCTACAAATTCTCAATCATGTCAGGGCGCTGTCATGTCTTCCTTGGTTGAACTAGTATTAAGAAGTGAATAAGATGTGTCTTAGTCTACACTTGTCAAAATGCCACTTTGTTGGAAATCACATGCCACGGCTCATATATTAACGTTCTAATGTTTTGTCTCCATAATCACGCATAAATATTTCTCTGATTAATCTACCAAATTATTTGTGTGGTTGATCTACAAGTGCAAGTAAAAGGTGTATCGCAAAGCAACAATGAATTGCTTAAACAAAGCTTTTTAAATATGTTGGGGTGATGCATGATTATATTTATGTTAAGATTAATGTTTTGTCTTCATAACAACGCGTAAATAGTCTATTTAATGTATTTACATTATATGTGTCAGTGATCTAGTAAAGTGTTTGTCACAAATGCCAGATTGAATGATTTCTCTCCTGCATAAACAGTTCTGCCTTTTCCACTGGTAAATATACGTCATCTCTTCAGTATTGATCAGCTACGATTTTATCTTTCTTGTATGAATTAAACCGTGTCTTTTCAAGTCACATGCCTGAGTAAAACTTTTCTTACAAATACCACATACAAACGGTTTATCTCCAGTATGAATACGCTCGTGTTTCTTCAAGGACCCTAAGTAGGTAAAGAATTGCCCACAAATTTTACATTCATAAGGTTGTTCCGTGGTATGAACACGTTTATGTATCTTCAAGTTACTAGTGGTACTAAAAGACTTTCCACAATGATCACATGAGAATGGTTTCTCTCCTGAATGAGACCGCTCATGTATCTTCAAGTCCTTGGCTCCACTAAATGACTTCAAACAGTTGTTACATTCAAATGGTCTAAACCCTGTATGAACAAGTTTATTATGGGTTTTCAAGTTACTTGCAAGACTAAATGACTTTCCGCACTCACTGCATGTGAAAGGCTTCTCCTCACTATGCCCACGCCTATGTCTATTCAAATCGTTGTTTTGGCAAAATGACTTCCCGCAAATATCGCATATAAATGGTCTTTCCCCTGAATGAACACGTTGTTTATGTTTTTTCAAGTTACCAGCGGTACTAAAGTACTTCAAACAGTCATTACATTCAAATAGTTTATACCCTAAATTAACAAGTTTATGGCTCTTCAAGCTACTTGCTAGACTAAATGAGCTTCCACAATCACTGCATGTGAACGGCTTTTCTCCACTATGCACGCGTCTATGTCTATTCAAATCGTTCTTTTTACAAAAGGACTTCCCGCAAATATCACATATAAATGGTCTTTCCCCAGCATGAACATGTCGTTTATGTTTCTTCAAGCTGGTAGTGGTACTAAAGGACTTTCCACAATCATTACAAGTGAATGGTTTCTCTCCCGAGTGAACCCACTCATGTATCTCTAAGTCCTTGACTTGACTTAGGGACTTCATATATTCCTTACATTCAAATCGTCTATACCATGTATGAAAATGCTGTTGCCTCTGACTCTCTAATTCGACTGTGTCAACACGCCTCTGTTCTTCTAAATCGCCTGCGTCAACACGCCTCTGTTCTTCTAAATCTCCTGTGTCAACAGGACTCTGTTCCTCTGAATCGCCAGAGTCAACACGCCTCTGACTCTCTAATTCACCTGTGTCAACACGCCTCTGACTCTCTAATTCGACTGTGTCAACAGGACTCTGGCTCTCTAATTCACCTGCTGTATTACACCCATTCTGCGTCTTTTGATTATCAATGAGTTCCTGGCTCTCCATGACATATGGCTTCCTGTAAGCTCTTGGTATTTTGGTTCATTGCCTCTTTTGTTCTTGGAATTTTATTCTTTTACTCTTCAGTTGTAGATGTCATAGCACGTTGACTTGGTGAGCAGGTGCATTCGGCGATGTATCGTTTTGAAGTTACTGTTCAGTGCTACATAGACACAAGGATATTCCAAAGTTAGAATACATACTCTGAAAATAAAAGAAGAAATGTAAAAAAATAAGAATAAAAAAGAATCAGAACAAAGTATTTATGCATTTGATACAGCTACATATTGGAACGTTTTAAACTATGACAAGAACATATTGAGGGGTTCTTTTATTACTACCGATAGATCATAAACTTATTGCGAGACAGTTAAAAAGTTCGAGAATACACATCGGCTCTAGAAAAGTCTTACAATTGTAGTAGATTAACCATGGAAATTGTAAAACTAGCTTAAATGCCAGGGAATTACTGTTCTAATAAAGTGTCTATATGAAATCTGTGTGACCCTATGAGACATGAAACTTGACAAAAAGTACAAAAAGGAATAACAGATAGTTGTGAATAAAAATATTACTTGTGTGTGAAATCCTGGCTTTGCAAGCAAGAGGTTGCAAGTTGGGTCTCAACTGGAACTATTTTTTATTTTTTATTTTTTGTTATTATAGCAACAATGGTAGGCCTCAGGTTCACTGAATGAGTGAAATTCATTTTTTTTATAATATTTTATTATTATTATTATTATTATTATCATTATTATTATTATTATTATTGAAGATGGCAAATAAGAAGTTTAAGGATTTAAAATAACGTAGTGGATAGATTGGGTCATGCACTTTAGCATATGAGTACGCTGATCCTAGGTGTGAAAATTTAGCAAATCGCCTTCAAGGAGTCAATTCACTAACCAACACTATTGTCTGAGTAAATACAATTTTTGAGATGTTCACACCTTCTTTGTTTTTGTAATGTTTTGGTAACTTAACAATTAAATGTTGATTTTCACGAAGCTATATCTTTTAAGAGCTGATGAACAAAGAATATGTAGTTTGCTTTAAAAAGGTGCTTTCAAAATAGTAGAGGTAACATACAGTCTGTGTCTGTGGTATAATTGTTATATGGAAATTTATGTCTATACTAGCGTGACTAGTTCCTATTCTCACTTGTTCCATGTTGCGTTCAACTTTTCATATATTGAGTACAGCAATTGATACCATGCATTTACAAAGACCAAGAACAATTTAGCAACATTTTAAATATCTTTGATAATCTAAGGTCACTAAAGTTTATAACTGATCTGAAAAGTAATTTAAAAGTAATTGAAAGTTATTGTTAATTACTCCCATTTTTGACCATGTAATCAATTACATTCAATTACTGTAATTAAAGAAATATCTCAATTACAATTACATGCAATTACTTTAGAACATGTAATTATATTACAATTAATTACAATTTCAATTACTGTAACTCTGATTTTGCAGTCCGATGTCTCCTGAATTATATAAATGCTAATTTGGCTCATTCAATTAAACACTAGGTCCAGAATCATGATCATAAAACTGTAAAATTTCGCTTTTGTTTGGTATATTTTCATTATTTTGATTGAATTTAGTGAATTTAATAATAATTGATGAGATGGTTGGAGCCTTTTGCTTTGGCTGTTGTCTGGCCCACCGGAGTTTACCTGTTGGATTTCTTTTGCTCTGGTATTCAGTTTCATTTACTGTTGAATCCTTATCGTTGCTTTTTCTCCTTTTTATATGTTGATTTATATGTTCTAGAAGATAATGCATTGTTCAGTTCGGAGTCTTTCATGCAAACCAAACATCTATGTGTCTTAATCCACATCTGAACTAAGAGTGATGTTGGCTAGCCGTCATACGGTTTAAGCCCTCCAGTAAAATATTTTTATAGACCGTTCGAAAGTGGTGCTTCTCTTGTGGATTTATTATGTTATTTCGGTCTTGTTTTTGCTATGCTTTCTTGCGCTTCTGTTTATTGATGCATTGTGGCCACCTGCTGGGAAAGGGCTGACCTCATGGCTCTCGTTTGTGGTGTCTAATTGTGAAGTTGTCACTTTCCTATTGGTATCCTGTGTCAGGTGTGGTGCTTTATTGTATCGATTCCTGATCTTTGCCATTTTTCTTAGTACTTAGTATTTGATATAGGTCTGAGTGATACCCAAGATTGACCACCTGCTGGGAAAGGGCTGACCTCATGGCTCTCGTTTGTGGTGTCTAATTGTGAAGTTGTCACTTTCCCATTGGTATCCTGGGTCAGGTGTGGTGCTTTATTGCATCGATTCCTGATCTTTGCCATTTTTTCTTACTTAGTATTTGATATAGGTCTGAGTGATACCCAAGATTGACAACGGTGTTTGAAAAGGTTTACATTCTCTCCTTATGGCAAGAGCTTGGGTGAGCAATTCAGGGCCCATCATGGCAGGGTCCCTCTTGTTTATTTAAGTTTTTGATTGAGATACTCTATTTTCTAAATAAATTCCCCAATTTGTGTCATTGATGATCCCAATAAAAGCATCAACGATGTTTTTCTTTACCTTTTTCAAGCATATATTGAAAAAATATCATAATGAGTCCATTTAGCGCAAGGTCAATAAATTTGTAGTATATATGCAAAGTTTTATTAGGATATGTTGAAAAATAATAATGTATTGCCATTAAAACAAGTATATCCAACATTGTAGACATTTGCATTGCGGAGAAATAAAATTTAAAGATAAGTTTTTTGACTCTAACTCATGTTCATTGCTATTATGTATACTAATGTCGCTCAGAATGTAGCACATTTTTTAGAAAAAACAAGAAACCAGACAAACGTTAAGCATAATGTTTGCCTAATTATCCCAAATATACTCCCAATTCATTGATGAAAATGGTAAAAATATAGATTGTCCATGGTAAACATGGGAGTTAAAATGTACAGCAACTCCCTTTACTATATAAAGGCACACCAAAATACCAAAACAGAGGGAAGAGGTTAGAAAAAATAGCGAATTCATCTGAAATCGTGTCTTATATGTAACAAAATGCCGTTTTCTGCTGTCAGTAAATAGGCAATGCTACGTCCAGACCTTGTACGATATCTGAAATGTTTCAAGGTCATCAAATCACATTTTGTTACAGCCAATTGACAGTGTATTTGTCTCCTGTGAACTTATCTGTGGCATAGAATGACCATTAACAGTGACCATGGATTTTCTATACCCCTACCCCTTACCCTTCAAGGATGGAAGTCATGACAAAAACGAATGTTCGAACTATTTGAAACTAGGTGGCACTACGACCAATGATATCACACCTCCAAGTTTGACACTCGACACCTTTGGTACAATATGTGGCGGACCAATTGTAAAAAAGCGATTTTACAATTGGTCCGCCACATATTGTACCAAAGGTGTCGAGTGTCAAACTTGGAGGTGTGATATGTCAGAATTAAGATTCAAAATAGCCATCTATCTACCTAGAGCTTGATGATATATCGGTGTAAATAGAATTTTATGTCCATTGCCTGTTGTATTGTTTTTAAGCTTCTAAGACATTAGAGATCACGTCTAAATGATCGCAAACCGATAGCCGTTCATCCCACCGACACCCGAGTTTCTGTCAATAATTTGTGAAAAATCGCTGCTATTACAATCAAAATCATCACGAAGGGTCAAAAGACAATGATTTTCCTTCGAAATAAGCGCAGGCAGATAAAGAAATCGGAGAATTTGAATAAATACGGCCAGTTTTTCATCATTTTCCCATTACCCGTAATGTAAAAGTTCACCGTCCAATTCACCGCGGTACATTTGTTTTAAAAATTGTTTACCTGTGTCGCTAAGGCTGTGACGTCACGGCGGTCCCGAGAATTGTATAAATTCTGATATTAAATTGTATTTTCGATCATTGGTGATTAATAATGCGATTAATGTGGCGGACCAATTGTAAACTCTAGCCATGAAATAATGCTATGGTTCTGCAATGATAAAATTAATCCTATTGAGTTATGACCGTGTAAATATCGGCCGATTTTATGAAGGTTGCGGAAATCGTCAAAAATGGCTTCAACAATACCTCTTTCACTGCAACGAAAAAAGCTTCAATGACGGCTATGTCTGTGTCTCGAGTTATCATCTTATATCATCGATAATATGCAACAAAAAAAAACGCAAGGCTACTCTGTTGAATTTGAAACAGACTATATCAGCAACTGCCAACTAGGTATGTGATGAGTATACCGGATACCAACTTGGGAAAATGACAAAAACACAATTAAAGATCACTGCCAAACGAGAGCCATATAACCCATATAAGAATAGCATCCTTTTTGTGGGACATAAGCAAACATTGCAGACCCAGATTAGACGCAACAGAAAGTGGCATCTGATCAGGGCCTACACTGTTTACTTACCTTGTTGATACATTGTTGATAATAGGGAAACTTATTAAGCACTGGATATCTGCCAGCCAATCTTGATAATCTAACTAGCAATGACCTTTTGTTTGGGTGCGAAAATCAAGCAGGTCAGTTTAACGAATCCCCTGTTCCTTAAGGTACAGGGGCCACTAACTTGTAGACATCTTAAGCCTTATGATCACCTTAAGACCAACTTATCTTCATCTTTAAGGTTATGGCCACTGACTCGTACACACCTTAATTTATGGAGACAAGTAAAGGTTGTACCGGACCAATGTTAAAAGATAACCGAGTGTTTTTTTATATAAAAGTAGTAAGAGTTATCTTTATGTATTGTCTTAAAACGTACAAGTATTGGCGTTCACAAAAAATACTTATCATTTATCAACACATCTGTATGACCAAGTATATTTGACCATCGGGTCCAATTCCACTCCTCAATACGTTCCGAGCTATAACTGTTCAGACAATTCTGGTCGGAAAAGTTAATCAATGTCTGTTGCGTCAGCCACGCTTTATTGAAGTAAGACAGCTGCCACTCATGTCTCTAGTTAAGGTATGCACGCAGATAGTTTTAATAATAAACTATATGTATGGTGTAACTATGGGTAAGTAAACACCTTGATATTCCTGCACACGCGCGCAAACTGCTCAAAACATCTACTTTCCAATCTGTTTTCAAGTTATACGTCGTTCTAGTATGGGGTAATTTGCTTTATCTGTCAATGTCCACTGGTTTTAGTTTACCAAAACATTATGACAGTACAAATAATATTTAATGATGGACAAAAAATAAGAAAAAAAATCACACAGGACGCAGAATCTGGGGACGAACTGCCCAGAGTAAGCCCCAGCGAACAAGAAGGGCTGAAACATATCCTGGTCTCTGTCGATGCGGTTCCAGTACTTATAAGATATGCATGGAAACAGCGTTGTTTCAAAGAATGTTTTTTCATGACTCAACTTCTCAATATAAGAAGTTGCTGCAAATGTTACCATTTTAAGAGAGTCAGTGGAAGCATATGTGTGTTGTCTCTGGTGTATGCCTTTCAGTAATGGCGACGGCTAGTCAGGGAATGCTCTGATTTACGCCCATGTGTTTTGTTTGTTTGTGTTGATCATTTACCCCCTGATCAACAAGTTTAGTCATGTTTGAAGGAATTACTTTCTTCAACCATTATTATTAGCTGATAAAGTGTCTTGCCCCATTACACAGCACTATGATTCTGGTGATTCGCAAATTAGCAATCCTTCGATCCCTAGTTTAACACTATACTAACTGAGCCTCTGTGCTTCTTACGTCCATTAATTTTGTAAATATGACGTCGTGGGTGCGATGGCTCCATTTATAGCTTGGATGAGAGCCAAGAGCAACATTGGACACTGTGAAAGCTCTCGCCGAATGATGGGGCGTGCCTTTGCGCTATTTTTAGCTAGGCAGCGGGGATTTGTTTTACTGAGGCTTATTTTGTATATATATGCGAGCTGTGAATAATCTAATATGGTCGTTCACATATGCTTGCTTGTCTTAGCATTAACTTATTGCCTATATGAAAGGAAAAACCAAACTCGTGTATCATCCCTTCTTTATCCATTGACTCAGTGGTAGAGCGTTCGATTTGAGACCAAGAAGTCCCTGGTTAAGCCCTATTGCTTGTTTGTTTATTTATTTATTTATTTATTTATTTATTTATTTATTTATTTATTTATTTATTTATTTATTTATTTATTTATCTATTTATTTGTTTGTTTGTATTTATCACGGGAGTGATATAATGACATGCATTTAATTCGATATACCACTAGTGGTTTACAAATTGTTGGTAACGCTATGTAATAACGTCCGTAATGGTTTGGCGTATAACTCTATGGCAACATCAAGGCGTAGTTCCGCGCATGTTTTAAACGCGATTTAAAAGTAGTTTAATGGTCATACAAAAGATAGAACCTAACAGTCGTGCTCTTGTTTTATTAAATTTATTAAGCTTGTCACGAAAAAGTGACAAAATTCTTGGTAAGCCTCGCATTTGATCTCTTTTTACAGCTCGTTTAACAACTTCAATATTGGGATCAAACGTGATTCTCTATGCATTACACTCTGCTAGGAAACGAGGGTGGTGTTGAAACAAAAACCTGAAAGGCGAGGCCTATAACGACCCATAAGGGTCTAGCAGATATTAGTGTATCAGAAAATCATTATTGCATAAGGTCATTTTTTTTCGATTGAAAACTTGCAACAACGTTTTCGAAAACTTGCAGAAGGTAATAAAACATTCTTCCAGATCAAAGACTTGCCTCATCCTAACAACACTTCTACTCGCGTTACTGCTGATGACGTCAATTTTGTAATGAATCCAGAACCGGTATACATAATAGGCTGTATCCCAGACCAGCGTATCTCGTAAAAAGTCATCGATGCTTACCCTGAAAGTAGCAAAGCTGTTTTTTTGCACAAAGAATATTTGAACATTCGGTAATACAAAACCACTGTATAGCAATTCGTTGCGAATTGCGAATTGCCGTATAAGCGACATTTGTATGGGAAGCAGGTTTCCTTTAAAACTCGTTTTAATGATTTAAAACATTGTTAAACATGTTATCATAGCAAATGGAATTGTAAATGGTATCTATTCTGCTCCATATATACTACTGTAAGTTATGAGGAGGAGAAACATATTTTAACTTGCCTAATGTTTTAAAATCTAGCTTGAAAACACAGACTGTCTATGCTATTCAAAGTTTGTGTTTGTTCGTTTCGATTTCTTCATGACCTACTTTTTATTTCATTTTCAGTCGTTTTAATACACTTTGGCATTGGAAGAAATTTCAATAAATCCATATATGGATGCATCAGTATGTCGTTCAGGTAATGCCATAACAGTATGCAAGTATGGAAAGTCTAGTTGCCACGGTTATTGTTTTATTATACCAGGTATGACAAATTAGTCCATGTTGTATTGTTTCTAGGCAACCATCTATAATTACGAATAAACATTTCTGACCATTTTTAGGAAGGGGATTATAATGTTGTATCTAACACTCATCGTTTTTAATGTTTTAAGTCTTTTCTTTTTGATTTATAATATAGAAGGTGTTGAAAATAAGCATTCAATATTTTTGTCTTTGGATTCGCTTTGCGAACTTTAATGTGTCACTTGACTGAAATGAAGCATACTACCATACACTTTTTTTACATTTCACACAAGTGACATCACAAAATACATCCTTAACCACAGTTAATGCTAATTTCAAGAGAATGGAAATAACAAAATCCTGCCTATAAGGTAAAGAAGAAAACAAGGAAAAAATCAGTGCATCAACAGCACGTGGATTTTCTGATTAAAACATGGTTGGCGCCGATTGAACATGACAAGCAACAACGTGCGATACAGCTTTTTATTCAATTATAAAACATGAGCGCTCATCATGTAAGGTCCTCTATTTAACGTACTGCTAACAGGTAATGTCATAGAGAAATTTGGTTACAGCTATTGTGATTCCAGGATTAAAGTGACCCCCGATTTCCTTTTTTTAAACAACTTTAAATTTAAACTGAACTTACAAGAAGGACACTAAGCGTGTGGATTTAAATGCACAACGCGTAACTAAAACATACTTTTGGAGGAAACCCTTATTTTTAACTAAAACCCTAATCTCCTGTAAAAAAAAGAATAACTTAGTTGATTTCCCCTGTGAATATACCCCTTTGTACCTTAATAGATACACAGGGTAAATTTGCATTTGCCATTATGATATTTACAAACTTATGCAAATATTTATATCCATGGATTCAGCATAAATCTATACCACATACCCCACCCCCTCTCTCTCCCTCTCTCTCTCTCTCTCTCTCATATACTCACCCTCATTTTGACACACACACACACGCACACACACACACACACACACACACACACACACACACACAAGCGCCCCTGCACGCATGTATACACTTGAAAAGGTCTTTTGGGGCCCTAGAACGTGCCAAATGAGGAGTAGACAAATAATAGGCTTTTTGCACGAAAAAAAAACACATCTTCCTTCGTTGAACTACATGTACTTCTTTATCCCTAAATGAAACAAAATGAGTGTCAAACATTTTTGATCCAGATCAGGTCCGATGTTTTACTGGGACTTATCTGGGTCAAAAGGTTATCAGCAGATGACACTTGTAGGGTAAGAGATTATAATTACAATCCAAGTAAATTGGGGAGCCGATTAGATAGAGCGAATCATGGATCCACATTAAACTTAAAGCTTACAAATTCGGGGAATACATCTATTCTTAAGTTGAATGTTGATGAATTCTCTTGAATGCAACATGACACGATATTTTGATCTAACTACATCGAATATTTGCCTGCTAGGCTTTGTCAACAGCCTGAACTCTGATCAGGCTAAAAATAACAGGCATTATCTGGATCCATATTTTTTTACACTATACTCATACTCCTGAAAGATATATTTTTGAAAACAATTTATCACCATGAAAAATCAGCAGAAGGCAACAACGGAATAAAATTACCCAGCATATAATGTTCCGCCAATGCTGTAATTTGAATTGCTTTTTGATACAGGCCATTCCATGCACCGATTTTAAATGTACATAAAATCTAGTTAGTATAAGCTACGAATCATAGCTTAATACACGAATCAGCACCACAGATCTGTACCAACCATAGTTTATTTTAATCGTTATGTTCAGTCGGGGACTAATTTGAACAGGGTCATCAGAAACACGCCAAAATTCCATCTAAGCCCAGCTTATATAAAACACAATATTTAAGTGGAAAATCAATAACGTGGTCTATATCTAAATTTATTTCTCTAATTTATTTATCAATTGAAATCATCATTAAAGAATAATCAGCAAAAAAGTGGGGTCGCTTAAACCCTGGAAACACAGTAGTAAAACCTAGGGTATCGATATTTAAGCACGCAGTTGCCGTACTGTGTTCCTGCGCCAGGTACTCAGTACTGGCTACATTCCGATATGGCTGATTTTGTCTTTCTGGTTCCACATACACTCCATATCACGATTGTCTACGCACGAGACATTGAAACAGGTATGACACTCCATGCATGTTTTTATTTCAGAGGTAAAAATCGATAATAGCACAAAAAAGAAAAACGAACAGTGACATATGCTTTTTAATTAATTATAAGTTTCTATGGATAATTCCCTTCAAAGTAATAAGTTTTTTTGTTTCTGTAGTTACATTGTGTGATACTGCCGTTTTGAACACGACCGTGGACAAACCGACTCACGAGCTCCCTCACAACACTCATCCCAAAGTCACATGGTCCATCCTGATTGTATTCAAATTTTCAAGCTGCAATGGAAAGCAACTCCTACTTATGTGTAAAAGGAAAGGGCACTGTGTACTTAACGTGTCTGTGCTCCGAAAATAGCTATTTTTGATCATTTTGGCGTGTCAAAGATCACAAATATCAGGCTCCGTATTGGGTAGCATTGGGCACAGTTTTACGGAAATCATAATAAAATAACAAAAACTTACACCCGCTGCATCATGTATCCATTTAAATTGCTTCTGTCCTGGGTCTGCGTAGAAAGACCATGTTCTTTCATCACTTACCGCTTACAGTAATCATACGTGATAATAAAGCTGACCACAAAAACAGACATTAGAGTTTGTAACTGTCTTAGAAATCAAATATTAAACGATATTTCATGTGAACTGTCTGATGTTAGATGATTCATATGCAATATCAAGGTATATTTTCTCCCTGAAATTCAAAAAGTACATGTTTATACATTGCAATTTGTCATGATCGGTGTCTTAAGGGGTACAAGATAAAAAAGGCATTAATTTCAAAGCCTTTTCAAACTTGACTGTTGCAAAATAGAAATCAGTCACTCTTTGCATACTGGATAAGTTTTATTTTTTGTCATCTTTGTCATGTACAATTGAATTATTTAGTACAAAGACTATTTTAGGAACATCGCCAGTCAGACCATGACAGATGTTCTGGGTTGTTGCTTTCTGGACAAACTGGTCTATATTGTATGCAAGGGTAATGAACTGAAGCAGGGCAAAGTTAAATCTATTTGCGGACAAAAGATTATGTCACAGAGACAGTTCGAAATGTCTGTCTGAAGGTCACAATATTCAGGAATAGATCTAATACAATAAGAATGATGCACACAACCCAAAAATAGAACACTGCATAAATTTTACACACAGGTAGGCGTTCCTCTCCTATATTTGACAACCCAATCAGCATCGACGCTGTGACTTTGATGAGCGTCCGATTGTAAACATCGGTCCATCCCAAAGTACATGCTCATTGTCCATCAACAGTATTTTATTTTCTAGATTTAAACAATTTTTTGGCCTAAATATTTTTCTACGTGCCTATTTTTCGTTTTTTTTGTTTTCTTTCATTAGCAAATAGCATGTAGCTTATTCCCATAAATAATATTGCGTTTTTCACGTTCTTTTTTTAAATATGAGAAATTGACATTTGGAAAAACTCATAGTTTTCAATTTTTAAAGATTAATATTTTTTTAAAGCACGCCTGTTATTTTTGTCAAAACAGATGAGTTTTGAGCTATTTTCAAACATATTAAAAGATGGTAATTTTTGGACACATGCTGATAAGTCCCGTGTTATCGTACGTTAATCTTAAAGTTACTGTAACGATATAGTTACCTTAGCGTCGTCTTAGTGGTAACGAGAGGTGCTTTCAAGAACCAATGCAATAAAAATATGATTTTGGGGACATACTATTTTTAAATGCCCATGAACGCCTGTACCTTTAGAAAACTTACTGCCTGTCACATTTTGTTACCTTTAAAGACTTTACATAGGGACACATGCTTATAGGTCACGAACAGATCCAGGGGGAGCAGGGGATGCAGACCTCCCATCATGGAATCCACAAGTTTCTATAGAAAATAACAATTGGACCCCCCCCCCGGCCCTGGGAAAGTGTTGGAAAGCTTTCACAATAATAAAGACTTTTTAATTGTTGTTTTTTAAATGTGGGATGTTAAAGTAACTACAGCTTAACCAAAAGCTTTGAAGCGTGACTCTATTTACAAAATTGATATGTTGTTCTAGTAAAAAATAATTTCAGGCATTTATTTGCATTTAATATAAAAGCTTTGGCATACATATACGTTCCAGCCGGACTGGCTCATTGTACGCATTCTGCATCAATAGTTTGAAATAGAAAGACCCGAAGGTCATTGATCAGAGGTCGTGGTACATACCCTGCTATCACAAAAAAGTTTTGAAAATGTTTTAAAAACGTTATAGATAACGTAACATAACGTTTTTATGGGACGTCTGAATGACGTTAAAATGGCAAGTTTTTTGTACGGCCTAATAACGTTTTATACAGACGTTATGGAAATGTAATCTAATGTTCTTAAAACGTTACTGTTTTGTCTTTTGAAAACATTATTGGAACGTTTTCCAAGACATTTTAGGATGTTCTGCTTATTAAGCTAACATTTAAAACAACATATATCCAACATGTTAGCGGTAAATTAACAACTTAAAAGCAAGTCCAATTTTGTTATGTAAAGGAAAACACTCCTCTAAATTATCAAGACTGTGTCAGTCTTTGTTCTCAAAATCACGTGCTTAAATTGCTGGGAAAGAGCAACTGGTGGATTTGGATACAAAACATATGATAAAGATGGATAAAGTGGAGTGTGTGTACAAAACATATTTATCACAATAGCAGTTTAAATCAGAATATGAATAATGAATAAGGTTTTGTTACTTAAAACACATTTTAAAAAATGCGAAACTCAGATATGGTTAGTCAAGAACGTCTTTTGGACGTCAATATGACGTGTTTTTTTTGTTTTCTTGATAAAACACTATTAATGGCCCCTTCCGTGCAAATAAACTCGTTTCTAAATGATTTTAGACTTTGTTTTATATATCAGAACATTGTTCTAATCATTGTTTAACCTGATGCAGGCTACAACATCATTTTGAGCAAGTACACATTACTGACGTGACAATAAAGTTATTAAAACGTTGCACTCGAATGACAAAATCTGACATTCGAAAAAAAACATTTATATAAACATTTTAATAGGTCTTTCAAACGTCGCTTAAACGCTTTTTATCAGATACTTCGATTTTTAAATTACTAGAAACATTTTTTTATGTTTTAGCACGATTTAAAAGGAACATGCGATTTTTCTAAATAGTATAAGAAAATTAGTTATCAGAGTTACGTCTTCGAAACATTATCAAAACGTTAGGTCAACCTAACCATATTGGGACCTTTTGCAAACGTTACATTAACGTTCTGTGTTAGCTGGGTATATAACATAGCATAAGGAAACCATTTTTGACAAGCCGCCAGGCATTCGACATTTTGTTTGCCTATCATGCACATTTAAGATTTATCATGGAAATATGCGATATTTAAACCTTTGTATACTAATGGATTCTTCCTTCTTGCTTGATACAATACACTTGGGTTAATCCATTGTAAATATCTAGGGTGTCAGGTTGTAATTTTCAAACATATTTTGTATCCTCTAGTCTGAAGATAGTTTACCTTTACAGACAGTAAATACCCTGATGAAATGCTGCATTTCATATGGGTCTTCTCTGCTTGCAAAAGTACCCCTTTCACAAATACAAAGGGCTAATGCAAATGTGTACTGATAGTTCAAAGATAGATGAGAATTGTTGCAAACCAAAATATGAACTAATCCAGGTATTGGGTATTTTATGCAGGTA
This sequence comes from Loripinus fragilis, assembly GCA_964019695.1. Taxonomy (NCBI): domain Eukaryota; kingdom Metazoa; phylum Mollusca; class Bivalvia; order Lucinida; family Lucinidae; genus Loripinus; species Loripinus fragilis. Next base: position 44,914,608 of record OZ026530.1, on the reverse strand, counting down.
TATATCGTGAATTGCCTTTGACTGCAGTAAGATATACCAAACACAAGTGAAACGCTACACTACAATTATCTATATTTTGTGAGAAAGTATTGGACAAAAAGTATTTACTAAAGGTTAGTAATGTTTCCCAGGCATCCAGCAAACGATTCGTCGAAACTCCACATATGTGTCTGGTTTGATGTCTGAGTTATTCTCCTTTAAGTGTTTAAACCTTTATTTGCTGAATTTTGCTATTACGCATGCGCAAGTTAAAATTGTACTGCTTATCAAAGTTGGTCATAATTGTGTTGCATAGAATCACAAGAACATTTATGAATCACTTGAAACAGGCTTAGAATTTAATTTCGAATTTATTAAATTTGTAGAAAAAATGAAAATAGTCTCCCTTTGACAAAACAAATAGGGAATATTGAATGTTTGTTTAACTTCGATTTATCACAATTTTCGATAATTTTCTTTTGCCAAATCAGAAAGACCTCTCAGCACATTGTTTCTACCATTTATCGACTAGTAATGTCCTTATACTAAGATGCAACAACACATTGATTTTTCTATGGAGATTTCAGTTTTAAAAATTCAAACTTGGGAATTAGATGGAAAACCCGCTTTTTAAGATTGCTTTTCTAAACGATCAAAACACACCTGAGATAAGTTCTTCACATTTCTGGTTGTCACATGTCCAGAATACCATTTTGTGAAATCGGATCTCGTAGATAGTGGATTTTGGAAGGCCTAAATTGTATGAGATTTCTGTTCTTATTTGCAACCTGAAAAATTGGACCCCTGACACATTTAAAAGGCTTCATGTGTATCCTCGTGACAACATCCGTATAACTTTTACTGTTATGCTTTACCCAGTATTTGAACATTAAGATACACTTTCATTTGCATTCTTGGTTTGCATAATTTTGTATATAGATGGCAAACAATTCAGGTGAAACGTTTTCACTTTTGTTCAGTATATTTACGTTTTATGATAGGAGGTATAGTCTTATTAGTATGCATCTTTGAATCATCAGTGATAATGATAGCAATATTATTCGTCAAAATTGACCAAAAACATATGAATAGTCAAGGACTTTTCAATCAATCATCGGGAATTATCATTAAATATGCACTTTAAGTTGTGGTACAATTACGTATATGTTCGAAAATATCTACACTTCCTCGATAGCCAAATGGATAACTCGTTGTCCTGAGGATCAAGTATATGGGCTCGAATCCCGTACCATTGCATTTTCGTTGTCTTTTTTCTCAATTGTTATTTTCGTCTTTTTTTCATATGGATATTTTGATATAAATCTGGCGTATCGTAGTGCACCAAATACGCAAACAGCCCATATATGATTTCAATAGCCCATGTGTAATTAACTCTACGCGCTGGAAATACTTTTTGTCACCTGCTGACTTTTTTGGCAAATTGGTTTAAAAAAAATATTAATAAAACAAAATGAACTCTTTCAGGATTTCTAGCAGAGTGGCAAACGGTACCCAGATCAGGACAGACGTTCTGCCGGTACTAATCTGGATCCAGACTGTTGGCGAAGGTTATCAGCAGACGACAGAAGTCGCGCTGGCAAGGAAAGAGTTAATCAAACCTAGGGAATAATTATTCTTGCACACCGGATAAGATTATCTGAGATTTTACCCTTGGATAGTATACAGTTACGAGGGCTGTTCAAATATGAATGCAAGTAGCTTCATAACTTTCGTCACATATATGCTATGACAAAATGGCATACGTTTCTATAAAGGATTATATGTCACCTATAAACTGACACCAGACTTAAAGTAAAATACAGTATACTTATCGAGTTATAGCCCTTTGAATCAGGGTCACATTAGTATACTAATAAACTCAATGCTTCGACCATACCAGTGATATAGACGAGCGTATAATTCTTCGATAAATTGGTGAAATTTCTTGAAATTTTTAAGGAAGTATCCCCATATACTTATATTATGATTCTGTGAAAGTTGTGAAAAGCTTACACGTTTTTGTAAAATTACATCGAATCGTTTTCACTAAAGTTTTCTTATGTTTACAAATAAATGGTTGATAAAACACCGCCTTTAAAGTGATAGTTCAGTCTTTTATTAATATGCATTCATTTTAGAGCTAACAGTATACTGGGAACCATATGACCATTAATTTTGTTGAAACTGCTCCAATTAGCCTATAGTCTAATTGCAATCACATGCCACATGGGATCGTCATTAATCACTTGAATACTCCAAGAAGTATTCCTCAGGCATCCCTACAGAAGTGGCAGTTACCAGGTCAAATAGGTTAATTACAGTCGGTGTATAGCGTTCGGTCTGATCTATTTCTAAACTGTTTGGAAAGATTATCAAAGAGTGTCAACCAGTGTGGATCCAGATCAGGCCCGGTAAAATGCCAGACCATTCTCTTGATCAATTATTTTTTTGTAAAGCTTATCAGCAGACGACACAAACATGTTAAAAGTTAAATGGTATGAGCATCCAGCATCACATCTGCATTTGATTATAGTCTGATCAGTGTTTTCACAGTAACATAATGGATACGCGCATGAATAAATGTCATAGGACTATTAACAATTTCACCACATACATGTAATACTCCTTATTATATAGCGTCCCTATTTTTAGAGTTCCTGTATTCTGAAACAATCATTTTTGGGCTAATAAAGTTTAACTAGATCAGATAGCTGCTAAAGGCGCGTTCTAATCAAGATATGCACTGTCTATCTTTGGACGCATCGATTTGTGATGCAAACACTAAGTGTGGCATTCACTTTTTCAGAGTTTTTTTTTTAAAATCTTTTTTTCTTTTTTTTTGTCACATTTTTATATACCGTCTGTGATCATTTCCATTGTTATTAAGCGTATGCATGTACCAACACGCGTTGTAAGAGTGAAATGCATTTGTAACCACTGCCCCACCCCTACCCGCCAACACTGACAAACATACAGTATACTGCAACCGATAGCGGGGTCAAGGTAGATGTTTGGATAGTTATATATCGCCTTGATTGCCCCCCCCCCCCCACAACACACACACCACCACAGTACAGGGTAAAGGTCAGGTTTTTAACATCTCCAGGTGAAGAAAGTATAAAACTTGAAATATAAAGAGGTACGTGCGTTAAGAGGCTATTTTGCCCCCCCCCCCCCGAGGCTAGAAAAAAAATGTTTTTCAGCATTTTCTTCTCATTAGTTTATTAGAACAATAGCCCAAGAATAAATATCTGTTATTAATAAGACTTTAACCGTCGCTATGGCAACAAAAATGGCCATCAAAATAGGCTGAAAACAGGAAATTGGCTATTTTGGAACACATTTGAGACATTTAAAGGACCAATTATCATAGAGCACAATACCGAAAGGATATTTTAATAGATTATGAGAGTTATCATGGCACACAATTTATTTACAGGTTGTTTTTGGTATTTAGCTGTGCTAATATCCAATTCTTTAAATATCGGTCTCCAAAAGCCTTAAATTTGGTTCAAAATGGTGATTCCTATATTTAAAGCCTATTTTGTCGGCTATTTTTTGTTACCATAGCAACCAATAAAATTTAAATAAATGCCAGAATTTGACACTTGAGTTATTCGTCTAATCAATCAATCAGAAAAAATGTTGAAAAACATCTTTCAGATTTTGGCTCCAGAGGATGCCAAATTAGCCCCTTATAGCACGTACCCCTTTATAAAATGGTCAGCAAAATCTGCGCCACCTTGGAACTGTCAGCAAAAGAAATACATGTACATGTACTGGAAAGCTTCAACAAGACCTCACTCTTAATTCTTATATGGCTCTGATCCCTGTCTGAGTAAAGAATTGTTATGCCTATATGGGCTAATAACAGGGCTTAATACGATACAAGAATGTCCCCTTATAATGGTGGGCCATGTACCAGAGCACTGGAAAATCAGCAAGACATCAGTCCCACCTTTACTCATGGTGTTTGGAGTAGTGAAGACGTATAAATAATGCATAATTTAGCACAATGATAATGGGTTTCCACCAGCTAAGATTTATAGTGAACGGGACTGATTAAGAGTCCCAAACAAAAGACTTGAAATGCCCAGTATCGTGCTCGTGAACCCTGGTCCGCTGGGACTACACTACATAAGCTGAGAGAGGGGGATAGACAGACAGGCAATTACACGTAGAGACTAAGACCGACAGACAGACAGACAGACAGACAGACAGTCAGACAGACAGAGAATTGCAATAGACACACACAAAGACATTATCCTCATATGAGACTGTTTAACATACGCGGATCCCAGCCCCTACACATCGTAAAATGACAACGCTATAGGGTGAAGCGGAACCCCTGAAATTCACAGGGCTACCAAGTGAGCAATCAATGCTGGGCCATCAAATGGCATTTCGCTGGCAGGCCGATGCTGGCCCGCTTAAAGCTCTCTCCCCTGATCAACTACAAAGTGGCATTGGATCAAAAACGTCTTAGGAACGCTTCAATTCTCATCGGTTCACTTTTTGTAGTTACAATACGTATTGATTGGTATGTAAGCGTATACCGTTCGTTTTCCGAATGTTATAATTCGCTTTCACGCGTCAGATTCAAATCGCTTCAATGTGCAGATGTTCGTAATAGTTCGCAAAACATCGCAGAGATGGGTCTCTTGATCGTCATCTTTCGCTAGATATGCAAATTAGCTGACCACGATATGCAAATTTGCTCACAGCTGCGATCTCTAACGTATGTTGACGAACGCTATACTAAGACTAACGATTGATAAACGTATTAAGGCGAATCGTAACGAATAACTATGACGAACATTTATTCGTCAGAAATTTTTAAACATGCTTAGAATTTTGCGACGAACAACACTAATTGTACGATCACAAGCGAATACAGCCGCATTCATGCGAACGTTACCAACGAGTGAAAACGTACATTTACGAATGTTAACGAATTGGGCTAACGAAGTCCTATTCGTCAGCATGCGCATGATGATGTTGGGTCATTTTCGTCTATGTGTGAGGAGGCCTTAAGACTGCAGAGAAGCGCACCAATCTCCAGTTTTTATGTTGCACTGTTCACAGAGGTTGTTTGTCATCCAAAGACCGTGCTATAGTAGATACATGTATGCACCAGTTCATGATATTTTGGTATTAATCGCATATGCACTGAATGCTCAGACGAGACTGCACGTTCGCACAGTCACGTCAGAGCGTTAGCTAAGGCAGCATTTGTTCTAAAGGCTCTATTTGGTCATATGTTTAAAAGGGTTTTATAATAGGAAAAGCTCCCTTGTATTGATAGTATTGTATTGTAGAAATGACTAAATGACTAAATATATACACATATGTAACATAAATAACAATAGAGGCACTGTATTGTCTACATCTGCATGTGCACGTGGAAAACTTGAAAATAAAAATCCTCCAGCAAACTGGTTTGGGTTGACTGAGCTCAATAAAAAATGGGAATTATGTGTGGCAGGAAAAGTAGCGAAATATAGATAGCAGATAAAATTTTGTAACTCTCATTTAAAACGCAATATTTTTTATCTTTATTTGCGACATTTCTTTTTTGGCCTAGTATACACACTGGTTAATGTATACGTCGATTTGCTGGTATTTATGAGTATTGCCGGTACTTCATAGACCGGATGTGATCGATATTGGTGTAAATACTATATAGAAAAACATGCCATATGCAACAAGGACCATAGACTTCAATTATTTTTAAGTATTCAGTATAAGCATGGCGATTTATGTAAGCATTTAGGAATAGATTCGAGTACCGATCGAATACATATCATTCGATTCAAACAGCATTTTGAGTTTCATAGCTTAAAAGGAGGCTGTAAAGGCTCGAATGAGTCTACACTTGTCAAAATGCCACATTGTTGGAAATCACATGTCATGTTTCAAGTTATAATACACATGTGCCTCAAGGGTAAATGATCCAGTATAACTTATCACCCATGTGGTTCTTTTCTATGATGTACTTTTTGTATGAATAAGCATGTGTGTCTTCAAGATTGATGGTTGATAAAAATGTTTACCACAAATTCCACAGTGATATGGCTTATCTCCTGTATGAATAAGCATATGTTGTTTCAAGTATTTTGAATGAGTAAATATTTTACCACAAGTGACACAAGTATATTGTGTATGGTCATTATGTACAAGCTTATGGTTCTTCAAGCCTGATAATTGATTAAAACATTTACCACAAGTGTCACAACAATATGGCTTTTCTCCACTATGAATAAACATATGTTCCTTCAAGTAACAAGAGCGAAGAAAACTTTTACCACATGAGCCACACGTATATGGCTTATGACCAGTATGAGTAAGTTTGTGTCTGTTCAAGGTTGATAAAAGAGTAAAACTTTTACCACAAGTGTCACAATTATAAGGCTTCTCTCCTGTATGAATTCGCTTATGATTTTTCAAGGAAGATGACACTGTAAAACATTTACCGCAAGTGTCACACTTATATGGCTTATTACCAGTATGAATACGGGAATGTGTCTTCAAGTATGACGAGTCAGTAAACGATTTACCACAATAGTCACATGTATATGCCTTATGCCCTTTATGAATTTGAGTATGTTTCCACAAGCTTGATGATTGGGTAAAATGTTTACCGCAAGAGTCACAAGTATATGGTTTATCTCCTTCATGAATAAGCTTATGTTGCTTCAATGCTAACGACCGTGTAAAACATTGACCACAATAGTCACAAGTAAATGGATTATGTCCTTCATGAATAAGTCTATGTCTTTTAAGGTTTGATGATTTGGTAAAAGATTTATTACAAGAGTCACAAGTATATGGTTTTGGTTCTCTATGAATAAGCTGATGTCTGTTTAAGGAAGATGACCGAGCAAAAGATATAACACAAATGTCACACTTAAACAACTTCTCACAAGTATCATTAGATATATCTCTCTCCATGCCAGATAAGATGGAATAAAACCAACATATACACGGATCATTAACTGTATAAATAAGAATACGTCTCTTGAAGTTAGGCGAGTAACGGAAACATATTTCAAAATGACTAAAATACACAGCTTCTATCCTGTATGAAAACGTTTGAGGTTAATCAAGTTGCAATGTACATGTACGAGCTAATGATCTACCACAAATGGTAAATACTTATATCAGCCAATAAACAAGATTTCATGGGGTTTATTATATCGGCGACTGGACCGCGAGCAACGAGCCAGAATAAGCCTGTGCATACGGAATTGTCTTTTTACAAACACAGTATAAAAGAAGAGAGAGGTTAACATTAAAATATAGACCTCGAACGTTGAAACAAGTGATATGGTATATGTGAAGTGTATCAGATTATCATACGCTGGTCATCTATTGTAAAAGTATATACTTCCTCAATTAGGTCGCACGGGTAAAATATGTATAAGTATCACAATCGTATGATTTTGTTCAATCATGAATGCCACTCCCAGCCACGGAGTAAAGAGGTTCTTTCTTATATGAATAAATTCATGTCTCATCTTTTACCTATAAATAATAACCGGATCCTGACCTATATGCATGAATAAATACGCCTCGTCGCTAGAAAACCTGTCTGCAAACAACACAGGCGCACCCCCGCAGCCTGATCAACACCTTTGTTATTCACTTTTTGGAAAATTTCATATGTTAACTTGCTACTGGTGAAATTTAAATTTTCTATATTGTCTCTGTAGCTGAGGAGAATGGTTTGAATCTCGCTTTGACGTTAACCCTGAAGACAGGTTTTCTCGCGACGATGCCCAAATAATGTCGGTATTTTCACCAAATATATATACTCAACTACAAAAGAAACCCATCAGCTACTTTTTAGGGCAATTACGGTAAAATAATTAAGAAATCAAAATATATTTTATACCATATTCATTAACAATCACTTATGCATCAAATTATTGAATAATGTAACAGTTTTACTTAAACCCGTTCATGCTGTACGCAAGTGAAAGGACAAGGGGTCATTTCTAAAAATGACAAGTTTCAGACAATTGGTATTCACACCAGTTCTAGTCTTAATCAGTTCACCTCGTCCAATAACCGGTACGTCCCTCTTTGACAAGGCTATCAAGTGTGTGCAGAAGCCAAAACAAACAACGTAAGTTAAGTAAGCTTGGATATCAATTCGATAGAGCAGTTGTTGGATGAGCTCTGGCGACGCATCCAGGATCGTTCAGTACAACTTCGTAATCCTCGACAGTTTCAGGTTGCTCTCCATTTTGAATGGGCATGGATTCCTAAGATCGTTGTGATGTGTCACATGCTTTTAGTTCGACCAGGTTATGAGGCAGTTATTGCTGCAGGAGAGGGTCATGTCTGTTTTTGGACGCATTTAACTCAAATGAATTGATTAAGACGAGAACGAGATGTTCATTCTCAAGTGAAAAACTTGTCATTTTTGAAAATGACCCCTTGTCTAAACACTGGCGAATAACATGAACAGATTTAAGTAAAACTGTTACATTATTCAATGAAATGATGCAGAACTGATTGCTACGGAATATGGTATAAATATATTTTCATTTCCTAATTCTGATTTCCATAACTGCCCCAAGAAGTGACTGATGGGTTTCTTTTGTAGTTGAGTATATTATTGTGTGAGGTATGGTGTGTAATTGGCATGTTCCGAACAATTAAGGAAATAAACGTATTCAGGAATTTGCTATAAAATCTGATAGAAATTCAATGAAGCTGTAGTTGATGTGTGATATGTCAACATAGCACCAGTATTCATCCTGGCTATCCCCTTCATATAAGTAAGGTGACCTATCTTGTTAAAACATTTCTAAATTTAAAGTTGTGATGATATAACTCAAGTTAAAGCCTTGAAAAGCATTCATCCTTATAGCAAATAAACGTACTGTATATTATTCACATTTGTTAATCCATCTCTTCAAAGCATAGCACATCTTTTCTTATCTAGAGATCTGTCAAACTATTCCATCTCCACCATGCTATGTGATTCTGTCAGAGCATCAGCATTTCTGTCAGAAATCTAAAACAGAAAAAGTATATATTAGACTTACAAATATAATATTGAACTAGATATGCCATAGCAAGGATTCTGCAGATTAGGTTGCCGTAAATTCGGAAATGTTCGCGAGTACTTAATTTTCGCGAAACTTCGCATATGCGAAATTTCGTGAAAATAAAACCCTCGCGAAATGGCAAAATCACTCTTTGGTTTATTGATATAGGTAAATCTTGCCTTAATCGCGAATTTTTCACGTCACTAATGTGTCTTTTAATGTTATTTGCGAAAATAAAATTCTCACGAAAATTTCCGAATCTACAGTACCCCTTTATTGACCATTGATCTACTGGTAATTTCTAGCCTGGTCTGGTCAATGATGTATGGGTATTTATCGTAAATTAACCTTTCACCTAACATGCTCCAATTACCAGTTCATCTGAACCACTTTACCAATATATTTTCAATTTCTTTTTAGAGGTTAATTTCCATCTTGCAATGTATTATTTTCAACTCGCAACTAGCAACTCACAACTAGTAGCTTACTTAGACTCATCAAATATCATTTTCACGGTGTCAAATAAAGTTTCTAATGTAAGGAACCTGGTATTTCATAAAGCTAAAACTTGCAACGGTAGAGCAATGAACTATTTGATCTGTTTATTGGCTCAATGTTTATACGCAACGGATAAGCGGGTACCAGTTAGTTGGTTTTGGTTGGTTGAGTGATTTGGTATCACGTGACATTGAGTATAAAAGCGGAAAGCACTATCTGAGCTTGGTCAGTGTCTAGAAGATTTCAACGAGAAAACATTGAAAGTGTATCTGAAAGCATTATTTGGTAGGTTTACTGTTTCCTGAATAAGGAAATAGATTTGTTCCTGCATAAGAAACAAATACATACATACATACCAAATACGTTGTCCGCAGAGCTTAGAGAGACCATCGAAGCCGTCTGATACCTGTTTACCCGTTGCCTGGTTACCCTACACGAGCCTCTTAATGATTGATTCCATGTTGCGCCAACAGTTAATCGCGCACCATGCTGCGTTGCTAATATTCGTATTATAATATATATTGTGCTTTAGTTCATTTTACCAATCAGTTTTTGGGAGCAAGTAGCTCTGTCTAAATTGAGTATTAGCAGTAATTGATGATAATACCGCTCGGACACGCAGAGGTTCGTTACACTAATATGACTTTATCTGTGTCTCTATTTATTGATTTTCATTCATTATAATTGTGTTTATTCTATTTTGGTATATGTTACTTACTTCCAGTTAGCATTATTATCTGACTGCAATTGTTGCCGCACTGAGCAATGAATAAAAAACGACAGAGCCAGAACCTTGGCATGGAAAACAACCATATGCATTGGATATATAGACAGAGAGATAGGGTATGGTGGTTGATAGTTAACGAAGGTACGAGGGTGGGAAGGAGGTTGCGAAGGAGGGTGGCAGTGATATTTTTATCTGCGCATCCTGCATCTTTTACACATAATTTTGTCACTGGGATGCAAAGTTTTATTTCGGCAAGTCCAAGGGAGCAATGACTCAACAGTAAATAAAACTGAATACCAGAGCAAAAGAAATCCAACAGGTAAACCCCGTTGGGCCTGACAACAATTATTATATTATATTCTACAATCTATTCCCTTCAGCTTATAGACATACCTAAAATAAATAACACGTGGGCGCTGGATTGAAAAGTACGTAACATGATGTTGCACGCTAATATTGCCACTTTTAGAGGGCTAACATATTTCATTTTGTGGCTTATATAATGTAGTATTTGGAAATCATAGTGCACAAAAGTCGCCCTGAGGTGGTCTATAGCCAACGCAAGGCATAGAGAAATACATTTGACATTTGTGTGATCTGGGGCTACCATGTTAAACATCTAATAACTCGAAAAGTATATAAGATAGAAACTTAATGCTTGCAGTTTTGAAAAGGTAAATAAAACGTCGTTAATAGAATACCAAATTAATGAACATAAACTGGTTTCAATAAAATTCAAGACAAACTAAATTAGATTCATTTATCATTTAAAAGGGTGTTCAATGAAAAATGTAACATACACTACTTCGGGGGTGACTATATTTGTTTTCAAATGTCAATATATATATATAGGGCCCAGTAATAGCTTACTTAGAAGATATAAACAATTCGGAAATCTTACCATATCTTTTGCTCTTTTCTGAAGTCTTAAAAAATGATCATTTTCAAATATTTTGTTGGGTAACGTAGGTAACAGGCTGTTACAGCTTAACGCTGCCATTTTCAGAAGGCTAACATGTTGACCTTCAAGAAAAATATAGTCTGCAAAATTCCCCCTGGGGGGGGGGGGCACAAGTGTTAGTAGTTATGTCCAAAAACATGTTATTGATGCCCTAGAAGGCAGTTTCTAGCGACCAAAGTGAGCAAAGTACGAAACATTGTGTTTGCGCAACTGCAGGATAGTTTTTATTTCAAGCATCAAATCCGGCAATAGAATCTCAGTTTTCAGGCAGCAAGAGAAAGTTAATGTAAACATTAAAGATTGTTTTGCAAAGTACAGAGCTAACGATAACAGGGAAAAAGACTAACAGGGGCCCAGTAGCCCAGTGCCCCTAAATTTTGGGATTGGTCCCTAAAACTAAATGTTTAGGGGCCCAGCTTGCCCTTGAAAAAAGGGTGTATGTAAAGGTATGAAGTCTTGTCAAATCTGATCTAGCTGTTGGAAGTTTACATAATTTCATTTAGGTGATTCAAAATGCTGATAATATGTTGACAGATTTTGAGGACTTAATTCTGACTTCAATGATGAAATGAGTTAAATTTTCTGCCAAATTCCGGGCCCCTTAGTTTTTGGCTGTGCCCCTAATCATTTTGTTTTTGGGGTCCAGCTTGCTCCTGGCGAAAAAAATGTTAGTCTGTATCCCTGGATAACAATGCCCATGTAAGATGAAAGAGTAAAGATGCAGTGAGGGCCAGTTAATTTGAGCCAAAATTTGCCGCACGAGCGTCTAGGAGAACAAAGTTACAGTTTATGAACCCGAAAATAAAAACAATAACAAACACAATGTTTCGTAACTTGCTCCCTTTGTTCGCATATCCAGCCAGTGACCTACTTTTGCGATACTGGATTTATTTCAACGTAGTATAGACAAGCATCTATTCCAATCAAGAACAGCATAGTGTTACTACTTTCACCGATCAAATTGAACCAAAGAAAGGTAAAAAAAAATATAAATTAGCATACTTACAAAGCGAGTCAACTTTGTCAAGGTGAAAAGCAAATGACATGAACTAACTCCTGTCATTTGAATACATGTATATCTGCGAATGCAATTAAGTACTTTCAATGGAACAAAATATACACTGCTCAATCAATGCATATAAGACTTTCACTGCCAAACACGACTGTAGTCGAATTTACCGATCACTGCCAAACGCGACTACAGTCGAAATTAAAAGGCACCGTTTATAGCTCTCTATTTTTAACTGTTATAAGGAATAGGCTGTAGCCCAGATCAGCGTATCTCGTAAAAAAGTCATCGATGCTTACCCCGAAAGTAGCAAAGCTGATTTTTTGCACAAAGAATATTTGAACATTCGGTAATACAAAACCACTGTATAGCAATTCATTGCGAATTGCGAATTGCCGTATTAGCGACATTTGTATGGGAAGCCGTTTTTCTTTAAAAATCGTAATAATGATTTAAACGCGTTGTTAAACATGCTATCATAGCAAATGGGATTGTAAATGGTATCTAATCTGCCCCATATATACTATTGTATGTCATGAGGAGGGGGAACATGTTTTGATTTGCCTTTTATGTTTGAAATCTAGCTTGAAAACACAGACTGTCTATGCTATTTAAAGTTTGTGTTTGTTCGTTTCGATTTGTTAAGTAATCTTCATGACCAAAAGGAATATGACAATTATTTTGGCAAATATGCAAAGGCAAATATGCTTGCAACACTAAAAAATAAAAATTGAAATAATATACACATTAGTTATCCCATATGGCAAAAACAAACATAGGTACCCCATCAGCAAAAAAGAAACAGAGGAGTCCAACAGCGTTACAATCATCCTACACATGGCTACAAGAAGATAAGGAACTATATCCAAGTGACTTGCATAATAAACATGGTTAAGAAACAACATAACTAACATTTTCTAACGAGGTGATTGTGCTGCAAGTAAGCACTGAACAGGCGTAAACAATGCACACAGCACGAATAAAGAAACTTACACCACAAATCACTGAACAGAACGTGTGTGTTTTCAGGTTATAAACACAGCTAATTTTACTCGTATACATTGATTGAAGTCTATTTTTACAAAAAAGAAATAATTATTTCCACTCCTCTACGAGTCATCACTGGGCGGTGATGGACGATTTCATGAACAGAAAACAGAAATTAAAGGTATAATAGGTAAACGTAATTTTGGGACTACTGATGTCGTAAGCTGCAACAATGAAAGTAAGAAGGCGGCAAATATCAGGAATCGATACAATCAAGTACTACACCCGACCGAGGATACCACATGGGTAAGTGACAAAAACACAATTAAACGCCACAAACAAGAGCTAAGAGGTCAGTCCTTTCCCAGCAGGTGACCCAAGGCAGCAATGAACAGACGCGAAAGCAGGACAAACACAAGACATACATAGCATAAATAATTCACAAAAGAAGTACCGCCTTCGAACGGTCAGTAAAAGGAGGGCTTAAACCAGTTTCACAGCGCCAGTTTCAGCTGCATTATATATCCTAAACCATATTTCTTTTGTCTTTGTCTTTTTCTTTTCATATTTTCTTTCTTTTTATGTTTTCCTTTTTGCTACTTTTTCTTTCATTTTCAGCTGCTTTGTCCCTTGTTGACTATTTACTCATTTTAGCTTGCATTTGATTTTAATGGACTTGTTTCTATGTTTTGGCATCTTTAAACAATTTAGCTACCTTGCAAAATGTTTTGAGAATACATGTAAAACATACAAGTATGCCAAATTAAAGACCCCAAGCTTACAAAACTGCATACTTCATAAAAGAAAATTTAATTAAAACTGTTGGAGAGCCAGATATGACTTTTTAGATCTGAACAAGTAAAATTTAAACTTCAAACTATACTACAGACATTCAGGTATGCATATGTGTGAAAAATCAATATTGTGCATCCAAATGCTGCTGTGGAAGTTCTGAAACTTACTTAACTGTTTATCCCTTGTTTTGATTCTTTAAAATATAAAATGATGATTTTAATACACTTTAGTATCGGAAGAAATTTTAATAAATCCATATATGGATACATCAGTATGTAGCTCAGGTAATGCCATAACTTTATGTAAGTATTGAAAGTCTAGTTGCCATGGATATTATATTATTATACCAGAAAAGGCAAATAAGCCCATGTTGTGTTGTTGCTAGGCAACCGTCTATAATTACGTATAAAAATTTCGGACCAGTTTTTAGGAAGGGGACTATAATGTTGTATCTAACAATCATCGTTGTTAATGTTTTAAGTCTTTTCTTTCAGATTTATAATATAGAAGGTGTTGAAAATAAGCATTCATTATTTGTGTCTTTAGATTCGCTTAAATGTGTCACTTGACGGAAATGAAGAATACTAACATACACGTTTTACATTTCACACAATAGACATCTTAAAATACATCCGTAACCACAGTTAATGCTAATTTCAAGAGAATGGAAACAACAAAATCCATTAATAAATTGACCACAAACCTCTATATTTATAGAAATGTGATATTGTACATAATCACATTGGGTCAGTTGAACAATTTATTGCGCTTGTTAAACATTAAAAAACACTTAATACATTGGTATTCTACATTATAACATTTAATGGATCCATAGAAATAAATCAAAGACTACATGTATATAACGTTCAATTGATGTGTAGTGTGAGACCAACAGGTAGGCCACCAACACTGCCCTCCACGTTTGTTGATTTTTGAAATCGGTCAACCGATTATAAATGTCAGAAGATTCTCACGCTTTCCACCCAATAACTATGTAATGAAACACAATGGTGCCATCCTATATCAACTTTATTTACATGTGGGCTATTATCGCATACCTAGAAAAAAGTAATCAACCGTTCAGGATGTACTTAACATTGCAATGTGCTTTTGCATATCTACCCTTCTGGTTCGCCAAAACAATACATTGAATAAAGCGAATCTGTTTTACAGCCTATATGCTCTTATTCAATGCCATCTTAAAGTGTCCATTCTTACGTGACAATACATTTTGTGCTGTGAAATAGGCACACGGACGTCCCACCACATACGCAAGCATTTTAAACATGACTTGTAAGTAGAATAAGGAATGATCACCAAAAATATGTTTTCATACCTTAGTGCGACGGCGGCCATATTTGATATTAAATCTTACTCAAACAGGCAGCAATGTAATCTTTGGTTAGTTATTATGTGTTTGTGTGAAAATAATCAAATTGAGTCGTGGCAGATACAGATGAGAGAAAACGAAACATAACGTTTTTTCTGGTTACATATGGTGCACACCATTACATGCGTAATGCTAAAGCAATAGTTCTTTGAAATTGAAACTAATACTCATAACTTTTAAAACGAACACATTGCCATTCCTAAAAGGTAGTTTGATTTCAATTTGATAACGCGTTGCTGAGATAAAAGCGTTTTTATTAAACGCATGCATACATATGATGCACATGGGCTACCATACTTTATTAGCTCTAGTGGCGTTATGCAATTCCGAAGAGATTGCTATACAGTGGTTTCGTATGCACCATATATACTTCTTCAAATTTATACTTTAACAATCCTTGCTACTTTCCGGGTAACCATTTTTGATTTTTTTTCATCCTGGGCCCCAGCCTAGAACGCAAATATTTGTTCTTTATTTCTAATGTTCGGGGGACATAATAGTATCGTATAAGAATGCTTAAACAATTTTCTGTACAAGAAATGACTTTACAAAAATGTTTGTAATTTCATTAGATTTGGCGGACGTCAAAAACAACGAAAACATGTCCAACGGAATGACATACAGGACGCATTAAGCCCTTCAACTGCTATATTTTGATTTATTTCTGATGAAACATTAACAATAAAATATCAGAAAAAAATCCTTTTGTTTGATACTTGGTGTAGATGGATGTTTTATCTATTTTTGCAAAAATAGTTGTACTATTGTTCATAGGCATTTTCATATTTTCAATATGGCTTCCGAAATGGCCACCAACGGTCACGTGACTATTTTTATTATTATTGCTTCAAATGAAATATTTATATATTAGCATCATCTGTTAAAGTTTCACAGCTATATGTTGAATGGTTCTGGGGGTAATCTGTGTTGAACCCATATACCCTCAATATCCAGGAGTCCTTGAAACATGCTTGGCACTGAGGTATTGTTTTTTCGAGGTTCTTGGCAGCGAAAGTGCTAAAGGAACACCTGATAATTTTCATTTGGTGATAATGTTAACCCCTGTCCAATAGACAAGAAATGCGTTTCGCTAGACAATACGACAGAAAACCATGCAGTTTCTTTTGTCATTTTTTCTAAGATAGTGAAAGTTTGGTAATCAAAAACACTCGCTGCTTAAGTTCATGGCTCAAGTTTTGTAATTTTTAATTTTCCTGAAAATGACGATTTTTTCTGGAACTCTGTAGAATCTTCCGAATTTGTTAATTTCGTAACTTAATTGTTTCTGCAACATTAAAAGTCTGTTGACTGTACAGAAATGATGCTGTTGTGGCGCTTGATTGAAAAACTTATCTTAACACTTTCACTGACAAACGCTACTGTAGTCGAATTTACCGTTTACTGCCAAACGCGACTACAGTCGAAATTTAAAGGCACAGTTGATAGCTGTCTATTTTAAACGGTTATAAGGGACGCAACTCTTTGATCTGTATTTCAAAATGTTCAGGGGACATAATAATATCGTATATGGAGGTAAACGCAATTTTCTGTACAAGAATGGATTTTACAAACATGTTTTTAATGTCATTAGATTTCTCGGAAATTGAAAATATCGAAAACATGTCCGTGGGGATGACATATAGGACGCATTAAGCCCTTCAACTGCTATACTTTGATTTATTTCCGAAGAAACAATATATCAGAATAGATCCTGATGTTTGACACAAGATGTAGATGGATGTTTATCTAGTTTTTGCATAAAATAATTGTTTATGGGTAGTTTTCATATTTTCAATATGGCTTCCAAAATGATCGCCAAAGGTCACGTGACTATCTATTTTATTTGCTCAAATAAAGGTTTTATATATTATCAACATTCTGTGAAAGTTTCAAGGCGATAGGCTGAATGGTTCTGGAGATACTCTGTGTTAAGTCATATAGCCTCAATATTCAAGAGTCCTTGAAACATGCTTGGCACTGAAGTATTGGTTTTTTGAGGTGCTTGGCAGCGAAAGTGTTAAAATTCAACTTTGAAAAAAGGGGTATTTTAACAAAAAACGTTCAATGGAGATTTCTGGAAAGAGACTACTTCATTTTTATCAACAAACATCATCCTTGATAGGTAACCGAACTAATCACGGGGCAAACATGTTTTTGTCTTATTAATCCAACTCTTGCTATGAGTCAGACTATGCGTGCATTTGTATTGTGATTGATGGCAAAATACGCAGTGTTCCTTTAAAAATTTTGAGCAGTGTAGTAAATAAGGAACCGCTCATTATTTGAGTGTCAGGGGCTTGGGCGGCAAAGATGTCCATCCATTATCCAAATTTTTGATGCCTCCCTCCTAACAAAATTTAATTGAGCGCGGATCTGAGAAAATGGTCCTTAAGGCATTTCATCTATTATTACGTAATAGACATTTGAAAAATGCCTAACATGACAAAAATAACATGCTTTTATAGTACCATAAAAATGGTTCTATAGCTTGATGTAGTCAAAGTAGCATATGCTTCTGATTATATGAAGGGTTTCGTATGTTGCCTGTTGCCATGGTAACAATAAGGCCATAGCCCCTACATGGGCTCAAAATGAAGGATGGATAATTTAAAATGCCTACAATACGATTTAAAAAGTTCAAATTCGTACAATTTCGTTCGCATCTACATTAAACAATAGATAAGGCATGAGAATGCATTATATCTACTAGATAGTTATACCAAGTCGACTATAATCAACGAGCAATTGGACATCAGCATTCTGATGTCATATTAGGCTTAACGTGTTTTTTGACGTTGCATTCAAAACCTGATTGCAAACACTTGTTCAAACCTCCATATACTCGTCAATTTTGAAGATTTCAGAAAATGCTCTTAGGTAGTAGTACTTTGCAGACGCATCATAAGTTTGATTTTGATTTATACAGCCATAGGGTCCCTTTTGTCATATTCTGGCCAAATTACAATGACCTTCTCCCTGAGCAGCAAGAAAAATAACCTGACCGACCCCCCCATTTGAACATATTGTCAAATTGCAACATTTCATCTTCATAAACCTGTATGTCATAGGTATGGTACTATGGTACTTTCATTCATTTATTGACCTGTGTATCTCAGAGTTTCAATTCTAAATCTTGACAAGTTTTGACCACCATTGAAACATTAGGAATCTTTTATATATTAAACTATTTTGCTTTTGTTGGTTCTTTACGTTCCAGTCAACAATCTTTAAGTTATGTCGAAATGTGCCTTCCTGAGTACTGACCTGCAAATAAACAGGCTTACAAATAGTAGAAAAAGGTTAGAGATAAAAGTTTTCAAAACAAAACTAGTGATTTCAAATGTAAAAAAGTAGTGA